>CM075452.1:8170589-8770589 GCA_037832335.1 Carallia pectinifolia | reverse complement strand
GTCACTTACTCACTCGCGTAACGTTTCGGACAAGTGCGTGCTCGTATCGTATCAGCCTATCTTATATAAATCCGCCATTACATTACATACCTGATAAGGCTGTCGCCCAGCGATCACTGTACTAAAAAACCTCAAAAACATATATAAAAAAAAAAAAAAAAAAACAGGCACCAAAAGCCAGAGTGCCAAACCAGCCAACGTTAAAAGGGAGGAGCACCAAACACCAAAAGTACCAACTTTGCTTCTCCATCTTCAGTTGCAAAGCCCCACTTCTTGCAATTAATAAGGTTGTAACGTTCTCTATATAAATTACGGAAGCCCCATCACTTTCCCGGGAAAAAAAAAAGAAAGAAAAACAGTGATCAGAGAAAATTTGTGAGGTGAAAAGGGGCAGAGACAGAGAGGTGACATTGAATCTGCTGCATGTCAGTGAAATTCTACAGTGACAATCTCTACGGTGGATACAGTAAGCTTGTTGTTAACCCGTTGAAATGGCCACAGCTCAGGAAAAAGCGACGGATTCTTGTTGCTTTAACATCACCACCAAGACAACCAGCAGCAATTCCTCCAGTGGAGTTGATAAAGCTAAGAAAAAGGCGGCAGCTTTGCAGGATTGGACTGTCGGTAGTACCGGGTCCCACCCGTCTGCTGATCCGATCCGCAAGGAAGCTTCCGTATCGACCCTGATCCGACCCGTTGAATCCGTCCCGGATTCTCCTCCCTCCAACGCCACTTCTTCTACCAAAGGTTTAGTATGGTTTTATGCCTTCCATTTGTCAAATGATTTAGTGGGTCTATGTTTGATCTTGATTTTTGATTGTGTATTTGCTTGTGAAAAAAACTTGTTCTTGTTATTGTCATATAGGTATTCCACTCATGGCTAGACCTCAAACTCGCCATCCTTTAGACCCTTTAAGTGCTGCTGAAATTTCTGTTGCAGTGGCAACTGTCAGGGCAGCTGGGACAACTCCTGAGGTTGATTTTTACAGTTGGCTGTTAATGTTTCTTAGTTTGTGATTTTGATTTCATTAGGATTTAGGACCATTTCAGGATTTTATTATGAAAAACAAAAAAATTGAGGTGGTTCACTTTAATTTCAGGTGAGGGATGGTATGCGTTTTGTTGAGGTTGTTTTGGTGGAGCCAGATAAGCATATTGTTGCCTTGGCAGATGCCTATTTCTTTCCTCCTTTCCAGCCTTCTTTACTGCCTAGAACCAAAGGTGGACCTGTGATTCCCACTAAGCTGCCTCCTAGGCAGGCAAGACTTGTAGTTTACAACAAAAAATCAAATGAGACAAGCATTTGGATTGTTGAACTGTCAGAAGTTCACGCTGCAACTCGAGGCGGCCACCACCGGGGCAAAGTCATTTCGTCCAAAGTCGTTCCAAATGTTCAGCCTCCCATGGTACGCTAAAGCAATTTCACTTCGGATGTTTTGGACTGGGTAGCAATGTTTTTAAATACCTGTATACATGTCCTGGCACAATTTTTTTCCGCAATTCTTATGTTACAGTTTAACAAGTGTCCAATGATTCATGAAAAGCTACTAGCTTTTGAAAGTTGCCAAGTTATGTCCATTGAAAGTTGTGCCTTTCAGTATCTTTTACATTGCTTGTGTGAGCTTGACATCATTCTTCATATGTTTGTCTGAGTTGATTGGCTTGGTAATTACAGGATGCTGTGGAATATGCTGAATGTGAAGCTGTGGTGAAAGACTTCCCTCCTTTCCGCGAGGCAATGAAAAAGAGGGGTATTGACGATATGGATCTTGTGATGGTAGACGCTTGGTTAGTTATTCTTCTGGAACATATTTAGTGACATGATGTGGAATTTAAAAAAAAACAGAGAAGGATGATTCCATTACAGTATAGTTCTTGCATCATGCGCAACAATAGCAGTGAACCCTATTGTTCTTTGCAGGTGTGTTGGATATTACAGTGAGGCTGATGCCCCAAGCCGCAGGCTTGCTAAGCCACTTATCTTCTGCAGAACTGAGAGTGACTGCCCCATGGAAAATGGTTATGCTCGTCCAGTTGAAGGAATCCATGTTGTCGTGGACATGCAAAATATGGTTGTAATAGAGTTTGAAGATTGTAAACTTGTTCCATTACCACCAGCTGATCCATTGAGGAATTATACTGCTGGTGAAACTCGAGGAGGTGTTGATAGAAGTGATGTGAAGCCTCTACAGATCATTCAGCCAGAAGGTCCAAGCTTTCGGATAAATGGTTGTTTTATTGAATGGCAAAAGGTGTTTGTTTGCTTGCTTGCTAATGACACTTTATTTTTCTACCTAATTTCAAAGCTTCATGCTCATGACTAGTTCAATTTTGCTTGGCAGTGGAATTTTCGCATTGGCTTCACACCCAGGGAGGGTCTAGTTATCTATTCTGTTGCATATGTTGATGGTAGTCGAGGCAGGAGACCTGTGGCCCACAGGTTGAGTTTTGTTGAGATGGTGGTCCCTTATGGAGATCCAAACGACCCTCATTATAGGAAAAATGCTTTTGATGCTGGGGAAGATGGGCTGGGTAAAAATGCCCATTCTCTTAAGAGGGCAAGTGGTTCTGATGTCATTCGTTTCTAATGCCATAAACTTCTACTCTAATTTTAATACTGTTAATGTGAAGTAAAGATGGACAGAGAGAATACTGACTCAGCTCTTATGCTGCAGGGTTGTGATTGTTTGGGCTATGTTAAGTACTTTGATGCACACTTTACGAATTTCACCGGAGGCGTGGAAACAATTGACAATTGTGTCTGTTTGCATGAAGAGGACCATGGTATCTTATGGAAGCATCAGGATTGGAGAACGGGCTTAGCAGAAGTCCGTCGCTCTAGAAGGCTAACAGTGTCTTTTATATGCACTGTGGCTAATTACGAGTATGGGTTCTTTTGGCATTTTTATCAGGCAAGTCAGCATGCAATTTGAATTCATCTGATATTTGTTCTACTTGGTATCATTGGTTTTGTTGCTCAAATCTTTCCTGGTTAATTGACATTTTTGCTTCAATTTGTACAAGGCCCTTTGAGTTGGCAGCAAGGCTCAGCTGTCATCTTGATGGCAAATTGAGGTTGCTTATTGAGTTTGGCGAGTATTTCTATGTTGTTCTTCTTGAGACTTTTAATTTGCAGTGTCTTTTGGACTTTTTTAGTATTAATTTGTTAGAAAATTACTTCTCAATATCTTATACTGCGGTACTTGTTGTCTTAGGATGGGAAAATTGAAGCTGAGGTTAAACTCACTGGAATTCTTAGCTTAGGATCACTTTTACCTGGGGAAATACGAAAATATGGCACAACAATTGCTCCTGGATTGTATGCACCTGTCCACCAACACTTTTTTGTGGCACGTATGGATATGGCAGTTGATTGCAAGCCTGGTGAGGCATTAAATCAGGTAAATTAACATTCAGTCACATGTCCACACTAAATTAACATTCAGCTACATGGACAGGTGATGCATTTAGTCCTGCTTAGCAATTTATTGTATATCCTGTTTTGTTTTTTAATTCTGTAAATGCTCAATTACAGAGTTTGGTGTCATGATTATTTTAAGAATTAGAAACATTGATCTCTCTGAATTTGGTTGTTCTGGTTTTTGTTAACTTATAATTCTATCAAGCTAGACCTGGACACTGTTCTAAGATTCACAAGCTATATGCTCTTCATAAACTTCTATCCAACCATGCCTTTACTTGTGGGGACATTTTATAACAGGTTTTCTGCCTTATGTAGGTTGTTGAGGTAAACATGAAAGTCGAAGAACCAGGAAAAGACAATGTTCATAACAATGCGTTTTATGCCGAAGAGGAACTGCTCAAATCTGAACTGCAAGCAATGCGTGATTGTAATCCATTGACTGCTCGCCATTGGATTGTGAGTACCATCACAAAATTTTTGTAAATATTCAATTCATTATCTAGATTGAAAGAATGGCTGTGCATACAATCGTGGCGTATGCAGTGCAATTAGTTTTCCTGATGTGCGGGGGATGGCACAATGGATTGGCATATTCATTGTTACAATGGGTGTTTTGTGGGTTAGTTTCTATGATTCATTGATTTTTGCTGCTTTGCATTTTATAATTTAGGTCAGAAACACAAGGACCGTCAACAGGACTGGACAGTTAACTGGTTACAAGCTAGTACCTGGCTCTAACTGTTTGCCATTGGCTGGTTCTGAAGCAAAGTTCTTGAGGAGGGCTACTTTTTTGAAACATAATCTCTGGGTTACACCTTATGCACGTGACGAAATGTATCCTGGAGGAGAGTTTCCTAATCAAAATCCACGTGTTGGTGAGGGACTTGCAACTTGGGTTAAGCAAAACCGATCACTCGAAGAAACTGAGATCGTGCTTTGGTTGGTCCACAGCCTCTTTTATCCCCTTCCCACTGCGTTACATTGATATCTTAAGCATTATATTGCATTGTTGACAATTTAAGTATGGATACTACACCAATAAAAATAGTTGCTAGTTTTATAATAGGCCAGGCACATGAAAATCAATCAGACAATATGTTTCATTGGAAGTTTGATTGTGGTGACATAAGGTACTTGTGTTGACTTGTTTTAGGTATGTATTTGGAGTGACCCACGTTCCTCGACTGGAAGACTGGCCCGTCATGCCTGTCGAACGCATTGGTTTTATGCTTATGGTACTTTACTGTTCTTTACTGCCGCTAAAATTTCTCACTTACAGGCAATATCACACTTCGATAGAACATAAATACTGATAGGCCCAGCTTTGTGATACAGACAAGTAGGAGTAGGCATGCTGCTTACCATACGGTTCTAGCTAACAATTGCATTATTCTTCCGTTTGAAATGCAGCCATTCGGGTTCTTCAACCGGTCCCCAGCAGTGGATGTCCCACCTAGTGCGAGTGATTTGGAGCTCAAGGACAACGGTTTGCCTGCAAAGCCGATGCAGAATGGTCTACTCTCTAAGCTCTGAACAAAGGAAGTATCTACGTTCTTCCTCGAATAATTGAGCCATTAGCAAAACTTCTAGCAATTTCCTTTCCGATTACTCTAAGCGTTTGTGCTTGTAAACTTTGTCAAGGGTGTCATGCTTCTGTTATATGTGGTCTTGGTTTAATGCTTTTGGGTGTCGAAAAAGCAAGCTTTTGGGTGTTGGGTTTCAAGCCTCTGGCGCTGCCTTACCCTTTCTCTATTAAGTTTGCAGAACATGCCTTATAAACTCTCAATAAACATTGTTATTAATAATCTTCTTTCCTTTTGCTGGTTTTGTTCTTCGGTAAATAGCCAGGTCGGGCAGTGCAGGATCATATTAACGCCTTTTTTCAGTGTAAATAATGGAAAAGCAAGGTCATATTAGAGGAGCAAACTCTAAGAACGTACGTTTAATAATTTCTTTAAACGCTATGGCATATATTCGAATTCATGGTGTTTGGCATGACAATAAATAAATTCTTTTAAAATTGGTGGAAGATTAATGGCTTGTTTGGATACGAGGAAAAGAGAAGAAAAGAAAGTTATGAAAGAAAATTTACTGTTAATTTTTATTTTCTTTGTTTATTTTCTCATTTATTATTCATATATCTAAATAACTTTTTTACTCACAATTTTTTTTCTTATAATTTTTTTCTTATTTTTTCTTCATTCTTTTCACTTATTTTTTATTTTTATAAATAATTTTATTTTCTTATAACTTTATTTCTCTTCTAATTCTTACAATTCAAACACATTATAAGACTTTATTTAGGAAACAACAAAATGTGAGATCTCTGTCGGAAAAAAAATCTGCAAAAGTAGGAATCTTTCTTCCTCTTCGCAACGATAGAAAAAAAAAAAAACGTTTGCATAACATACCATTATAATAATGTTTTAATGCTGATAAGTGGACGGTAATTTGATTTGTCTCTCATAGTAATAATTTAAATTTGAGTATTGCCACTAACGATTTTATTAAAAAAAAGAATTTAAGTGTAAAGATAATATTAAATTCTAATTTGTTAATATCGTAATTAAATTTAGAGAGATTTATTCAAGTTTATCAGCATTTCGGTAATAAGATCCTGTTTATGAAGAGATTGAAGGAGAATATCTAACGAATGACTTCCAATTTTAATTTATAAATATAATAATTAATATATCTATATATATACTTTTTTTATAAAAAAAAATCACTATAATAATATTCCTTGTTTTCCCATGAAATTGGTACTAGGAGAAATCATTATTATTGTACTTAATTTGGGGAAAGTGTATGGAGATGAACTTTTTTATTTCTGGATTTCTTGGGGGATGGATTGAAAGAGAGATGATTCTAATCAAGAGAACAAGTCAATAAAAATTGGCCAAAAAAATATTAAGTTAGGAAAAAGGATGAGAAAAGCGTGTAACCCATTGTTTGAAAAAATCTTAAAATATGCTTAAATAAGAGTTTCATTACAGAATATTCAATACAAAATTGACGCATAACCATATTTTATTATAATAATCAATTTCTTAATTGTTTGAAAAATCTTAAAATATGCTTAAATAAGCGTTTCATTACAGAATATTTAATACAGAATTGACGCATAACCATATTTTATTATAATGATCAATTTCTTAAGAGATTAAAAGAACAAAGATAGTAACATAGTACAATTTACGGATGCAAAATTGTTTCGTATCAATCCATCCATATTTACCACTCGAGGTGACAAATTAATGGTATTATGATATGTCTTTCAATATTAATTTATGTTTGAATTCCCGCATTCACATTCTCTCTTGACAAATGAAGCTTAAGTGATCGCTATTACAATGATGAAAAATTGACCGCAACGTTGAGTTTTAAACTCATTAATATTATGATTGGGTTTGGGGGTCTCGTTTCAAATTCAATAGTATTTTAGTAATGAGTTCTCTCTTTTAAAGAGGTTAAATGGAAGGCGTACAAAAGCCTAAACGTCCCTTCAATCCAAAGATTCGATGACCGCTGTGTTTATAAGGTGATTTTTTGTTATTCAAAAAATAATCTATCCATATTTTTATTTAGCATTTCCAAAAACTGGACTGAAATTTTCTAAATTTCGAGTATGAGATTAACAAATTGAGTCCTAAATAAGATTTTATTACACAACTTAATTATAATTAGTATTAAAATTGTCGCTCAATTTATCTAATAAAATTTAATAATTTATTTTAGTTAAATTTCAATCATCATCTAATGTTACACGTCACTTTGATTGAACACAAAAAATTTCACTAAATGTTTATAAATTTGTAGTTCTTTTCGTTAAAAAATCATATGATTTCGAAAATGATTTTATTATTATTTCTTTTATTAGAGCTCAAAAGATTATAAAAAAATAAAAATACTAAAATTTGAATACAACACCAAAAAATATTTAGAGAGTGTTTAAATTAATTATGTTAAGAATACAGTGATTTTATTAATTTTCATTTCTCTTATAGCATTTGAAAGAAAAAAAAAAAACCATTATCCCAGATGAATATAATAACTGCCACAGCTCCTCTTCTTCTCCTCTTCTTCTCCTCTTCTTCCAAGCAAGTACTTGAAAAATAAAAAAAGGACCCCAAAAAAAAAAAAAAAACAAAGGTCAAAGTCAGTTTAGAAGTTTTCCACAAAACGTAAACGACGGTTACTTTTCAAGTTCATTTACTTCACTTCGTTCATTCTGTCCAAATTCCACGCGCTTCCGCTTCCTACAAACGAATGGTCCGCAACCCGACACAATTCCCCAGGAAAAGTTACAGAAATTGCAAAAAATAAAAATAAAAATAAAAATAAAAAACGTCGAAGCCTCGGGCAAGCAGAACACAAACATGCGACCAGACCAGAGATTAACTTAAAACCAAAGACGCCGCTCTCCGCCGCCGCCGCCGCCGCCGCTGCGCTCATTCGGCCTCTTCCGTATGATATTAAAATTCCTCTCTCTATTATTATTATTAGTAGTAGAAATAAATAAACTAATATTAAATTTTAATTAATTGGATTGTTGATCAGTACGACGAGTCGGTGACTGAGTTTACTGTATTCCGAATTGGCGTTTTGCTTGTGCTTTCTCGATGGAAGAGAAGCGGATTGAGGAGGAACTCACTTACCCGATTCTTCTCGGCGAGAGGGTACGCGCCGCCGTGGACGAGGCCGATTCCTTTAGATTGGAGTGCGGCACCGTCGCCAAGCTCGTCGACAAGCTCGTGGAGAGGCTCCGTGCCCTCGTCCGCCTCACCTCCGCCACGCAGCTTCCGTACGACCGTCCCGTCAGCCGGATAGTCGCCGAGGTGAGTAAGAATCTCGAGCGCGCTTTGGCCCTAGCCCGGAAGTGCAAGCGCCGGAGCGTTCTCCGTCGGGTGGTGACGATCACCAGCGCGGCTGATTTCCGGAAGGTTCTCAGTCTTCTCGAAGCTTCGGTTGGGGATATGAAATGGCTCGCGAGTATCTTGGAGTCCGGTAATACTGACGCGGCCGGCGGCAGCGGCGGCGGAGGGGGGATTGATCTCACCCTTCCACCAATCGCTAGCAATGACCCGATTCTCGCTTGGGTTTGGTCGTCAATAACTTACATTCACATGGGCATGCTGCCGGAGAGAATCGAAGCGGCGAATCAGCTAGCCTCTCTGGCCAAGGACAATGATAGAAACAAGCAAATCATCGTGGATGAAGGCGGCGTGCCGCCATTCTTGAAATTGCTGAAGGAAAGTGGTCTGCCGGAGGCCCAAGTTGCAGGGGCGACGGCCCTTTTTCACTTGGCCAACAATCAGGACAGGGTGAGGACTATTGTGGAGGAAGGTGGAGTGCCAATGATAGTCAAGGCTTCGTCGGATTCTCCGATGAAGGTTCAAATTTGGGCGGCCTGTTTGGTGGCACGAATGGCGGAGCATGATTCAGTTGCACAGGATGATTTCGCCAGGCAGAATGCGATTCGACCTCTGGTGACTCTGTTGGCTTTCGAGACATTCTCCGATGACCAGACAATCCAGTTGGGTAAGCAGAGTATTCATTCTATTATCCAGATTAATAAGGAGTTGGAGAAAAGTTTGGATTCTGTGAATGATTTGAAGAACAAACAGAATTATAGGCCTTATGTGAATTCGTTTTCGAGCTTTCATTCGGATGGGGGGAGTAGTAGGGGAGGGAATAGGAAAGACAGGGAAAATGAGAGTCCTGAAATTAAGCATAAATTGAAGATTAATTGTGCGAAGGCTTTGTGGATGCTGGCCAGAGGTAGTGTCCTGAATAGTAGGCGGATAACGGAGACGAAAGGGTTGCTTTGTTTGGCTAAGTTGGTTGAGAAGGAGGAAGAAGAATTGCAGTACAATTGTTTGATGACCATAAAGGAGATAACTGCTGCGGCTGAGTCCAATGCTGACCTTAGACGTGCGGCGTTCAAGACCAATTCCCCTGCTGCCAAGGCAGTCGTGGATCAGCTCTTGAGGGTAATTGAAGAGCTGGACAGTCCTAGATTGCAAATTCCTGCCTTGAGATCAATTGGTTCGTTAGCTAGGACATTTCCGGCTAGAGAGACTCGGGTTATTGGTCCTATAGTTATCCAGCTTAGTAATCGGAATCAAGAAGTTTCAGCAGAAGCTGCCATCGCACTGGGGAAGTTTGTTTGCCCGGATAATTTTCTTCGTGAGACGCATTCAAAAACAATTATCGAGTTCAATGGTGTACCTGCTTTGATGAAATTGCTGAGGGGAAACGAACGGGCGCAGTTGCATGGGCTGATTCTTCTCTGTTACCTTGCATTGCATGCTGGCAGCAGTGATGCTTTTGATCAAGCTCGGGTGCTGACTGCGCTTGAGGGGGCAGACAAGACAGTGCTTGCACAACATCCCGATTTGAAAGAGTTAGTTTTAAAGGCAATATACCACATCAATCTCTACCATACCGGTTCCTCCCATTCTCAAATGCTGACATTTATGCGTTAAATGCCAATCCAGAGAGTCAGGACTCTGCAATACTTTTTGGTAATCATTCTGCTGTTCATAGTTTAATTAGACTGGTTTAAACAAGTTGTAAATAGATACAGAGTTGGAAAATTTTATTACGGGGTAAAAGAACAATAGTTCCTCAAATAGATTTTCTTGTAAGATTGCTACTTAATGAATATGTAATTTGGGCTGAAGTTGGCTGGACCTTAAAATTCTTAATTCTTCTTTCACGGCAATCAAGTTCTAACAATTAATTTTTGATTTGTTGTTCTAAGATTGCTTCCTAGCTGATTCTTACTAGCTAAAAAGAACTTTTTGGAGATGGCTTGTTGTCCAAATGAGACTTGGCTTCTTGGAATGTTGACCCTTTGAGACATGACTACATGATGATAGTGAATTTAATATCTTCAAACCTTTTTGCTAGTAACTAGGATGGTGTGTTCCATTCAATCTCCTGATAGCTAGAAATTGTTATGGGAATCATACAGTTAATTTTATTCCAATGCAAGGAATGGCTTTTGCTTTGTCAATAGATTACCATGGCCATCTCAAATTGTTGGTATGGAAACAAAACAAGCAGTGTTTGGTTGGTTTGTTGTGTTTTTTTCACTCTCCAGTTCCTCTAGTGAATGTTTCCATCGGCCATATGCTTATTTTCTCTGCTGTCAATCTCTTATTTACAGTCAGTGTGGCATCTCTAAGATTCAGGCATATAATGCTTTGATTCGAGAGGAAAATCTTAACCATGTTGTTATTAAGAAACGGTGGTTGTTATCATCAAAGTTAATCTTAACCGTGCCTGAGTTTAATAGATTGAAGATTGAAACTCGAAACGAGCTTGAATTTGATCACAATTTCTATGGAGCCTAATTTAAACAAGCCGAAACTCAGTTTTGGTTGTTGTCCCTCAAATTTTTGAGTCATTTCTATGGTGTTCTTTTTTTTTTTTTTGGGCTTTTTGGGCCATGAGAAATTGGAATTAGTGTAAAGATGGGGATCGTGGTGGGGCCACTAAAAAGATTAAAAACATAATGATAAATTGGGACTAGCTGGTGACGAAGCCCACACTGCACTGCAGACACCCGTTGGTCCAAAAAGATTACGTAATGGACCTAAATCGAAGCAACCAACGCTCTGTCGGAGTCTCGTTTCTGAAATTTGTTATCGGAAAAACTTTTTGATTGTGTTCTAAGTAGTTGTTTCGTGGTTGTATTATATAATATGACAGACAAATTATACAATAAGATAGAAGAATTAAAAGAAAATTTTACGATAGAAAAATTAAAAGAAAATTATGTGACACATGTAATCAGTTATAAAAAAGAATTTTTTTAATAATTAGTTACATGTATTGTATAATTTTTTTTTGATACGTTGTATAATTTTTTTTTAATTCTTTCACTGCATCATATAATTACCTGTCATATTGTATAATGACAATTATAAAACAGTTACTAAAGAGATAATTATATAATAGTGCTCTTTCGTTATTAAAATGGCCTATAAAACTTAAGATATTAAATTCGAGTTAACCAAAATTTTCCTCTGGTCAAATTCCTAAGAGTCATTCAAACTTGGTGGCTGGTCAAATCCTCAAACCATCGCATGCAATGTTCCGTGTGTCAAACTGTCACTGTCGATTTTTATGATCGTCGTTGGGTTTGGTGTACATTAGGGAGGGAGGGGCTATGGAAATCTAAATTAACGCAGAACAAATAAACACGAGTTTATAAATAGTATTATCACTATTGTCGATTATATATATATATATATATATATATATATATATATATTTATTTATTTTTTTTGCGACAAGGAGAAAATAACCCAAGCCTACGAGGCTGATGAGCGAGGGAAAGATACTCCATAAACAACAGCCAGCAACAGTTTACGATTGTCAATTGTACATTATATTAATTACAAATGCATAACTAAGTATTATAATTGAATAACATAGGTCATCATTAAAGATGACAGTTTCGTAGTGATCAGATTTGTCGCTCTCAATATTAATTTGAGTTTAAATTTTCATATTGTCATTCTTCTCACAGTTAGGGGTATCCAATATTTAATGTGAGTATAACATATAAATTTAAAATTCGTTAATACCTGAATAGAATTTAGAAGACTCACATCAAATCTAATAATACTTTAACTGTAAGTCTTTCTATAAAAAAAATTAAATAAAGACGTTAACAATTTCAAAATTAACTCCAACCCATCAATCAAAAAAATTGAATAACGCAAGTCTCATATCAAATCCGTATAATAGAGTTCAATGGGCTCTACGTAAAAACACCAAAATGTCTTATGTAATTACTCACTCGTCTTCCCTTGTTCATGGGATTCTTGTTAAATGTTTGACACGACATTTATTAAATGTTTAAGAGTTAGAAAAAAAAAAACCAAATGAGTTATTACTTTGTTTTAACCGGTCGGCCCCGTTAAAATTGGTAAGAAAAGTAACGTATGTTAATTTGACTAGTAAAAAATATAATTTTATTTAAGTAAGATCTCAAATTTGAGCAGTCAAGTGAATGTTAAGAGAGTTTTGTCCTTCTCGTGAGTTTACCCGGCTTGACTAAGACTAGTTTGGGGCTAGCGACTATCAGACACCGGTAATCTCAAATTATTTAAAATAAGTAAAAAAAAGAACAAAAAATCCTAAAAAATATGTGATTTAATCATAAGAACTTAAATTTACATATAATATGTTTGGATTAAAAGAATTAAGAGAGAAAGAAAGTTATGAAAAAAAAATTGTAAGAAAATAAAGTTAATTAGATATACGAGAAATAATCGAAAAAAAAATAATATGAAAGAAAATAAAAAAAATTGTGAGAAAAGAATATTATTTGGATAGATGAGAAATATAAAAGAAAGAAAATAAGAAAAAAAAATAGATAATAAACTTTCTTTCGTACATATTCTTTCCTTTTTTTCTTTTTTTTTAACAAATCCTAACAGGCCAATAAACTTGAGTTGATGGGCGAACCTCATAGAATATCTGATAAACTACAATTAGCAACTTAGGAAAAAATCAAATATACTATAGGTTTAGCTGCATCTCATCTAAAATTTTAAAGAAAATGTGCCCACTAATTTTTTTTAACAACAAAAAAAATGTATTGCGAGTATGTCGATTATTGCATACGTGACTGAGATTTTGAGTAACCCTTGTTTTTGTCTGCCTCATTCAACCATTCCAAAAAGGCAGATCCACCACTTGAGTACCATTAAAATTGAGCGGGACTCTACTACTGGAGACCACAGCAATTGCTGAATTTGGAACTGATGTTGTATCACACTCATTGCTCACTTAGTGAAACCTGACATTTTCACTTAAGAAGGATGCAGGCGTTGAGACTCGAACTTGATTCTCACAATATAAAAATACGTTAACTTACCACTGAACTACCACTTTAAGTAATATGTCCTCACTAAACTTAATTGACTAAAGTTCATGTATCATATTATATTTAAAATAACATCAATAACTAGTTAATCCTTAACAAGCCACAAGTGGATAAAAAGTTTATCTAACGATCCAGTAAAAAATAAAACAAGTCACAAGTGGACAAAAAGTTTATCTAACGATTCATGCGTGTGTATTTTGAAATTCAACTATTAAACCACTTACGTGTGTATATATACTCCAATAAAATTATGAGTAAATAATATTTTACATCTAATAAAATAGGCATAATTACATACCACATTCATGAGTTTCAGAAACTATAAAACACATCCTTTGACTTAATGTCGTCGATCAAAATTAATGAAAAAGATGAAAATTCCAAGTTACCCTTATATTTATACAATCATGTTCCAAACACACACCACAACCCTATTCCTTTGTTTCTATCGTTCCTAACTCTGCTTTGCTATTTTGAAACCGATAGAAAACAAAACACCCAAACCCTTTTCGATTATGTTCAATCGCTTTCTAGAATCCTTTGTTTTTCGTAAAAAATCGTAAGTAAGTGATCGATTATTGCTTCTTTTGTTGTGTTCTGATGTGTTGTTGTTTTCAGCAGATTAGTTTACAGTTAGGGTTCATTGAGGGGAAAAAATAAAGGGTTTGAGGGTTGAGTCGATTTCAAGTTTTAGGGACGAAATCATCAAGCGTTTTTCTAATTTAGGGGCGAAGCACTAGGAAAGCCCTAAAACATTGAATCCTAATGTGTTGACGTTTCTAGAAAGGCTTAAAAAATTGGGAGTTCGGTTATGGGGTAGTCAATCGAGGATTATTTTATGTCTGGATTTCAATAAATTAATCAATTTCAAGATTGGAGTTTTAATTTTTTATTAGAATTTAATATCAATTTAGGGGGGGTTTTGTAAAAGAACATTTGATTGTGATTATTGATGTGTTTTATGTGTTTATTTATTGACAGGTTTGATTAAATTAGAAGAAATTTGTTGAGAATTAATTATAAAATAAGAATATAAGAATTAATTAATATTAAATTTTGTAATATGATTCTGTGTTCTTCCGATTTCCTCTTCCTCTGTGTTATGCTCAAGTCTTGGCTCAAATCCCTATTTCCTTCTAATTTTCCGTTGTGTTTTCCGCCAAAAGGATTGTTGACCGACTTTTGTTATCCTTAATCAATAAAGTGCAATAAAATTATTTTTTGAAATTGTCTTTTTTGTTTTTTTTTTTTTGACAGTTACGGAAAGAATAAATAAACAATTTAGATATGGACAGTACTTTTGCATGGGCCAATTGCTACTATTTGTGTTCGGAGGGCAATTTCAACACTTTATATCAATTTCAGTGACATTTTCATTATTAAAATGAACTTCAGTTAATAGAATAGTTACTTAGAGATATTTTTTGTGACTGTCCCTGAAATTATGGGATGTATTTTATAATTTTTAAAACTCATGAATGTGATTTATAATTATATCTATTTTATGGGATATAAAATATACTTTACCCATGAAATTATACTTTATAGGATTCTTGTATTTAGAAAGCATAAAGTACGTTTCCAATTCTCACAAGTTCAAGTCCAATTTGTAGTGCAGTTTATGATCCTACGGGCCAAACCATTCTACTCAACATAGTTTGCCCATGAAGAAAACTGACAAGAAATTGTGTCCATTATGTCCAATAAATCTGGCACTGACGGCCATGCAAATAAAACACAACTATTCGATACCAAAATTGTTGTCACTTCTCTGCGGAAACAGCTGCAAAGTTGCCGCCCAATAGTGGGAAGATCTTGAGCTTTCTTTTCGCATTAAAAATCGGCAGTAGCAGTTCTGATATGGCCGTAAATGGATCTGCATTCCTCTGCCATTATATTTATATATGCACATTTAATAAATTTAACTGATAGAAAATTGAATTTCGATAACAGATTGCAGTAGTACGTACGTCCCTTGATGCTACTGTGCACAAAAATTTGAATTAAACAATGCATGCCAATTTTGCAAAGAGGAAAGTGTGGAATCGGGAGATACAAATGGGAACAAGGAAAAATAAGCAATTTTGATTAGTTATTTTTTTAAAAAAAATTATTGGTTGTTTTGTGTTGGCAAATCTATGAATTTTACCCACCATTTTCTGACTTTTTAAGAATTTCACACACAACATTTTTTTGTTTTAAATTTCACTCTCAACGTTTTCTCCGTCAATTTTTTTTACCCTTTTCCGTTAGTTGACCGTTAATTGTGATACGTGACAGTCCAGTCAATGAAAAATCATCATACTTATAGCCTACATCAGCAATATGTCGTCACCTTACAGTCGATAATCTATTTTTTATGACTTGTTTTTTAATCTCTTTCTTTCAATTATATAAAAATATTAAATATATCGCTAATTGGACTGTCATGTATCACACTTAACAGTCAACTAAGAAAAATGGTAAAAAAAATTGACGGATTAAACGTTGAAGGTGGAATTCAAAATAAAAAAATGTTGTGGGTGAAATTCTTAAAAAGCTGAAAGATTGTGAGTGAAATTCATAGATTTTCCTTTTGTGTTTGTGCCCATGTAAGGTTCTTTACAATTAAATTTTTTTTCTTTTAAAAATATATTCGCTCCTTACTGATTTCACTGAACCTCAGGAACATGAAAAGTTTCACCCACCAAATACCGAGCAGTGGCCAATTAGACTATTCTGTTTGCTGATCGCTAAAATGAAAGGGTATGCAAAAGGAACTTGTATTACTAATTAGTTTTTCCAATTGGTTAAGACGCTTAATTGATAATCGAAAATACAAATAACCTGTTTTTTTTGTATGATAATGAAAAAAATTACTCAATTATAATGTGGTGGTTATGCGTTCAAATCGAAAAAATAATCTTTTTATAAAAATAAGAATGAGATTACCCATTTCCTGTCTATTTCAAATCTCCCTATTGTGAAAGTCTATGCCTTTTGCAGGTAAATTTTGGATTCTTTTTCTTTGAGTGACTCAGGATACGAACTGTTTGTAAGACTTGAATAACAGTTGAATTCTTGATGTGTCTTAATCATTCAACGAGTCAATCTTATAAAACTTTTACGTCGACTTTTACATTTAGACTTCAAACAAGATGACGGCAAAATGCACTATAAAGAACATAGGATTTGGCTAGCAGACACAGAAATAAACATTGCAAACGACAGGATAACAGAAAATTATTGCGAGGGGATTTAAATTAATCAAGGCTTATTTAACTAAGTCTCAGTCTCTCGCCAAACTCGTTCTCTTGGCTGTACTTTTGTTAGATAGTAAACAAGGACAACGACAATCTCGTTAATCAATTCATACGCGGCACTAATTAGATGATAAGACGCTCAACTAATCTTAAACGAGGCATAATTACTTCGTCATTGACCTGCGCTTGATTAAATTCCTTTAAGTCTAAATGCGTTCAATAATGCGTTTAATAATTATCCGTCAATATCTCTGTATCATTTTCCTAAATATGCCAACTAATACTGGACCAGTAGACCAAAGACTAGTTTATTAGTAATTTAAAGCCTCAAAATTAACAGTTACTGAGCAACAGTACATAAACCGGGTGCAAAGTACAGGTGGATGAAATGATGATCAAATGCTAACGGGTTCAAACGCTTCTTGTATTTGGCTCATGAAATTTGAAAGAAAAATCTCGATAGTTTTATTTAAATAGTTTGAATATATTAATAAAATGGTATGAATTATTGATAATTGAATTCATAAAAAAAAATAAATTATGAAATGTCATTAAATGTAACATTCTTACTGTTTATCGTTACTCATTTAAAATTATATAGTATTATTCAATTTGAATTATAAGATTAAATTAACATGTGGTACTGGAACTAACACCCAGTCCAAATCTATGGGAATATTCTTGCATTATTGATCTATATATAAAAAAATTCTTCTTGTTCCCATACCTTCTCTGTCAATAATAGTTAATAGAAATATTCCAATTCATGATCTTAAAATATACAGTTGTGTACATCTGTACACTAATAGACAAGCAATTTGAGCCCTTTCATGTGGTCTCCAATAATACCAGCACTTGGGCAAGTAAATCAAACCAAAAAATGAATACTAGAGGCCAAGCAAGAGTCGCAGCCTTTCTTGGACGTGGAACAGCACCATTGCATCAATGATGGCTCCAATCCCCAGAAGTCTTTTTTTTTTTTTTTGGATCCAACCCAGAAGTCTTTTGTTTAATGCACAGGGTAAACACCCCCGACTGGTGAACTCCCCATCGTCACCCTTTGAGTCATGTCAGACTTTTGCTCACTTGATCCGCCACATTCTCCTCATTAAACAATTGGGGTTTATACACTTTTTTTGTTTTCCCCTTTTGATTCTTTGTTTTTTTTTTAACACGAAAATAGTCGGTTACTATATGTTAATTATTAATAAGGAGATCACATTAATTCGCCCCTTTTTTTTTTTTTTCCTTTAGGAGTTCAATAGATGATCATATGCTAAGTATTAGTAAGGAGGAAAAGATGTGCAGGCACATACAGGTAAAAAAAGATATTTTACAATCTCTCGCGGGACACGAGATTAAGATTTTAATTTTCGATTCTGTATTTTAATTTTAAACAAGAGGTGTGAAGTTAATAAAAAATAATAAAAATTACTCAATTATATAATTTATGGTCTAACAAATCTTTTAATAAATAAAAAAAATTTACACCTTAAATCGTACTTGTCGCGGGAAGTTCGAGGAGGCTGAAAAATTCAATTGAATGATCTCTTTCAAATCTGTAAATTTGGTAGTTACTTAAATTAGTCAAATATTTTCGAGTTCATCTTAATGGAGTACATCTCATAAACATTCTACTATTTTTATATTTCGGAAAATGATTGTAGATAAGATTACCTTATATTATATTAAATATAAATCAAAGTGGCTTATGTCAATTATTGGCCTGCCAAAACTTGATCTTGAAAGCGTTAAATGAGGTCCATTCAACTAGCATAGGATTCTAATCTTTTACCACTCCACGTGTTTTTTGTCCTTTTTTTAATGGGTGTTATCACAAAAGAACCACAGAGAACCTTCCCACTATCGTATGAGTCCGAGGTGGGTGTAGGGTAGGGACCATGTGGGTTAGGACACAGAAAGACTTAGAACAACTCAAGTCAAGTCTAAAGAAGGATTGATGGGTAGAGTCCACAAAAGGCAGGGGACTTATGGCTACTAAAGAGGGTTCTTTCTATGGGTTCTGGGGGCCAGATTTACATAATGTCACAGTCAATCAACGCCACAGCAAGAAACATCCGTGCTGCATCTTCTTTCCTTTGAAAAGGATTTACATTTACTTTGGCATTTTTGACAAACTTTTTGCCACTTACCTAGATGTTGACTTGCATGTGTGATCCTGATCTACGCATGAACATGTACAGTATGAAGTTAGGGGAGACTTGGGAAAACGGTGAGTTTTTTTCCCCCCAAAAAAAAAAAGGAACATGGTTGAGAATTAACTCTTAATTGTTGATAAGGAAGAAAAAATTTTGTGGGTCTGTAGTGAGTAAAGAGATTTGATCCCCGGCTGTTCCAAGCGATAGAAATTGGGTGATCACTTAAAGTATCAAAGTGATTTTTTTGTTTTTCTTTAGAAGAGATGGTAAGACCATTGCATAAAAAAGAAAGAACGAGAAAAAAATTGAGGTTCTATCATATAGAGAAGGAGAGACATATAAGAGCAAAATTAGAGCTCGAACTTTAATCCTTAAAAACCATTACTTTCTAAATATCTCAGTCTTTGCTAAGGTCTCAAAGTATTAAAGTGCTGAAAATGGTGGCTGTCAGGAAACCCGTTTATGGAATTTCTAATGTTCAAAGGAAAATCATCTTCTGCGAGCAGAAGTTCATACCCAAATTCAAAACAGAAGCTATTAAGAAGAAGGAAAATTCATAAGTCTTGAACACAAAACTCAAACAAAGCAATAACAAGTAAAACCTAAAACAAAATGGGGAGGAAGGGGAAATAATAGCTTGTGATAGATAAAATGAATCAAAGAGGCAAGAGAGCTAAGTTATAGAGCAACCTAAATAATTGCAACAATTATTTACTTATACAACAAACTTTTTACATAAAACCTCCTCCTAAAAACTCTTAAAAAGTAAAAAAAAAAAAAAAAAAACTACAAAAAGGTACTGAAAAAAAAAAATGCAAATCAAACTTGATGATAATATCAATCAGGTCAATTAGCCCTTTCAACGTGGCGTTTAAAAACAGTTTCCAAGTCTGGAGGAGTGAAAAACTCCCTAACAACGCCACTATAATTACACTTCAAGGAAGCTTTTCGCTTCCTCGGGGCCGGCGGGCACGTCGATCTCGCCGGAATCCTGGCATCTTCGCCGGTCGGCGTTGTTGAACACTCGCCACTTTCGCTCTCTTTCTCCACCGGATTCGTATATATGGGCTTTAGCGGAGCTCTTAAGGAAATTCCAGCAATAACCCATTTCTTGCCATCAAATTCCAAGCCCCCATCCACTTGAGGCTTCTCTGAAATCCCCATGTTTTGGATCCAAATCTGACACAACCCCCCCACCCCCTTTCAAAGTTATATAATAAAAAGAAGTAAAAAAAAAAAACAAGAACAAAGGAATAAAGGGTCAATAGAGAATAATATAAAGATGGGATCTTTGTATTGATTGTCTGAGGATTGGTGAGAGAATCAAATGAAACCAGAAGGAAAGTGGGCAAACAAAGAGAAAGATTGAATTTTTAGAGTAAAAGTTGTAAAGGAAATGAACAGGAAGACCAACGGTGGTGAGTTTTAAAGAAGCTAGCTTGGAGGTGAGGGGACATGAGAGAAAAAGGCAAGTTTATCTTTTATTCTTCTTCTTTAAAAAGATTGGGGAGAAAAGAGGCCAGCTTTAAATGTTGAAGAAGAAGAGTAATGTTTATAGTTATACACCATAGAGAGAGAGAGAGAGAGAGAGAGAGAGAGAGTTAAAAAAAAAAAAAAAAAGAACCCGAGGAAGCTCTTGACACATAAGCTCATTCAAAATTAAACTTTTTTTTGTAAAATTCTTTTTTTTGAAAAAATTAGAAAATATAAACATTTAACAAACTCACTAAAAAATATTACAGTAATTCAAATCTAAATTTAGTCCTGTTGAATTTTCTAAAAATTATAAGTGGCATTAAAATAATTTTTTTTTAAATAAAAATTTTTAAGTAAGTTGAAATCTAGAGAGAGAGGGTGCCCGAAAAAAATAGCTGACCGCGGGCAGCAGTAAGGAATTGACTTGGATTTTGGCGCCAAATTTTTTCGGCAATGGGAGAACTGGATGGGGATCACCAACACTCTTTGTCGTTTGTGGTACATTAAAATTTTATTATTGTTTGCTTATTATTATAAGTAAGAATGAACAGTGGGAAATATTCCTTCCTTTATTGATATGCATTGTCTTTTTTAATTAAAAAACAAAAAATTATTCAAAAGGTGCTCTTTTTGGATTTTTTTTTCTTCTTATAATCTAATGATATTTCCACTGATTTTAGATCGTTTAAGTTTCTTGGATTATATTTGTGGACTAAAAATGTCCATGTACATGATGAAATGCTCGCATTTCAACTACGAACCACAAATTGTATTATTGTAACCAATAATTTTGTAGTTTTTGTCTTTCAATACATGACTACAATTAATGATACTATCGAGAAATAATAATGTAATATAAAATATCATTTAAAATGTGTCGAAAAAATGTGTCGAAAAAATCGTGAGAGAGACTTCTTCTATGTTGCCATGAGTTTATGACCGGAAAAAATCTTGGTAACTATTGGTGGCCACAAAAATTTCTATGCAACATATAAAATATTGTTTACCATATGGAGATTCTATATATAATTTAAAATTTCTTACATATTATATAAAAATTCTTTATCCTTTTTTGTTAATAAAAATACATATTATAGATATATCTCAGTCATCATATTTATGAGTAAAAATTAAGATCATCCATTATTATACTCGTTGCTCCTTACAATCAAGATTCACCATTCAAATAATGTTTATGTCTAATAAATCTTTTTTATGTGTAAATACAGTATTAAAAAATTTAAAATTACAATGCACAACTGGCAACATTTCTGAAGATGAACGCACAATTATAGAGACACAAATTCGAATCATGGTACGGAGAGACACACCAATTTGATGATTATTATCAAAGCCACCACCTTTATGGCCGTTACGTCGGTCCTTATAATTAAAGAAAAAATTTAATAGTTTCTTTAAAATAAATATAGAATGGTATGAATTATAAAATAATTAAAATTTATAAAAAAATAATTAATAAATTATAAAAATATTAAATAAAATTATATAATTATTTATTACTATTTATCTAAAATTAATTAATTATTCTATAATTAATTACAACCTCTAACAAATAAGAAAAAAATATAAAAAATTGCAAGTGTAAGGTATGATTGATAGCGATGCGACGATGTCATCGTACAATTTTGATGGCGATAGTGGGCTTGCATTGTACATGTACCATGTTTGGCTTTATAGATCTAGATTGTAACTCTTTTTTTTTTTTTTTTTGGGTGCAAGATTGTAACACTTTTTGAAATCAATTGTTTTTACAATGTACGCCGGAGATTGAAACCCAATTGGTGTAGGCTTTGTTTCTCCATTTTCGTTCTACCTGGGGAAGTTTATATGATGCTTGATAGTTGCTGCGTTCTGCAGAGGCTATTAATTTCAGGATGATGCTGTTTTACGCTGAATTCAACGGCTTCAATTCATACATAGAATTGGAACCATATCAGCACATGAAGTAAAAAAATAATGCTTTAATTAAAGTTTAAACTTGCATCATGCATGAAGTCATTTCTTTTGCGTATAGATGTTTTTTTTTTTAAAAATTTTTTTTGCCTTGTGTTGTTCGATGCTATGATTTGAACTTTGTTTGTCGAGATTAATTACCAGTCTTTTATTTAATAAGTGCGCGCACACATTTTTTTAATCCAACAATCATAGACAATGACCATTCCATGTGTATATGTGACTTTAGATATTGTTCCAATGCAATTAGGCATTGAATTTCTAAGGATTTGATTATTTGTTAGAAACGTTAGACAGATGGGGGAGTGGGACCGGAGGTGACGGAGAAGGGAGAGAAAGAGAGGGAGAGGAGAAAAGAAGAGTGTAGATCTGTACATTTTGTTTTTCTTTCTTTTTTGCAACATATGATACATAAATTAATTAAAATTAACGTGTAATAGATTTATAAAATATGTGTAAAAAAATTTATGGGTTTTTTTTTTTTTGTCCGTGCCTCAGTTAATTGTTGCAATTGCATAACTAAACCCTTCAAGTCCACGCCCATACATCTGAAGTAACCGGAGAATGATATGTCAACGTTGCTTTGGAGGGATGTGAACAATATATGCTAGCATAGGGCTAAAATCTAAGTGACTTGGTTATCTCACCATGGCTATTATGTTCTCCATTGATAGTTAATTCCAACATATGAAAGTCCTCTATAATGGTTATGGGTTTTAAATTTTACTAAAATTCAAGCTAAGAGTTGAGGAAGTTTATAGTAATTATAAATTATGTTATAAACTTATTTCTTATCAACATGAGATATTATATTTTTTAATATATTCTCTTAATATTTAGTAGGTCCAATTAGTGCATGGTATAATGAAACTAGAAGTCAAACCTATAGAAATAGGCTAAATAAAAGAGTGCAGATAAAAAAAGTAAACTAAACTTTGATATCATGATAAAATAAAAAAAAATTTAAGAAAATAAGTTTTTGTATATATTTTACAGAGAAGCATTACATTAATTTATACATGAGACCTGCACACAAAGTAAAAAAGAAAATAATAGCAGAATAATATTCAAAAAATCCTACAAAATCTCAAAAGATGCTAACATAATTTCACAGGATTATTAAAATATGAGCTTGGTTAAAAGGTAGCCCACCGGCCACCAAAGTTCCCTTTTAATGTCTTTCATGTTCTTTAGCGTTTTTCGTTGGCCATTGTATTATTATATTCTCGATGTCCAGAACTTATAATATTCCACCAAGCCCTGCATAAAGCAAGGAATAGGAATTTGAAGGTCTCGCTAGAAAAAAAAAAATGCAAGTATTTAACTGTAAATTTCTATAAATACCAAAGATATGTTTTCACATACATTAATAATTCAAACAAATGTTTTCGTGATATATGATTAATTCTTAAATCTCACGTAATGTAAATTTCTATAAATACCAAAGATATATTTTTACATATATTAATAGTTCAAATAAATATTTTCGTGATATATGATTAATTTTTAAATCTCACGTAATAGTTTAAGCCAATCGTAGCCCCATTGTGGTGTCTGAAAGGACTGAAGAGTATTCAGTCGCTTCCACATATGACTAAAAAAGAATCGAAAAGCACGTTTGTGGATGTGACATCACTGTAAAAGACTTTGCCGCTTATTCTGATTTGGATTACCTTTGAGTTGTGCTTCTGAACACTTTTCTATCTTTTGTAGCAGGCAGCAAAATTCTCCCTTTTGGAGTAAAAATATGGCTACCCCTGCTGTAGATGGAACTAGGATCTTGAGATGCAGCTGAGATGAGGTAAATCAGCCGATGACAGTGACTTTTTTATCAGAAATAACTGAGAGTCAAAACTCAAAATCCTATGATAGATTCTTAAGCAAAATGATACATCACGTGACTAGATCCCAAGAATGAGCGGGGAGTAATAATGTAGTTAGTTTTACTCTAGCCACCAACTTACTGTAACCCTCTTTCGTCATCCGACTTTTGGGACTAACAGCAAAGAACATGAGATCCGACAAGGCGGAGTTTTCAGGAAGACAATGATATTTATAGAAATTCAGCTAAGAAGTGATGACACCAGCAGCAATTCAATATATTCTTCAACTGAAAGAAGTTTATATGGTCAAAGGGAGGGAAGGCAAATTCAAGGAGCACGCGTCAAATGCGCTATAACTGTTGGAAAAATATGGTGCAATTTGCTGATATGAAAGCAGTGATTACATCCTCGAGTAACCCCTATAGTCTTCATATTGCTCCATGAACTCGTCGTTGAACTTCCTGAAACTAGCCATAATTGCTGGCATGTCTTCCTCAGCCGGTAAAATAGTTGTCCTCAAGTGGAAGACCCTACAAGCAAAAGGCAGCCATTAGACGGTGAGTGGCAAATTAGTTGAGAACAACCCACAGATGGAATAAATTTGAAAGGCAGTATACCCTTCTTTTTGTCCAAATCCTGAACCAGGGACTGTGGAAATGCCAGTTGCCTCCAAAAGCTTGAGACAGTAAAAGACATCGGGAACTTTTCCAGCCTTTTTGGCAGCCTCTATCGCTCTAGATGGCAAGCGTATTTGGGGAAAAGAATACATCGCACCTGTAACCAAATATATGATGTTTATATAACAAACAACAACAATGAGTTGAGGTAATTACGTCAAAAGCGAAAAAATGAAGCAAGGGGTAATTTATTCACCCTCTGTGAAATTGCAGACCACATTTCTGCAGCTGTTGAATCCATCAGTCATTATCCTTGCTCTTCTCCTCAGCGATTCAAGGATGCCTTTGCTGCATTTTATAATTTTGACGATATAATGTTATTTTCCAATCAATGGAGCCATAGGGAACCGTTGGCTCCAAAGGAACAAAATTTTTGCAGGCATACCTTTCCCTAACAAACTGATCATATGAAATATCTCCAGGCTTTGGCGGGTTAACCATCAATCCCATCTGTACTCAGAAAGGACAAATTTCGATGAATTAGCCGAAACAGATAACAGAAAGTAGAGCACTCGGTTATTCATATTCAACTTACAAATATCTGTGCGGGGACATTTGGGCTGAGTGATATAGACGCAACTTTATAAATCTCATCGACTGTCTGCATCATTAGTCATCGCAAACAATAAAAGAATAAGTCTCCGCAGATTAATCAGTGTTTAAATCAAAGGACCCTTATTATATGCCATGAGACTACCACAGTTCATTATAAGAGCAGACCAATTTTAACCTGTCGAGGAATTTTCATCAAGTACATTGTGTTTTGTAACCATGCAAGTGAATGAGTAGGTACTTGACAGCATATACAGAACCAAACCTGTGGAGGGATGTTGGTCATCTCAAAGTAGCCACCACGCTGCCCGCATTCACCCCAGTATCCTTTGGACACTGTGTGGAAAGAAACAAGCTGAATTTCTCTGCTTAAGGGCGGTCCCATATCCATCAAAACCTTCACAGATTGAGAGAAGAGTTAATACCAGCTGAAAGTCTAGCCAAAATGCAATTAGATTCAAAGGATTATTTACCTTTCTAGCACTAATAAAGGGACGCTCATCCTGGTAGATGTTCTGCTGATAAACCTCGTCACCAAGAAGGACCAAGTTCTCTTGGTAGCAGAAATGCAATATTTCTTTCAAATTAGCTTCACTAAGGCACTGTCCAGTGGGGTTGCCTGGGTTAATAATCACCATCGCTCTTACCTGAGATATTAAGTAGCAGGAAAAGTCAGGTCAGCCATTTTGCAAACACAAGTGCACAACAAAAGGAACGTAGGTGTCATAATATCCTAGTCTAATGGAAGAAAACGATAAAAATACAATCTTTGTGAGATATGAAATGGATTTCAGAGGTTAGTGTTTAAAAGAGCTACTCAATGCAACTCCAATCTAAATTTCATAAATGGAAAGGTACAAGTCAGCACCCTCTTGATTTGTCCACAGTCATCAAGTTCAATATTAGAATCCAAACAGGCTTCACATGGACGAAGTCTTTTTTCTGAAAATACTTGTACATATGCAATAAAAAACTCAAGTCATACTAACAGTAATTCCTTTAGAGCGAGCTTCCACAACTGCATGCCGCAGGTCATTGATATCCAGTCCCCAATTAGCTGTCTCTTCCAGGTAATATGGTACAAGGGAACCACCATATAGAGCTATTGTAGCAGAGTAAAGTGGGTATTGTGGGACAGGCACCAGAACCTGCCAAAGTCACATGTCTGGTCAAACAATAATATGCAAATTGCACCACGATCAAAGAAAATCCCTGCTGGAACCAACATGAATAGAATGGCTATGAAAAATGTAGAAAATAGTATATATTTGCATATGATCTTTGAAGACCTATGTTCTACTTATGAAGAAAACCTCTCATTGTAGATAAATATATTATTACCCCATCACCTGCGCCCCGGATAATTGTATTTAAGATCTGCATCACACCTTTGCTTGCACCATCAGTGAGAAAAATGAGTTCTGGGTCACTGCCATGATTTAAGAAGCAACAATACCTTCAGCTTATGATTAGGAAGCATATCTAATAGCACAAGTTGGACATCTGGCATTATCACCTTGGATATCCATCACGCCTTCCAATGAACTCTGCCACCTCCTTCCTGACTCCTGGAATCCCTCGGGAGTCACTGTAAGCACCTAAATATAACACAAAAGTCATTGTAAGTTTCCATTGGAGCTTCCCAAAGTCATAGATGGCATCGATACACTTTATTTTCAATTATAGTTTGAGTGCTTGACATTTTTTGGTTTGTCAGAACCAGGTCCCTCGTTACTGGAGCTAAGATTCCAGCAATTCTACCACCAGATCATTTGGTTGGTGGCACTACGGGCTTGCCTTCATAACATACTCTATAGGAAACCCCATATTTTTGTCTAATGTAAGTAAATTTTATGCAAGATTACAGGCTAGAATAAAAATTAAACCTAGGAAAGACACACATAAAGCCGACAGTGTTTCAACACAACTGTGATATCAATGTGATACAAGTGGAAGTTCATTGAGATCTAAATCAGGAAGTTAATTAACGAGGAAAACACTCCTTTTCATTATTTGATGCGGACCTTAATGAACTAAGAATGATGGAACAGACCAGAATACCTGTCACAAGACACAAATAGATGCGAGCACGTGACACCACAGAATCCTGGACAATTAGACGTACCGACAATTTGATCCATTTCCTACGATGATGTATAGAAATAATGCATCAAAAGGATACCTAGGCCTCCGGAAGTCAGCAAAAGATAATGTTTAGCTCTGGCAATTGCATCTGCAGGGAATAGAAGTCCTACATTAGGATCCTCCAGTAGGAATGGAGCTTGGCAGAGAGCAACGACCTGCAATACAACATTGCTTAGTCCTAGACTACCTAAACCACATTTACAAGTAAACCCAAAGCCCCAGCTAGAAGAACTAAATCATCCAAAGCGTGTGGAAGTTTGAATGTCTCGCAAATTTACCTGGCGAGGAAAGGTCAGCGGCTTCTGTCCCAGAGCATGAGGATTGCCGACATTTGTGAAAATGATCTATGGATGTAGAGTTGAACCAATCAGACACAAAAAATTAAAAATGGTGATGTAGTGTTGTACATATTGAGGTGTTGTAAAAGCATGATCACATTATAAAACTGGAAACTTAGTGTTGTCTTCTTACTGTTTTTATGAGGAACTAAGAGGTAAGCAAGGTAACATGTCACGGGACTGAGTTAATAGCAGAAATTTGGGTAAAATTCAGAACTTATTTGGATTATCAATGCGAGGCAATCGAGAACTATCAAAATTTCTTTTACATCATGCCCATGTTCAGCCAACACCTCCAACAAAGGTATGCCAAGTGACTGATTATTCAGAAGACATGGATCCAGCAACACCAATCGCAAACAATCATGCAGGATTGCAAGAAAAAGGGCATGGAAATTATAAGTCGTACAGCACAGAGGAAAACCAGAAAAAGTATCTTATCAGAACTCAGAAGCTCTAACTCTTCCATATAGTCATTGGAATACACATGAATAATTTGATAAATAGCTTCTGAACAACAAGACGGACCAATCATTCCAGGAAACACACAAAACTACTGGGCACAGACGGTAAAATCCATATTGCTGGGAAATTCAAGGAAGACAAGTATGCAACTTTGCATACCTTCTTCCCTTCCTTTTGTAGCTCAGAAGCTCGAAGGTACAACTCCCCTCTAACAGCATACTGAACATTCTTCACATTTTCATTCAACGTTTCATAGTCTAAAGCTTTAGGTGCCATGGATGGTCAGTTTCACCTTCTTACTAACAGATACCTGTCAGGAAAATCAACAAAAAACAGCTAATTAGCCAGTTTCAATCCTGAAAGCAGTAACAGGCCAGTAAATGATGGCCAGGATTACCTCAAACCATTTGGTAATTACCCCATAAATGATGGTCAAAGCTCTTGCTTCGGCATACCAAAGAGCATCAGAACAAGAGAAAAAAAAAAAAACAAAAACAAAAATCTGGAAATCATATGGGCTGATGGAAAATGGCAACCACACTTAGATCAATAATCAAAGGTTAATTTTACGAAATCCCCACAACTAAGTCCGCAGAGTCAAACACACATACACACTCACAAAAACAAAAAAAAAAAAGGTAAACAAAATCTACGATACCCAATTGGCCAGTCGAATCTAAACTGGAATTCAATTGCTGACGTAAACCAAAAAAACGCTAAAACATTAAATCATAAGATCATGGGCACTTCAGACATAACTTAAGATGAGTACCTGTGAAGTCAGCAATTCAATTTCGATTTCCCCACCAGAGATCGCGTCACTTAGCAGGCAAGAAGACTGTTGTGTCAGTTAATATTCTCTGGGATGGGAATATTTTGTCACCAAATGTCACCACACCACCAGAGCCACCGAAAAAAGGACTTTTAAATGGATTGATTATACGCGAAATGGGGTCTATTTATTATTGTTTGTTTGGTCACAAGGGGATAATGTTCATGATACAGGAAGTGTGGCCTAGCTTCAAACTGTGAATTCTTGGTCGGTATTCGTCATTTGGTCTTCTTCTCTCTTGGATTTTATAATGAATCCTGTGGTTAGTTTGTGACTCGCGATATGTTTTTTGACAAAAAAAAAAAAAAAAAGGGAATAAAAAAGTTAAGTACATTGAGAGTGATGCATTGGAGTATACAAAGATAATAAAATATCATTTTTTGTCTTTAACAGAAAATTTTTTTGGAAGAATTTTAATTTCAAAAACTCGTGACTATCATTTAGATTTTGAAATAGTACTTATTCAGATTTAAATTTTAATTTTTTAAAAATAAGGAAAAAAAAATTATAAAACTTTGGTTTCCCATTATTTAGTATCAACACTGTAGCTAGACCAAGTAAAAATACTTGCACTAGAAGATTCAAAATCGAATCTATATAAAAAATAAAAATATCGAATCACCAATTATACAACTACATTGAATGGCTATATTATATGTTATAGCTATGTTTGTCTTTGGAATTCTCCCTTCTCATGGATCACATGTTATGCTGCGTTAAAATCTACTGACGTCGTATTTGTTTTAAGGTCATTATTTACGTGTCCTCGACGGGTACGGGTCCCCTCACTAGCGACAGAGTTCCATTATAACGATGCCAAGTCATTTACATTACACGACCATGTTAGTTGCACATCACTAATTTTTATAATTATTAATATTAATGGTCACGACAATAGGATACATCCATTCCCATCAACTCACTTGTGTTCACATAATAGTTTTGCTTAATACAGACATGCAAGACATGTAAATAATTGGATCAACGCATGAGAAATAATTAGACAGATTATATTTGTAAAGTATACAATACACCTAAATTAATCTTCAACGAAAAATAAGAAAAGAAAAATTACATTTCAATTAATTTCTTCTTTTTCTGCGTTTGGAATGCTTTAACAGTCCTTCGCGTCAGTCTAGAAAGACTATCAATGTTTAATACGGTGAACTTATCAATAATTACTTTCTGAGGGTCTTTAAAAAGTGCAAACAAATTAATTTAAGTTGTATTTAACAATTTACAACCTAAAGTGATAGTTTAGTGATAGTTTAGTGACAAATCGATAAATCTTTTTTCGTATTAACCCGATTTTGAATCCCATTGCTTTTACTTTCTCCACAAAGTGGGTGAAGTTATATAGCACAAAGTGAGCAAAATTGCATAGCATAGTATTTGATTTAAAACTCGTTAATATCGAGGACAAGCGTAAAAAGAGTCCACTTGATTCTATTAGTATTTGAGTAATGAGTTCTCTTTATAGAAGAAATTAAATAAGAAGAAATTAAATAAGGACGAATTAAATAAGGACATAACAAGTAACTCCTGACTTTATCCCGCACATGCAATGACTCCAAAACTAGCAATGCATTTTTTTTTGTTCACAAAAAGTTGTATTTAACAATTTCGTGAAAAAATAAAATATCTCCTCAATACTCCCAAAAACAAAAACAAAAGAACTTGCGACTTGCGACTATAAAAGTAAGAAAAACAGCTAACAATTCCCCCTTCCGGAGTCCTGATGCATTGGCTTACATTAATTCATGGCATTACATTAAGTTTTACTCGAAAAGAGCAAAACAACCCAAACAATATTGTAGTCAAAAAAAAAAAAAAAAAACCTCCAGGACTACACCTCCCTCCCCCACCCCCCACAAAAAGAAGAAAAAAAAAACCAATAAGTAACTTATATTTCAACTAATATCGTAGTCATCTCCAAGATTAAAAGTCTTAAATTCAAATCTAGAGTAGAGCCAATTAACCAGAAAAAAAAAAAGAGCATAATGAATTAATGACACATCATAATCCAACAGTTTTTAACTCTGGACAACAACATTTGCGTTAAGCCTTTTGCTTGCCTCATCACCCACCAAAAATATCCCTCCGAAAGGTAGAATCTAGCCATGACAGAATTTTCATCTCTCAAAGATAATTCAACAGCCCATTACAGAATATTTCCAAGTTTGGAGCCCAGAATGTTTCATAATCTTCTCATGGGGATTCATGACAAACTCTATGCTGATGCATGAGACTCAAAGTTACAAATATAAGCATAAAATAATAGATACTACAACGGAAACACTAAATGTGTAAACATGGAAGAATCACGACATAAATTTAAAAAGATTACAACTTTTAACAAAGTTAACCCCTTTAATCCAAACATAAGCCTTAAGAAAATTTAAGTAACCATCATTTTAAACGCACTAAAGCTGGTAGCAAATAAAAAAAAAAAAAAAGGAACAAATGGCCAACGGCGTGGTTGCCTAAAGCAATTCAAGAAAAGAAAATAACAGCATTATTTTTTGTTCCTTAGTTTTTTTTCCAGGGATGTTCGCCCTTTTCCTTTTCCTTTGAAGAAAAAAACATAAAATCTACAAGACCCATCTTTGAAAACCAGATGCAAAATTGTAACGACACGGGCTCGTTTACCTCAACTTGTTGGAGGCCTTTATGTAATTCAATAGCCTTCTGAAGGCCTCACCACTGTCAATGGCTTCCCTGGCTCTATCTATGGCTCGTGATATGTCGTCTGCACCATCGCATCCCAGCAAGTGATCCACCACTCCAGCATTTAAGACAATTCGATCATATGCTGATCCTTTCTGGCCACGAAGAGCTGCTAAACCTAACTCAATATTCTTGGAGACCTGATAATAGAACAAGAAAATATATATGCATCAAAATACCTTTGCTTGACAAGAAGTAGAGACAACAGTGAATGCCTGTTTGCTGATATTAGGATTTCTTGTTTGATAAAAATGCCAAGGAGGCAGGATTTTTGCATACCGATCTATCAGTTCTTGGAGTATCAGTGGGCTCAAAACCATAGTCCTGGGCATTGACCTCTATGCTGAAACTCTGACGTGATACCCCTGAAATACCAGAACTTCAAACTTGAATTCTTGAAATTAGAAGATGATGCAACAAACTCAGGAGTATAATATTCTCAATAATCTAGTTGAAGTCTCCTATGAACATTACCAATTAACCATCTAGATGAAAAGGTGAACAAATTATGGTTAAAAATGCAAACCATCTAGTTCAAAAGCAGATGCCAGGCTTGATGAACGAAATCCTGAACAATAATTCACTGGAAGTCCTTTTGATGCATTCAACGATCGCAATCTTGTCGTCATCGAGAGGGCCCCTTCCTCACCCTAAATTAAGAGCAGACAGCATACGTCATTTTAATACTCAAGTTGCTAAGAAAATGCAAATCATCTTGAAAAATGAAATCTAGAGTATTCAACTCTATATTCTCGATAGAAGTTGTTTTTTAGAAAAATATGAGCTCAATGGAAAATAATATGCAAAAGTTCCAACCTTCACCACCAAACCAGAATGAACACCTCTTCTTTTCATAAGCATTAAGAGAGACTCCTCATAGCCTTCATGATAAAATCCAGCAACCATTGCTTCCTTACCCCTGGCCTGTTGGCGAAACAAAACCGTAATTTCATGAAGACTTTACCATCAAATGAGCAGTATAATAGGAATTATCTGTTATCCAACATACAATCAGGCAGGTAAACATACATATAGCGTAAGCCATGTTTTGTGCCTAAATTTCTTCAGATACAACAATGGCAGAACAGAACACAAGGGATTCATCCACAAAAAATTCTTCAAATTACTTTATGTTAACTGCTGCTGTAGTTTTCCCCTTGACAAAGTATACTTAAAAGAAACAAGGACCTTCACAACATTGAGCTTTCAGGAAACAGCAACAAATATTACATGGCTTACCCTAACAAACTGCTGAACCTTTTCAGTTGTTGCTATTGGAGGACGCTTCTTTATATGCTCCCTTAACCCAATCAATGAATTTCTACAAGTGAAATAATGAAAATTACTCAGAAATTGGATGCTACCTGACTTAATACCTCTAATCAGGATGGCAAGTGGACCTTTTACAGCTCATAATGCAAACAAAAGACAAAAATCCTTCATGCCAATAAGACAGCCAATAAGACATAGGCTTATAAAAACCAAATGCTGGCCAAAATATTAATTAGGACAAGTAGAAACAACACTAACAAGCTCTGCTTTTTATTCTGTGGCGTTAACCATCATCAAAAGAATGCAAACCCATCTCGAGGTCTCTCTGGAATAACATGGATAAAAAATGAGAAAACCAAAGCATTGTACGATAAATGTGAGTTGAATTTTTCAGAACACATAGACTGGTTGAATGATGCCAAGATTTTTCCACCAAGTAGTTGAGAGCCCTAGCCATCTAGAAATCTGCACTCCTCACAAGGTTTAGGCTACCTCTAATCCTAGGGCTACAGTTTACGAAATTCGACAGATATTATGTTGTCTTCTCAATTTTGGAAAAGAAAAAAATATCCTACATGGAACAAAAAAGGTTAAAGGGAGATGTCTATCTGCAAGAAAAGCAGAGAGAAAAGCTTGAATTAGATTCCATACATGGATGGGCAAGCTTCACGCTGACTAATATAGGCAAAACCAACCTCCTTGTCCTGAAACAACAACCAAGAAAATTTGAACAAAGTCAAAAAGTGAGAGCAGAAAAGTGGCACGGTCAAAAAAGAAAAAAAAAGATAGAAAAGTGGTTGTCCAGATGGTATTAATACAAACCTCAAGGAGTTCTTTGGTCTGCCAAGGAGTCAAGCTTGTATTTGCCCCCATAAACTTCAGCATTTGTTCTTCAGTTACACCTCCCTGCAGCAAATAATAACCAGGAAAATAATAAAGAGAATAAATTTTGAGTCCTGAAATACATAAACTGATAAATTTTGAGTCCTGAAATACATAAACTGTATGCATTCATCCAAAGAAAAACCTTCAGAGGTAACCCCTAAGTGCAGGAAATGGAAACATGAAAATCAAGAGAGTCCTAGCATGCTTTCAACCTGATGATGTGACTTTGAAAGATAAGGCCCGTTTGAAGCAAAAGATTCATTAGTGGCATCACTAAGAACTCCACTCCTTAACTGGCATTTACACAGGTTATAATGAAACACAAATGGAAGGCTGACCTTAGGTGGCATCCATTCCACACCATGAAGCAAGCAAGATTCACCATAGCAGGATCTAACCGCAGCAACAAACAATGTGCTCTTAAAGTAACGTGTGTTCCCATCATAAGGTTCCCCATAACAAGTCAACGATTTAACATCAGCAATGGGTCGAGGACCTAATGGCAAACTGACCGTTGAATTACACTTACTGGGGTTTGACAATCCAATCAAATACAAAGCAACATGAAACAAATAATTTAAAAAAAAAAACAAAAGCTCAAGATTATACCAAGTTCGTCATCAAATGCGAGGCAATAGGCTTTCAACTCACGACCGGTCTCCCTGTTCATTCGTTGGCCAATCAAAAACGCAGAAAGCAATGACTCGCTAACTGATCCTTCACCAATTTCAACTTTCAATGGAAGAACATCTCTTAAAACACCTTGGACTTCCTCAAACCCCAGGTGACCTCCGGCCAAAATCTCTCGAAGTGCGCCAACCAATCGCATTTCTCTCGCATTGTTGCCAACAAATTGAGGGCCTATCGAGCTTCCAGTTCCCATTATAGACCCTTCAGGGTCGGCGATGAAGATGACATCAGCAGGTAGTTCTCGAGCCAGCATCGGCCAAAATCGATTTATTGCTTGCTTTTCGCCTTCACTCCATTGAGTAGGCTCCGGAAATGCATTCGCCCGAATCGTCATCCCCGCGAAAAATGCCCCAAGCTGTGCTTTTGAAACTTCCTCCTCATCTTTCAGCTCACCTCTAGCTTAACAATCACTCACAAATTTCAAATTGGATTTCATTACACAGACACACAGAAAATGGACGCAAATTGGACGCGGGCCCACCTTATTCAATACCGAGTCTATTTCTAATGTCTCCCCAACATTTTTTTAATTCAAATTCTCTTAATTAGAATTTAGAAATAATTCCAAAAAAAAAAAAATCAGAGGATACCTGATCTTAAAATGGTGTCCAGAACTTTAACGGCCTGATCATCGCTGAGCGGCCTGGTCTGGGTGGGTCCCGTGCAAACCCTAGCTTGAGCTTCCAGCACCGTCTGATTGGGCTTAGGCAAATTGGAGCTCCGGTACGAAGAGGAAATCGACGGGTTTCTGATATCGGATTCTGGAATTCCTAGCTGATCAATTGTTGCCGAGTCCAGTATAGCTTTAGTGGTCAAACAACATCTCTGCCGTCCAACCCAACGATCAGGAGGCTTCAGATGAAACCAGATTGTGGGGTGGACCTCTGGACGGTCGAGATTGCGACATCTTGTGAAGTGAACTGAAAGATTGGGTCCCAGATTGAGCAGAGCTCTCATGGTGGCGTTTGAGTTTAGTTTGGTCCTGCGGAGAGCTGGCCGGTAAAGGCTGGGAAATTTGTAATCGGGAAAGGATCCACTGCGACGCCCGCACTCAGATTCCGTTTCCAAAGGATCGGATGCGTGACAGATGGCGCATCGCGACAATATTACCCATAATGATGAGGATTGGTGATGTACGTAGGTGGGGCCATCGCAAAAATTCCCATAAATTCTGTTGCCGGCGTCTTGTGAAATGCTAACGGTGTCATTCTTTTTATTAATTTAAAATTTTTTATACAAAATATTAACTCGAGATATCTTAAAAAATTTTGTATTTCAACTAATAAATCTTTTAAAACAATATTTTATTTTAACACCAATGAAATGTTACTTTTTTAAAATGTTATGTAGAGCTTCAATATAAATAAAAAATTACCTTAACAATAAAAAAAACAGTTATTTCTTAATTACTTATTAATTTTGAAATAAACATTTCCTTAACAATATTTAATTTGATTGCAATATTTAATGGCCAAATTCAGTTTTAGTAAAATAAATTATAATTATAGGCTATCATCTTCTTTCTACCATTTTCTTATTCTCACACAATTACGTACAATATTTATATTTGGTAATAAATTCTCAGAAAAATCAATTAATTTTTTTAACCGTTATTGACTTCTTTGGCACCATCATCTCAAGCCCAGGGATAGAGTTATTATAGACGAAGAGATGTTGATAACAATATAATAGAACAAGGTTCAATCATTATAGTTTGTAATGTTGTTTTGCCCCCAATTAAATTGAAGTAAAAAACCTATACGTATAATCTGACTAATTACTAGACGTTATACCCAAGTCGGTAATTAAGAGTTTAAAACTTATTTCTTACCAATCTTTCTCTTCTTATATAGACCGAAAAAAGAGTGACGTTAATACAATCAAATACCTTTTGATTTTGAGCAAGGTTGCCTTTAATCCATCTTTTCTTATGATCTTTTAGCAAATAAAGAATTTTAGGATCAATTGAAAGGCATAGGACTGGTTGCAAGGAATGATGGGTTCGCAATTGTTTCCTACAAATTGTGGTTTGAATAATTGGTTATGTGGAGGTTAATTGCACATTACAAATGCTATTATATTTATATTTTTTCTTCAGGTTTTAGGTTTATTTCACTCACAGGAAATGAATTCATCTAATTCAAGAAGCTATCATGCATTATATGATTTGTTGGAGAGAGGTTGAGTTAATTCCGTATGATTTGTTGGAGAGAGGTTGAGTTAATTAACTCCACACAAAGTCTCACTCCAATTTAAAGTAACTAAATTTTTTTAGCTCCGGCTAAAGTAACTAAATATTTTTTTTTTTTTTTTTCAAAAGTAACTAAATATCCATAATAGATGCTTGTTCGTAGAATTGGGCCTAGAGGCCTTCTTGAACTCCGGAAAGGGTCCAAGCCCATTTAAAAGTGACCGCCCCCACTGAAGCGCAAGGTGAGTCTTTTAGAGCCTTCAAGTTTTTTTTTTTTTGACCAAATTTTAGAGTCTGTAACAGTATCGCCACTTGTATGAATCTAGAGTGTACACAAACCACAAAGATGGGCATGCACATGACTCCAGTCTAGGCCATGCACCTTAAGACAGTGGTCGTGTAGGATTACGAAAAATAAAAAAATGAAGAATTCTATTGAGACATGAGTTATATATTAAGGATAATTTTTTTCTCTCATAAATCTTTTTTCTCCTAATGGACTAAAAAAAAAAAAAACCAAGAGTGCTAAATTAAAATTTATGTTACTTGAGGAATTATTGTATAGAAATGACTATACATTCCCTCCAATGCCATGGGAAGACAAGCTAAACACGCCTTATGGCCTTTGAGATCAATGATGCAGCAGTGGAATATTGCCTGCTTGGTTGGTGGCTTTTCATTCTAGATTCGATTTGAGACAGAGGTCGCCCTGCTCGTTTGGTCCTCTTCTTTTCCCATTTTAATTTTTTTAAAAAAATTTGTATAATATCTATACTTTATATTTAAAATAATACTTATTTAAATCTAATTTTTATTTAAAAAAAAAAAACTAAAAACTAATATAACATTCATGCCATCTCAGTCGGTGCACTGGCTCGGTGAATATAGTTGAGCCCTTTTATTAAAATCATCAAAATCCATAACGGTTCCATCCTCAAAATTTGGTGTCGTCACTGAATTCCAAGTTGGAATAAATCTTCAAAAGCAAAAATTTGATGTTGGAACCTACTTCAAAAGCAAGAAAACAAACAAGTCAATCGTTGTAGTAAGAATTAGTTACGAGCTGGAAGAATGTTTATCAAGATCTTTGGGTGTCTAAAGTAACCATAAAATGGACGAAAAAACTGTGATTGACAACTAATCAAGACCTTTGTAGAAGACGCAGACCCATGTATTCTTGAAGGAAAGGACGAGTTTATAAACTAGAATGAAACTGAAAATTACAGAAAAGAAGCCATGAGGCTTGAAGGAAAAGATGGGTTTATAAATTAGATTGAAACAAAAAATTATAGTAAAGAAGTTATGAATTTGTAATTCAAATTCTATTAACAGTATATCATTAAAATAGATGTCGGGGCTAAAATTTTCCACCTTTTCGATTAAATAATTAATTCAATTAACCTCATTAACTGTCCACCTCAACCAATTGGTCTAAATCTAAGAAATTTTAATCAAATAAAAAAAGTTACAGCAATAAAGAAAGAAAGTTACAATATTAGAAGCAAAGTTGCAGATTGCAGCAGAGAAGTAAAATAACAACTTTCAATTTTTGACACAAAAATTATCAATTTTCTTGCATTTGAAACACCACCAATTTGGGTACCAAAATTCTCCGCAGCTCAATAAAATATGGGTCCATGGCGTGTAGGGTATCCACCATGCGTCTTCAACTGCAACATTGAGCGGAAGAAGCCCGGTAATCATGTAGGGGCCATTGGTTCCGACATCGGTGCGAGCTCCATGAGTAAGAAGTAACTCTAGAAATTCACGGGAGAAATATGAGGCAGCTTGGCAATGAGAATAGTTCCGTCCGGGAAAGAGACGTTCAAATCGACTTTCCAACCGGACTCTCCTTGGAAGGGTGACTTTGCGATGTTTAGGGCAGAGGATTCGAAAATCGTTTTCAGACGGCTAGGCCGGAAGTAGCCTTTGACTGCAAAGAAATCTGAATCCCTATTAATGAATTCCAAAAATCTATCCTTATCGTCTTGACAATCCATCGCTTGGTAATCGTCATATAGGTCACTAATGCTATACCAATCTTCCGCTTCATCTTCATCTGCTGCTACCTGCTTTCGAGTACATGCATATAAATTAAGAGCGCAATTATACGTCCCGGCTAGTTTTATCTTGAGATTTGTCTTGGACCAAATTGTGACGGTTATTTTTAAAACTGTGACTGATATTTTTGAAATGTAAAAATGACAAATATTTTAAAAAATATCAATTTTAATTTCAAAAATAACAGTATCAGTTTCAATCGACACAAAATTCGAGACACAAACTATCGGAATGTCAACATTTATTCATGAATTAATGTATAGATACTATTATTAGCGCAGTGTCTGCATACATGCATCCGGAATTAATCTTGACATACTAAATTCAGGAACCAACATACAGCGACAGGTAGAGTAAGAAGAAGAAGAAGAAAGTAGCATGGCTTTCTCATCTATCCCTCCATCGGAATCAGCTTTGCAAGGTTCGTAATCTTCCACATTCGTATCCCCTGGATTATGTATTGTCTATGACTCGCTAATTTTGTCGGCGCGATTCTGTGAGTGGCTTGGTTTAGAGGATCAAAGCGGCCGAGGGAAGCGATATAAAGCGTAGAGGTGCATAGTTTTTAAAATTGGATCAGCGATTGATTTGATGAGAAGGTCGAGTCATTACAGATCAATTTTTATTTAATAAAATAATAATAAATATTTATTATTTTATTATAAAAATAAAATAAACGTTATATATATATATATATATAATAAAATTATATAAATTAAATATATATGTTTTTATAATATATAAAATAAAATAACGTACAAAGATAATGTATATATAGTTGTCACATATAAATAAAATAATGAGTACGAACATAAGAAAATATTAATAATAATTTATTTTTTTTAAAAATCAATTTTGAAAATAAAAATCACATTTTTTGGGTCAAATTCGAGCTTAAGTGAAATAATTTTGAATTATGTTATTTCAAGTTAGGTTAATTTCGAATTATATTATTTTCATATCATGTCATATTCAAATCAAGTTCAAGTCAACTTATCAAATTATATCAAAATTTAATACCTCTAATAGAGACTACAGTTGAAAAAGAAAAGTAGGACAAATTAAAAAAACAAAAAGTACTATGCGATTTTTTTAAAGTAAAATTGTAAACGGTATTATAATAATGATAAAAAAAAATTAACAGAAAGTCATGGTTGGCATTTGGCATTTTTTTTCCTTTTATAAGATCATTTAAAATAAGATTATATAACAAGTAACTCTCTTAATTTATAAATCTTACACTCTCTCTAATTAGAATTAGAGTGCATGACTTAAGTTTAACTCTAACCATTAGGGTGTCCACATTTTTTTTTATCTTTTTTCCTTTGAAATCCAATGTTTAATTAAAATTGACAATATCTACTTTTTTTTTAATAAAAAAAGATTCGTAAGTATATTGATTATTAGATTTACGAATCAAATTTAGAGTAATTCTGTTTATTAAAGTATCGTTCCACCACTCTAAAGAGGCAAAACCGCTACCTAAACACTAGTAAAAATGAGCGTAACTTCGTCACTGGAGATCACAGTAATTATTAGATCGTGCATCTAACATTGTACATCACTTCTTATACTTAGAGTCTCCCAATTTGAGTTAAAAAAAAAGTGAAGGTATAAAGTTCAAATTTAAATTATCAATATAAAAATATATCAACTTATCACTAAATTATCGTATCAATTCTATTCTTTTTGAGTGGGTATTGGAGTGGGCCATCCGCAGCTCGACCTAAGTTGACATCAGCAATTCTATTCTTTTTGCATCTGAAGTTAGAAGTCCCACTGCGTGTGAGGTTTGAACAAGGCCTAAAATTTTTACTTTCACTAATCTCCCTTTTTATGATAATAGTAATCCATCTTTATTAAAAAAAAAAAGAAAAGAGACTTACCATGTAACAAAAAAAAAAAAGGACTAATTTGGCTCCATGTCTAATTTTAATCCAAAAAAAAAGAAAATTAACTAGTAAATATGGTATAATGACTACTAAATTTATAATTTTAAATGAGATTTAGGGTTCTAATCTTAGATCTCATTATTAGTTAAATTTTCTTCTTTACTCCAACCAGACCAAAAGGGAGAAAAAGAAAAAAAAAAAAGAAAATTAAATGCACTCCCTTCCTTTCTTCACCTAAAATCCAAAAACAACGGATAGGAAACTAAGTGCACTTGTTTTGTATGGGATCCAAAGCCAAGGGAAAATACTTCCCGGCTTCTTTTGGATTAATTGTTTTGTGTAATATCCAAAAACAAGGAGAAATCACTTCCATCTCCTTTTGTTTTAATCCAAAAGGATGGTGAACTAAATTCACTCCATTTTTAGAATCCAAAACACAAAGGATCGAAAATAAAATTCACCACTTTCAGTTGCATAATCTTAATTTCTTATATTTGTCCCACTAACACATCCCATAAATGAATCCAGAAACAAAAACAAAACACTTATCAGGTGCCAGCGAGGAGAAAAGAAAAGATGAGAGACTTATCCACCTTTTGTTTTAATTAAAAAAAAAAAAAAAGCTTGACTACATATCAATATAATTTGAGGCATGCAGAACCATACAGTCAATCCAACAATTCAGTTATGTATTTTTTACTTTAATAGATTTTTTATTAGATTTTGTCACATTAATACGTGCTCTTCGTGTTGCTGCCGTTGCATTATCACTAAGTTTTCCTATAAATGGGAAATATATGTGTGTACAAGAAAAAATATATGCATAACATACACATAACAATTAACCGATTGATTTGTACAACCAGACAATTAATAGTTGTAACAAAAATAAACGTATTATTTATTTTTTTATTGTAAATATTAATCGTTTACTTGCATAAATTAATCAGTCAATTACTATGCATATACTTCATGCATACTTTTATCTGTGTACATAATATTCATATGTAAATTAGGTTACTTCGTTTAGAATCCAAAAACATGGAAGGAAATCTCCATGGATTTTCCGAAACGATAGCAACATTAAATGCACTTAGTTTGTCAAGATTACAGAGATAAGGGAGGGGAAATGTTTCCATTTCAAGCTCCACATTTTGTCCTAATCCAAAATGCAGAAAATTAATGCACTTATTTGTGTAGAATCCAAAAACAAAGGAGAGGGTATAAATTCACTTCTTCGTTATAACAATCAAAAAGTACTCAAAGTTACTTGCAAATTGCAATAAATAAATTAGTATAGAGTCTGCACCGTTTTACTGAAAAGCGAGATGGATACGAGCAGTTTATATCTGGCCAACGTTGGCAAAGTAAGCAATACGCTGAAGGCAAGGGAGTCGCCGGATTCCGTCATCAATCTTGATATGTAGGTTTCACCAATGTTGTTTCAATCAATCGTTATTTTCATACAAGCATTATGCATACCACTCTCTCTTTGCTAATTGGTATATTAAATCATCATCAATTTGTGGCGTCCTACAGATTCATAGTTCAATGGCCAGAGTTCCCCCTCACCCCCATACTTCACTTTTTTTTAATTGGTTTATTAAGACAGGAGTTGTATAATGAAAATACTTTTCTTTCATTCATAAATACTTTTCCTCATTTAACTCAGAATGGAAAGTCCAAACACGAGACACTTCCCACTGCATTTTGGTGAGCATAGCACGGAGGATTTTGCATTCCCATTGATTCAGTCAACATTCATGTTTTCATTTCGGTCAATCAATTTCAAATGATTAAGACCGGAATTTATATTACTACTTGAACTAAAAAAAGAAAATTTTTGTGTGTCGACTTTTAATATTTTGATTGACATCTTAATTGAATAAATAATTTTGTATAAAATTGTTAACGTAAAAAAAATAATGATTTTTAATATTTATTAAAAAAATTATCAATCTAATTATAATCAATAAATAAATCTAAACATTAAAAATATCAAGACATATATTGGTATTCGAACTAAATTCTTCGTCTATACCCTTCGTAATTAATTCTTTGTCAATTATTCATATTTGATAGATAAAATTTTGAGTTAAAATCGAAAGACCTGTATATGCTGTTATTGTTTGCATTCTGTCAGTGGTGATCCTACGATGTTCGAGCCATATTGGAGGAAGATGGGGGACAGGTGTACGCTGGTGATCTCACCCAGTGATTGTATGAGCTACTTCGCTGATCCTGAGAACGTGTGCTGGTTCTTGGAGCCGTTGCTCGCCGATGCCATCAAGCGGCTGCATCTTGTGGTTGGAAATGCAGCAATCAATGATGACCGCCATATATTGGTGGGGACAGGCTCATCGCAACTCTTTCAGGCTGCGCTGTACGCTCTCACTTCCTCTGATGGTGACCAGCCCGTCAATGTTGTTTCTGCTGCCCCTTACTACCCGGTGAGCTCTAGCTATTTGATTTTGTTCTATTTTGACTTTCAACATTATGAAGAGATCCGATGTTTAATTTTGAATAGAGTTCAAATACCTGGACAAGGGCTGTGCAAACAGGCAGGTTACGCGGTTATTTTTTTTCATCATAAGTCTTACAACCATGTTACACAAGAAATGTTTGCGCAAAAAAAAAAAAAATTGTATGGAGCTCAGTGCTTGTCACACTTATCAATTTTCTTTTTAGAGAAAATGTTGGTGTGTTAAATTTTCATATTCTGATTAGTGTGTCGAATAAAATAAGACTGACAAATTTTGAAATAAAATTAATAATTTTTACAATAGAAATTAAAAATTATTTTTTTATTATAAAAATTATTAATTTTGTTTTAAAAATTATTAATCTTGTTTATTCAAGAAACTAATTGAGGCATAAAAATTCAACTAATATATAACACATATATTAGTGCTCTTCTCTCTAATATTCATTCATTTGACAAATGTCAATATGATCAGATTTTTATTTTTATTTTTATTTTTATTTTGTGGATTGTGTTCATTGCTGTGCAGCCATACGAAGAAGCTACAGAAATCCTGCGATCAGGACTTCATAAATGGGCAGGCGATGCATATACTTATGACAAGAATGAACCATACATTGAGGTTGTCACTTCCCCGAGTAACCCAGATGGTAATATCCGAGAAGCTGTGGTGAACAGAGAGGAAGGGAAGCTTATCCATGACCTTGCCTACTACTGGCCTCAATACACGCCCACCACCCGTCCTGCCAATTATGATATCATGCTGTTTTCATTTTCCAAGTGCACTGGACATGCCGGTTCCCGTATTGGGTGAGCAACGACGTGCCAATCTTTTGGATCAGACCAGCCTATCCTATACTATTTCATAGGTCCCATTTATTAAATGCACTTAATTCTGCTTAGTAGTTGAAATTGAAACTCGTAATTAGGATCAAAGTGTGGTATGCGTTAATGTCAAATTCTAAATTTTTTTTAGGTTCATCATATTGCTTGCTCTCTGATTCTTCTTTTCTTCTATATTTTAAGCTGGGCTCTTGTCAAGGATAAAGAGGTGGCAAGAAAGATGGTCAAGTTCATGCAGGTCAATTCAATTGGCGTGTCTAAAGAATCCCAGCTTCGAGCTGCAAGGATCCTAGAAGCCATTACCGAAGATTGCTTTAGTGTTGACCATGACTCAGAGAACTTCTTCGAGTATGGTAGGCGCCTGATGGCCAAAAGATGGGCCAAGTTGCGAGATGTTCTTAATAATACTAAAATTTTCAGCCTGCCCAAGTACCCTCAAGAGTACTGCAATTTCACCAGGAAATACACTGAATTTTATCCGGGTAAAGGAAATTACCAAGATTATTGTCTACTTAACTCTACCATAATTTTCGGGAAATAAACGATATAATCTTTTAATATGTTTTTGTTTTTGTCCAAACACAGCCTTTGCGTGGTTGAAGTGCAACCAGAATATAGAGTTGCAGAGTCTTTTAAGAGAGCACAAGATATTAACAAGAGGAGGAGATCGCTTTGGAGCTGACCCAAATTATGCAAGGATTAGCATGATGTCAGGAGATGAGGTTTTTAACCTTTTCCTGGAGAGGCTTGCTTCAATCGTGGAGGGATCAAATGTTGAAAATGATCGTTATTATGGCCTATAGATCCATGTTTTTCTGTTTGTGTTAGTGTCTGTCAGTGTTTTAATAACATGTGGATAAGGCACAGTAGTGAAGTTTTTTTTGACCGAGTGGATAAGACACAGTAGTGAAGTTTGCTCTAGAATTTCAAGGATGTGAGATCAAGTTGTTTATTTGGTTAGGTCTCACATTTTTTTTTTATTTTAAAAAAATATTACTTTATAGTTATAATGGTTATTAAATTTTTAAATTGAAACTGATTTTTTTGATCGTTCGTATTTTCATTTAACCTTTCTTATATAAAGGACTCACTATTAAAATATTACTGAATTTGAAATAAGTCTTCTCTAAAATCAATTACAGTATTAATAAATTTAAAAATTATCACTGTATTACAATTTTTAATTACTTTAATAGTTATTTAATTATTTACTAAGGAAAAATGCAGACGCGAAGACCCGAGGTTAGGTCTCAATTAAATTATTGTAATTAAGAGAAGAAAACAAACTGAATAAATGTTAAAAGCGAAGACCCGAATAGCAGACCACACATGCACGACGTCGTTACGCCGCTATCTCATCTTTTGTCCTGTCCTTTGAAGCGTCGCTAGGAGAGAGCGGCAAGCTTTTTGGTGGCATACTTAACGGAAGATGTTCACGAAAAAATAAATAAAAATATACATATTTTTTTGCTGATTACGGTAATAATTATTTAAATACCACAATAGCCGGCAGTTGGTGGAAATTTAATCTGACTCTCAGCATTTGTCTGGTTTAAGTATTGTCGTTGACACTTTTCTCAAATAAAAAGAAAGATTAAGTGTGAATATAGTATTAAATTTTATATACATTAATATTATAATCAAATTTTAGAAAGATTCATTCAATGCAATAGTATTTTAATAATTGTTCATTTCTACGAGAACGTTCTACGAGGACATTAACATAATTGTGATGGTTTTTTTTTGTTCAAAAAAAATGGCACTTGTTTAAATAAATTTTCTTAAAAATATAACATGGCAACTGGCTCCCTTGACGTTGGTTTATCGTCAAGAGCGGCCCTCCTGGGCTCTCTATCCATGGCGATATTAGGTTCAAAAAAATAAAAAATAAAAACTATCCACGGCCACGTTGGACTGACCGCAAGAGACTGCCAGGCATAAAAACGTCGTCGTATAGATCTGCATCTTATTACCGAAACATCCAAACGACATCGTTTGTTGTTAAAACCAGCTGTCACTGTAACGCGAGGAATTGCTCTCATCTCTCCATCTTCATTTTTTTTTTGGGCCTTCGACTTCCCATCGATCTGCGATTTCCTTTTATTTATTTTTTTAAAAATTTTCTGTTATTTCTCAATTATTCTTTTAGATGCTTGAAAAAAGCATTTCGCCAAAATCCAACTGCTGGTGATTCAAATCAAGCCTGAATCGGATGTTACGCAAGATTTCTACGATCCCTGCAACCGAATCACAGATCGTCAATTCTGTTTATCATCCACTACGATCGGCTCTGATGACCGATGTGCATCAGATCTGATTTACTAAACTTATAGAGAGAAAAATAATCGAATGGCGGGAGCAGTCTCGGCACTGTTTCTGTTAGACATAAAGGGCCGGGTTCTGGTGTGGCGCGACTACCGTGGTGACGTCTCTGCCATCCAGGCCGAGCGCTTCTTCACCAAGCTCATCGAGAAAGAGGTAGGTAGCCCTAGTTCTTCGTAGACTTTGTTTCTTTTTCTTTTCTTTACTTAATATTTGAATTTCGAGCTTGAATTATTATCATTATTATATAAAAAATAATTTGAACTGTATGATTTGTAATAAATTTAGTATGACTTTTAAAATGTAAGGATTAATAAAAATAGCACGTCATCAACTAAGTGTGATCGATTCTGTCAAATGTGTTGATTTGGCGTACTGACTTGACATATAAGACAGACTGATGGCTGGATCCGTCGTACTTGACAGAATCCATCAATCAAAGTTTACTGTGTGTTATTTTTGTTTCAAAATGAATTTACGGTACATAAGTTTGAAAGGTAGGTTATGTAAAATTTGTTACGAAACGTAAAATTAGAGATATTTTTGTATATCAATATTATTGTCATTATTATTATTGTTATTATTATTATCAGGGAGATCCGCAGTCTCAGGATCCAGTGGTGTATGAAAATGGTGTCACATACATGTTTATACAGCACAGCAATGTTTATCTCATGACGGCGGCGAGGCAGAATTGCAATGCTGCTAGTCTCCTCTCCTTCCTTCACCGCGTGGTTGATGTGAGACTCTTACTTAGTCTGTAAATGTAAGATAATTAAATGAAGTTTCATTCTTAACTTGTGAGTTTTTTTTTTTTTTTCTTTGGTAGGTGTTTAAGCATTATTTTGAAGAACTAGAAGAGGAATCGCTTCGGGATAACTTTGTGGTTGTGGTAATGTTTCATACTTTTGTTGTTCTTGTCCGGGTTTTGGATTGATATTTATAGAGCTTCTTGTTGTTGTGCTATTTCGTGATGAAGAGAGTGGTGGCTTGTTTTTTGAATTTGGCAGTATGAATTACTTGATGAAATGATGGACTTTGGTTACCCTCAGTACACCGAAGCAAGAATTCTTAGTGAGTTTATCAAGACCGATGCGTATAGGATGGAGACCACACAAAGGCCTCCCATGGCTGTGACTAATGCAGTCTCTTGGCGCAGTGAAGGGATATTTTACAAGAAGAATGAAGTATTTTAATTTCCGCTTTGACCTTTTTTTGTGAGCTATTTGTTGGGCTATTAAACTGCTTGCTGAACAATAAAGGTTTGCTGCTTGTTTGTTCAGGTTTTCTTGGATGTGGTGGAGAGTGTAAATATAATTGTCAATAGCAATGGTCAAGTTGTTCGGTCAGATGTTGTTGGAGCACTGAAGATGAGAACTTATTTGAGGTGTGTTGTCCTCTGAGACTTACGGTTCATATATTATGTTGAAGGGATTATAGCTGTCGATTTCCCTTGACTCATTTATAATCTATTCACTAAATTTTCCATTTGTTTGCCTACCAGAGGTTTTGCCTGTGTATCTTTAAGAGTATTGTATGTTGTATGAAGTGGCAGCTCTATCCTATAATTATAAGGTAGTAAATTTTCCTGAGTTAGCGTGAGAAGACTCACCCAAACATGTCTACATTTGCAAGCATTTTGTTCCTATTTCAGTGGCATATTGTCTTTACATGGTAGATTCTGAAGCTTCACCAAGACGAACTATATAGCAGTTAACATGTTCACTTATCTTTGCAGTGGTATGCCTGAGTGTAAGCTTGGCCTAAATGATAGAGTACTATTGGAGGCCCAAGGTCGGGCCACGAAGGGAAAGGCCATCGATCTGGAGGATATAAAATTTCATCAGTATGTAGCTTAAGTCTCTAATCTACTTGAATTTCATGCATTTTCTGAGTTATGTGTGCCTGTTGGTTGAAATGATGATACTTAATGGACCAATGGTTTCTCCTTATAATTTTTATCTTTAAATCTTCTAACTAAATAGTTCTTTCGACTTAGGTGCGTACGTTTGGCCCGATTTGAAAATGATCGAACAATTTCCTTCATACCACCTGATGGGGCTTTTGATCTGATGACATACAGACTCAGTACACAGGTTGAACTATCATTTTTATAATACTTCCCCCATTTTTTAAAAGAAAAAGTAGGGTGTAATTCGTTTCAACATGCAATTCTTATCATTCTTCTCAGGTTAAGCCTCTTATTTGGGTAGAAGCTCAAGTTGAAAGACATTCCAAAACTCGTGTTGAAATCATGGTGAAGGCTAGAAGTCAGTTTAAGGAGCGCAGGTATTGATGATTTCTTTGATGGTGTTTCCATCTCTTTTGTTTGATTCCACTTTTTGGACTACTGGATGTGCCTAATGTTTCAGTATTATGATTACTCATTCAGATTTTTTTATTTTTTTTGCAGCACTGCTACAAATGTGGAGATCGAACTGCCTGTGCCAGCTGATGCTTCTAATCCTAATATTCGTACCTCAATGGGATCTGCATCATATGCTCCTGAAAAAGAGGCATTAATGTGGAAAATTAAATCTTTTCCTGGTGGAAAGGTGTGGATTATTTTTCTTGTTCTCTTCTAAAATTATGAAGTTACTTTTATTTAGGTTTTGCTATTACTAGCATTGGATTTTTGAGAAGTACGTTTTTCCTTGCCAGTAATTGCAATTCGGCCTTGGCTCTTATAGTTATTGCTGTGATCCAGGAGTACATGTCGAGGGCTGAGTTCAGTCTTCCCAGCATAACTTCTGAGGAAGCAGTTCCTGAGAGGAAAGCTCCTATACGTGTGAAGTTTGAGATACCATACTTTACTGTTTCAGGAATTCAGGTATATGCCTGTAGATACACAATTGGTTGCCTTTTCATCTGATACCTTGTTATTGCATAAACTTCAACTCTCTCTTGAGTTAGAACAAGTTTATTTGAAGCTTTCATCCCACTCAACACCTTTTGCGGTTGAAAAAGAAATCATGAGTGAAAGAAAAAGTGTTGTCCTTTTATATATAATGTTGAAATGGATAAGCTGCAAGCCTGTGATTGACAACATTTGTTGTTGCCCTTTGGTTTCAATCAAGTTTAACAAAACTGTATGAATCGGATCCCTCGAATTTGCACACTGGATTGATGTTTTGTTCAGTTTCACTCTTTATGAGTCTGTTCTTGTTATTTGCAGGATTGCAGCACGACTTAACCATTTAAGTGAGGTGACATAGTTTATTTTGGCTTTTGTAGGTTCGATACCTCAAGATTATTGAGAAAAGTGGCTACCAAGCTCTTCCATGGGTCAGATACATTACAATGGCTGGCGAGTATGAACTTAGACTCATCTAAACTGTCTCCACCAATCAGCCCATTTTTACTCTGCTCGTAGTTGCCAATCTGCCACATCTATCTGACGAGTTCAAGTCCCCGAGGAATTAAAAGTGGTGGATAAACGAAGAGCTGTGTAGATTATCCCTGCTCTGGTTCTGTGAGTTTTTGATGATCCCTTTGCATTTTTTCTGCCCCGGTTATGTTCAGTTATTCCAACATTGTTAAATTTTCTGATATGTTTGTTGAATTTGGTGGCAATCCAGAGGACGATTATTTTGCAAACAAGCCAAAATAGAAAACTGCACCGTTATACAGTGTTTGTATTGATATAAATACGGCTGAAAACAAGATCAACTTCCTACACCACCAGATGGATGAACCTAAATAACCGGTCATCCTTGGGGTTGTGGAGCAAACTTCACTACTGACAGACACTAACACAAACATAAACGCATGGAATTATAAGCCCTAATAATGATCATTTTAAACATTTGATCCCTTCACGATTGAAGCCAGCCTCTCCAGGAAAACGTTGAAAACCTCATCCCGAGAAAGCATGCTAATCCTTGCATAATTTGGGTCAACTCCAAAGCGATCTCCTCCTCTTGTTAGTATGTTGTGCACTCTCAAAAGACTCTGCAACTCTATATTCTGGTTGCACTTCAGCCATGCAAAGGCTGTGTTTGGACAAAAACAAAGACATTAATAAAATTATAGCTTATTTCCCGAAAATTATCATAGAGTTAAGTAGTTAATGATCTTTTAATTTCCATTACCTGGATAAAATTCAGTGTATTTCCCAGCAAAATTGCAGTGCTCTTGAGGGTACTTGGGCAGGCTGAAAATCTTAGTATTCTTAAGAACATCTCGCAATTTGGCCCATCTCTTGGCCATCAGGCGCCGGCCGTGCTCGAAGAAGTTCTCCGAGTCATCGTCAACACCATAGCAATCTGCGGTTATGGCTTCTAGGATCCTTGCAGCTCGAAGCTGGGATTCTTTCGATACGCCAATTGAATTGATCTGCATGAACTTGACCATCTTTCTTGCCACCTCTTTATCCTTGACAAGAGCCCAGCTATAAAAAATAGAAGAAAAGAAGAATCAGAAAGTAAGCAATATGATGAACTTTAAAAAAATTTAGAATATGACATTAACGTATGCCACACTTCGATCCTAATTATGAGTTTCATCTTCAACTACTAAGCAGAATTAAGTGCATTTGATAAATGGGACACTACAATATAGTATAGGATAGACCGGTCAGATCTAAAAGATTGGCACGTCATTGCTCACCCAATACGGGAACCGGCATGCCCAGTGCACTTGGAAAGTGTAAACAGCATGATATCATAGTCGGCAGGACGGGTGATGGGCGTGTATTGAGGCCAGTAGTAGGCAAGGTCATGGATAAGCTTCCCTTTCCCCCTGTTCACGACAGCTTCTCGGATATTACCATCTGGGTTACTCGGGGAAGTGACCACCTCAATGTACGGTTCATGCTTGTCATAGGCATATGCATCGCCTGCCCATTTATAGAGTCCTGATTGCGGGATTTCTGTAGCTTCTTCATATGCCTGCACAGCAATGAACACAATCCACAAAATAAAAATAAATAAATAAATAAATAACCCCCTGTCCACGTATTTGGACTATTTTCAAAATTAAAAATCGGATCTCTTCACAATGTTGAAAGTCAAAATAGAAAAAGATCAAATCAAATAGCTATAGCTCACAGGGTAGTAAGGTGCAGCAGAAACAACATTGACGGGCTGGTCACCACCAGAGGAAGCGAGAGCGTACAGCGCAGCTTGAAAGAGCTGCGATGAACCTGTCCCCACCAAGATGTGGCGGTCATCATCAATTGCCGCATTTCCAACCGCAAGATGCAGCCGCTTGATGGCATCGGCGAGCAACGGCTCCAAGAACCAGCATACGTTCTCAGGATCAGCGAAGTAGCTCATACAATCACTGGGCGAGATCACCAGCGTACACCTGTCCCCCATCTTCCTCCAGAACGGTTCGAACATCGTAGGATCACCCCTGAGAATACGCATACAATCCAGCTCTTTATTAAATTACTAATTAACAAGCTTTTTGACAATGCAATAAAAGGTACGTGTTTGATATGCTCTGATATATACGGTTAAATGTAAAAGATAAATTGTAAAAAATAATAATAATAAATAAGTCAATACGTGTTGTTAGACAGAGTGTGTGTCTCCTGCATATTTGTTCTTGCGTTTTCATGCATATATATATATATATATATATATGGAAATGAACATTGATTAAAATAACAGTGGCGACACTTACTGATCAAGATTGATGACGGAATCTGGCGACCGACTTGCATTTTGAGGATTGCTAACATTGCCACCGTTGGCTGGATAAATTTTGACCACGCCCATTTCCCTCTCTCTCTCTCCTGTGAAACAATGCGTTTTCTGTATATCCTCTCCGCAGACTCCACTTATGTGTTTGACTGTATGTTTGATATGAAAAGCTGAAAACACCAAAAGGGAGTTCACTCTATTTATAGAGGAAAGAAATGGGGTGGCCACTTAGTTTGTGTAAAATCAAAAGAAAAGGAAGGGGGATAAGTTCATTCCAAGCTCCACGTTTCAATGCTAATCTAGAAGTTAAGAAAATTAAAGGCACTTTCGGTAGAACCCAATGACAGAGGAGGAAATAAATCCATTTTCACGCTCCACCTTTTGTGCTAATCCTAAAAGTTAGAATATTAAATGCACTTAATTTGTGCATTATCGAAACCTACACTCCCTGATTTTGCTTCTCTAATAAACGTAATAATCCATGCAAAAAAGGGAATTTTTGTGCTGATTTTCTTACCAAGTTAGGCGTTAATATTGTGAAACTGTATTTATCTCCACTCTTACGGGTTTAAGAAGATTTCTTAATGTTGATAAAGTAGAAGTGAACTCTGGGAGATTGAAATTTTTATTTTTACCTTTATCTTTATTTTTCTTTTTACTTCCTTTGCAAAAAAAAAATTTAATAATAATAATAATCCCAGGAGAAAATGTGAAGTTTCACCCATGCTTTAACATTTTTTCAATAAAAAAAAAAAAAAAACAAAGGAGGGCTGATAAATCCAAATCTAATTGCATTCCTTATCGTTAATACCAAAGCAGAAAAGGAATCCAGTGTCCCAAAAACATTTTTTCAGCTTAGACTCTTAGTTAAGTTGTACCAAAAAACAAAAAAACAACAAAAAAAAAACGCCAATCCTGTTATAAAATGAACGCAATATTAATAATAAAATATTTATTACATAAATTTTTGTAAAATTTTTTCACAGATCCGAAAAATTAAAATCTTGCTTTTAGTAGATGTATAGGGAAAATAGGCATATAGGCATATATTTTATTTTAATCAAGCACGTGAACTTCTTATCATTGGTACTCGACAAATTTTGAATTGTATTATGGAATTTAAGTTTTGATACCTGAACTCAATTAAGTCAACTTGATTTCTGCCAATTGTTTATTTTCGTTAATATGTAATTTATAGATTCTACATTTAGATAAGAATCCCAATTCCAGCAATATATTTACTTATAATTTAGATCATAATCTAACATGTATTCTATATAATTGATTTATATTCAAATTTATATTCTAATACTCACCTCAATATTGGAATATATGGACATTTCTCGTCGAAAGTGGGCTTGAGGTTAGTGGGGTGTATGTTGGGTTTTAGATTCAATAAACACTATAATTTATTGTAATAAATTCTCATTTAGATTTATTAGTATTTAAGTAATAGATTCTCTCTATAGAGAAATTGAATAAAGATGTCAATAAATGATTTCATCATTGATTTACAAGTACGATAATTAATATATTTATAATATACTTTTTTTTTATTAAAAAACTAATATTAAAAGTAAGTTTTCTCTGCCTCATGCTCGCCTTTCTTTTGTTTTTTGTTTTTTTTTTTCTTTTCTTTTAGCTTTGCCTATGCCCGTAGGAGTCGGTCAATATCTTAGTCTACTCGATAATTTTCGGTATTAATACTTGCGCGAAAGAAATTTTTTTTGAGTTTTCTTAGATTTACACTAATTGATTGGGGGAAGGGAGACAGTTATGAAGATTAAGAGTTTGAACTTTCGACCTTACACTTGTTTGTATATTACCAATATCATTTGAATTAAAAACTCACGATAGCAGAAAAAATTAATTAATACAAATCCTAAATTATATTTTTTTAATTATAAAGAAAGTTGAAAGCCGAAAGGTAAGAAAAAAAATAAAATTTTCTAACAGCAGTTAATTTTGCCTTTTTTTTTATAATCGTTCATATATTATATGTATTAATTAGTTATGTGGTGATATGTTAATTTTTAATTAATAATTATAAAAAAAAAAGAAATAAAATGCCACTGTCTTATGAAACCAAAAATAATAATTAAAAACACTCACACTTGGTGGCCAATCAAAAGATTCTTGCATAACCTTTGCGATATTAAAAACAAAAGATTATAAGATATATGAAAAAAAAAAGATAAATTTACTTATTTAATTTCAAAATAATTATACAGTAATATAATATAAAATATTAAATAATTAAATTTATAAAAAATAAAAATAAAAAATTATTAAATATTATATAATAAAATTATATTATTATTTATATAAAGTGGTTTAGCGGTTCCCATCATATTACTGATTTTATGGCTGATCTGCAAAAACCTCAGCACATGGCAGAACCCATATGGTCATGCTTTGTCGGTTAAATCTCATGTGCCCCTAATGACGGCTCGCGTGCTTTTAATCATATGGCACATGTGGCATGTTTGGCTTGGACATTGAAGATGATTTTCTATCTAATTTTTTACTTTGAAAAGAATCTATTAACTCAAAACTCCAATGGGCATATTGCCATTCTTATTACTGGGTGAAACCGCCTTCAATTTTTGACTTCTAAAGAATGCATATCAGTTTCTCTCTCTTTCTCTGTTTTTTTTATTATTATTATTAGACAGATTAAAAAGTTATAAAATAAAAATAAAATCATTAAAATTTAAATATAAAATTAATAGGTTTCAACAAGAGTGTTCTAAATAATTGTATTATAAGTATAAAACTGGTCTTTCTTCTCTTGCTATTGTTTAGGGAAGAAAAAAAAGCTTTTATATTGCCAGCAAATGAACATAAAAATAGAATTGTGAATTTCATATATTTCTTATTTTTTTTCATTTGAAAGCTAATAATTTCTTTTTCATTTTTTTTCTCATTTGAATTTAGGCCTGACACTGAGTTTAATTTTTAAGAAAAAGGTCAATATGCTCCCCGAAAAGAGAAATTTATTTCCTGCATTTATTTAAAAGTATTTCATTTAGTTTTTTAATTCTCATTATTAATTATCATTCATTTTTTATTTAATGAACGTTAATTTTGATTCATAACATATTATCAAACTGATTCAATTCATAATTTTTACTATGCTCCATAATTACATTTGACTGTGGAGCATTTGAGCTAACAGTTTTTTGTCATATTCTTTAAAAGATATTATAACAGTTAGAGTTTAAAATTTTACAGAGATTTTGAGTTGTAATTTTAAAAAGAGAATGTGTGAAATTTATTAAAAGAGAAAAGTTATTCATTATATAGTTAGTAGTTTAATAAACCTCTTAATGAACCAATTAAACTGACATTCTACTTTGAATCTAAGCCATTGAGCTGTTGTAATTTATTTCAAATCCTTTGCGATCAATGAAAAATTACGAAAAATGTGGAAGATAAGATATCAATTTCATCATACTATTTTATATTCTCCTTTTTATTTTGACAAATTATGTCTTCAGATTACACCAACGAGAGATTTTATCACTTGATAATCATATGACTAACCAGGTTATAGGTTGAACTAAATTTTATTAAAAAAAAAAAAAGAAAGAGAGAAATCAATTAAACCCAATAAAAAGGTTTACGTAACTATTTTTTTTTCTTTAACATTTAAAAAAGAAAAATAAGAATGCTAGCTAATACATAAAATGGGTAATCTTACTTAACAATTTTTTTTTTTTAATGAGGGAAGTCGAAAGGCTAAAAAATAAAAATAAAGCCACTATGATTTCAAGAGTTAGAAGTCAGAGTAAAATGTCTCAACTAATTATATTAAAAGCGTGAAACACTTCTTAATTTCACTAATAAGAGACGGGATATTATATATGGATATATATTTGAGCCCAATTGGAAACTAGTCAATTTAATGTACACATGGATCCTCTATAGTGAAACGATAGATTTCTTTCTGTATAATTCAAATCTATATTATGCAAGAATATAAAGTTGAAATTGAGAGAAAAATGCAGTCTTTCTCTCTCTAACATGTGGTAATTTTTTATAAGTTTGTAAATTAAAAAAAATATTAAAATATTTTATAATTGTGAAAATTTTATTACAATTAGAATTAGGATTCACTATTAATATAAATCTAATTATAATAAAAAAAGAGTTTTATTAATTTATATATTCTTACTTTCACTTTATAAATTTCATAATAAAATAAAATAGTAAAAAAGAAAAAATAAACTAAAATAATAAAAAGAAAAAAAAAGTATTTCATGAATCCTCCTTTTTAGAAATGAAAAACGATTAAAAAAAAATTCTCAAATTTACCTACAATTTTCCTCGAAAGAAAAAAGCAATACTGCTTTCAAATTTGTTTTCATAAAGAGAAAAAGAAGTTCTTTTTATTTTCTTGAAAAATTTAAAAAATTCCAAAAAAATAATACTCAAAATTCAGATTTTTTGTTTTTTATTTTAAATAAAATAAAGTCAAAATAATTTTTTAAAAAATATGATTAAATCCACGCATCGTACGGGTCTACTAATAGTATCATATATAAAATATAATAATAGAAATTTAGACAATATTCACATACTTACGCGGCAGTCTCTGGTGTTAGAATTTTAAAAAATTTAATTTCTAGATTTTTGAATTTTTTAATTTAACAAAGTCTCAATAATTATAATCTTTATTAATTAGTGTCTTAATAGAATTAGGATTTTAATAATTATAATTTTTCTTCATATATCCTATTAAAATTAGAATTGTAATTTCAATAGACTTTAAGATCTCATATGCATGTGGTCCTTTTTTCATATATAAAAATATAAGTATTCTTTTATTTTTCTTAACTAAATTTCTCAATTTCAAGTTTCAACTTGTTTATCCAAATAATTTTGCATCAAGGTTAGTGCTCATAATTAATTATAGTTATTCAAATTTTTTTAGTTATAGTTTTTTCTTAATTTTTTGATTTCATTTTTTAACTTTTTATTTAATATATACGTAAAGTACAAACCCCCGTATTAATTAAATTTTCCAAAAAAAATTATTAATCTTGTGCATCGCACAGATTATTTACTAATTTTATTTATAAACCACATACCTATGTTTTTTTTTTTTTTTTGGTATTTGTTGTTAAGGATTTCTCCTTAGCCTCCACAAATTATTGCTCCTGTAGTCATTTTCCTTGATTGATCCAACCAAAGTAATTTTTGTCAAGGAAATTGCCTTTCACATACTCTCTATTTTTTATTTGATTAATTAATTCTAATTATGATTTAAACTCGAAACTCTAAATCTTAAAAATTACTTTATTATCTTTGAGTTAAAGTTCATTGATACATTCTATCCGAGTTTAGAGTTGTAAAAGTTGTGTCCATTAGAAATCGTGTTTGGAGTAAATATTTCTCACCGATTAGTGGAGACGTAGCCTGTTATTCGCATATGCGTACCTACAAATAGACGAGGACTCGAGTTTCAGCCTAAATCAAATAAATCATTAAAATTAATTACTATATTTTTTACGCTAAATTGGGAAATATAACACATCCTTTTTTTTTTGTTTTTGTAGGCCAAAATTTTTGTAATAATAATGCCGCACAAAAAAGAGTATCTTTGGCCCAACTAAAAGAAATAGCTGGCTCTCCCAGAGTCCCATCTGCTGAATTTCATCTCTTGTTTCAGAGCCAGAAAACTAAAACTAGAAGAGTTAGTCTCGTGAAAGAAAAGGCCTAAAGGGAGGGAGAAGTGGAGAGACTACCATTTTCCAATAGTATCCATAACATTAATCTTACATTTGCTCAAATCTAGATCTACATTTATAATGCAAAAGGGCAGAAGAATGAAAAGGAATTGTACCAATATAATGTTTTGCCCCTGTTTCTCTTTTCCAATTATAGTTGGTACAAAAATGTGAGAGACACTAATCTAATGATGGGTTTCATTTGGAATTGTTTGTGGTCTCTTCCTGAACACGTGTTTTCTACAACGTTCGAAAATGCTATCGTATACCAGATCAAATTGGACTCCTGCTCTCTCCCGATTCACGATAAAAGATATGTGATCTGCTTCCACAATCTTGTAGTACCTGCATTACATCATATAGTACCACTATGTTGGGCTAATAGGCAAATGCATAAAGAAACGCAAGATTGAATTGTAGATGGAATCAAACGGCCATGGAGGCGGGGAGGGTAACAGTGCCATTATTACCAGATTCCTGGTCTCAAAGGTTGACATTCATTGTCATTCACAACGAACTGACTCGGGTGTTCTATTGGTAGACGCGGGTGAGTCATGGATATGGTGTTGAGTGCCCCGTCATTGTCTTGCCAATCCTCATCTCTGCACATGCATTCGTTCAAGGAATTAGTAAAGACACAATTTTTCGACAATCATCTTGCTATTAAAGCGAATTATTGTGATAATCCAACCATGGAAATCTAGCTGTGGTCTAAGCATGAAGAAGAAAAATCCAAATGGGTACCCTTGTGGTGTGCACATTTGAACACACAAATGCACAAGCCAGCAGTTAGACAGATGATTGTGCAATATTTTGATGCTTAATGAACGTGCACACAAAACCATTTTCCAGTACACAATATATAGATGGTCAAGTGAGAAGAAAAATGACTCTATCACCATTCGCATCAACAGTTTGATAAGACACTTAATTGAGTTTAGAAGCAAAACCTGTATCCTTTATATGGGGTTGGGACGTCTGGTGGATGACGCCACTGGCTCATCTGCAGAACTCTTATAAAAAGCATAGGGTGGATTCCAAGGATGCCTGAAGGAACAGTGATACCCATAATTCTTCTAGTTCGCTTGGTAGCATAGCTGAAATAGTATGTATTAGGAAACGTCTGTAGATGGAAGTTTAGCTGCATAGACCCTTGAATTGTAAGATCAGGAAGTATCCAATCTCCTGAAGCAAATGGGCCTGCATTCCCCAAGAGGCAATCAATAAGACCCAAAACTCCCGTTTTCTTCCATGACATGTTGAAGTGATCAAATCCAAAATTGTAATAAGCTTTCAGCCAGGGGATATCAAGCCAATCGTAAACTATCACTCCTAACCGGCAGACCTGAAGAAGAGATATTGGCTTCAAGGTTCTACCATCCTCGGGCCTGGAATGGTGAAAATTTAGTTTCAAATTAGATGCAATGAAAGCCTCTTGCACTGTGATGCCCCTTTTTTAATTTCTTATTCTACTTTTCTGTTTTTCCACATTTTGCAGCAAAAACAACATGGTTCTAAACTCCTAATGTAATTGAAAGATATAACATCTAGATAGAATTTCCAAATAAAAAACCAAGTTTAAGAAAGCACTCACTGCATCCCATCTAAATATGTTCTTGTTGTGCCATTGAATGCTCCAGATAAAGATGTCATGCTTAGTACCCAGTCCGCAGAAGTGTTTTCATGCCCCTTAAACGCCTAGGAAATCATTACAAGCATACAACCAGATCAAACAGGTTCTAAAGAGACTATTTGGTTATCTTTGCCAGCAAAACAGACAAATTAGACCAACCTTGTCCGCAAGCATTTGCTGCAGCACACGAACAACCTGGGCTCCGGCCGAATGCCCAACAAAGTGAATTGGATGATCCTCGTCCCATTCTGGGTAATGCCCTGCATCGCAATAACAACAGACAAAAGGCAATTCAATATAAAAAACATGCTAAACTTAGAAAGATTATGCCTAAAACAGACAACATGGAGACAGAAGCCCCTAAAGGAAACAAGGTAGATCTTTTAACCTTGTTCATAAATCCTTCCGAATTGCGAATGCCTGCAGGCCATGCTGTGTTCTTCACCATAATCAACCTGGCCCCCTTTCAAATAATAGAATAATTCGCGTGCCCTGAAACCCAAAACCTTACAAAACTGAACATAAAGCCAAATATAGATAAGGGCAACCAATAGAAAAAATAAACCACCCAGTTACCCCCGAATGGACCAAAAAAGTTGCCAACTTTAATGCCTTAAGAACCCACCTATCATATATGCTTGTTAGAGACCCCAAATCAGGCACCAGAACCCTCTCATCTTTCTTCTCTGCCCCAGCAAAGTATGACAATCCTCCCAATCTCTGAAACAAAAACAGAAAAGAAACACCACCCCAAGTCAAGAAAGTAATGATTTTGATTTATTCTTAGGCACAAAGGGAATTGAACAAGAGCAGAAAAAAAAAAGAAAAAAAAAATCAAATCCCATATGGAATGGAAGACAAGAAAAGACATACCCCCTTGCCAAATCCAAAAATGCCATGAATCAGAACGATAGGAGGTAAGTCAGCAACAATGGCAGTTGATGATGATTGCTCTTCCTCTTTCACCACTGTATTCAGATTATTAGGCTTGAACAAGAATTCATTCAAAGCCTGAGAAAGATCCCCAGCCACAGCTGTGCTGTATATGTAAAGCCCATAAAGCAAATGCACCAAAGTGCTCACAAACAACTCTGTTAATTTCAGTGAAAAAATCCACCATCTTATCATTTTCATTCAAATCACCAAATATCTCAAAAAAAAAAAACAAAAACAAAAACAAAAACCAGAGCCTTCCTCAAATCCCAGATAGAGAAACAAACCAGGAACCAACAAAAGGAAGGCCCTTGAATAAAAAAGAAAAACAGATCCCTTCTTGATCAAACCAAAGAAGGGGAAACAAAACAAAAGTAAAAGTAAAAGCAACTCTGTATGTTGTGTAATTATTTTTGCTTGTTTGGTTTGGTTGGGGGCTTGAAACTTTGAAAAGGGATAGTTTCCCACAATTCCCCCTTTTCCCACCTTAATAAACCAACCAATCAGTCAAAAGGCGTTTGTGTTCATTTCTTCCAATTCTTCTGCGCAAGCCAGAGAGCTTGAGGCCAAAAAATTGGAAGGAGAAAAAAAAAAAAAGAAAAAGACAAAAAAGGGTTTGGTTTGGCTGGTGCCACGTGTCATGCAATTGTGATCTCACGAGTTTGTACAAAATCGCCGTGGGATTGTGGGACCTAACAAATATATAGAAACCTAATCCGAAAATAAAGAAATCCAAAAATTTGACCTCTTTATTAGGGATAAAATTCTTGTTAATAGCTTGGTAAAAAAAAAAAAAAAATCTTGTTAATAGCGATAATGGATTTTCACAAATGGGATATTTGGGTTTATTTATAATAATGTCCAAAGCAAAATGATTTAGTGCGAACGCGTGTAACCATCCAGAGCCATAAGATTGAACCGTTTTATGATACAATCAATTGATCCAACGGTCACGAAAGTGCTACACTTTGGCACTAATGGAACCATGTTTTTGAGCTGGATGGAAGGTTCCCTGTGAAACAGCCTTGCACAAAATTACGGGTAAATGGTGGGAGACAGATTTATACCGATCTACTTTAATTGAGTGCATTCGCTTATTATGTTTCTCTTGGATTTGTCGATTGCAACACATCTTGAAAGAAAGAAATTATTGTGTAAATGACTGCATCTTTCAAAGATTATTTTAAGAACATTCTCCACCAAAATTGAAGGATTTGCTAATGGCAAATGTGGTGGGAGTTGCTCGGCTAAGGAGAGGATAATAATTGAATCTTGTGTTTAACTGCTGGTTATAATTTGTTTCTTTCTTTAATTTGTTTTATTTCCGCCAATTTTTTTTTTTTAAATCAAACCAACCCCCCAAGCACCGTTCTCTTCTTATCCTTTTACCCTTTTGCCATTTTAGAATAATAAAAAAAAAAGATAACAGACATTTATTGATATATAGAGTAACCAAAAAAAAAGTATATCAATCAAATTTTGGTTATTCGCACAAATTATTTTACTATCTTCTTATTATTATTGTATTATTTTTGATATGTTGCCACATAATAGTATTTATCAAAAAAGTGGAGCTGAGATTGGGGTTAATATTATTATGTCGGTCGTCATATCCGTGTGCGGAGATTAGAGTCATTGTTGCTATCCTTGTTTAACCAATCCCCATAGAGAGGAGCCACCATCCAAAAACTGTTGAATCGAGTGAGTTTTCTCTGTTCAATCACGGTGGTGTTAATGACTATAAAACTTATAGCATGATAACTCATTTGAAACTTAAAAAGTGAATTTTTACCACCTTATTGTAGTAGAGATTTAGATGTCATCAATTCTACTATTATAATTATTTGTAGCACATTATTAAGTCTTTCCATATCATTATTAAATTCCACCATCTCAAGTTGTATGGTAGCAGAGACTTAGATGTCATAAATTCCACTATTATTATAATTATTAGTGGCACATTATCAAGTCTTTCCATAACATTATGGTTTAAGATAAATTAAGACTAAAAACGTACATAGGTAAAACATATATCCGTATCTCGTGTCAAGTTTACCGAGCCCATAAAATGAATCTCTTTAAAAATTCCTAACGGCATGTGTAAGATAATCACCAAGTCTGTCAACCAACTGTTTAGTGGTCAATGAAAAGTTGACTAGTTCTTGCCTGATTACTATCGAAAAATAGAAACGATAAAGCCAAACGAACGCTCCAATTCCAAACTCCCATCTTGAAGTCCTCCTTGCATGATCATGCCAGAATGGGTACTCTGATAAAAAATTTAGGGAAAATTTTATTAGCATAACAGTGAAAAAAATGTAGTAGATATATATTGATGTGATATAATTTAATAAAAAATTTATTAAATTAAAAAAAAATTAATATACGAAAGGTTTATTGAATTCAAACAAACAAACAAAGAATCTATGGATTGTTAGATAAATTATCCGCTTCTGACATATGTCTAATTACGTTTTTATGTAATCAAACCCAAAGTTTCAATGATCAAAAGTTGATTTTTTTTTGGCATGCTAATACAAAACATTTACAAATTCATTTCCGTGATAATGTCTATGCTATGCAAGTATTTTCATTTTTCATAAGTAAATTTCGGAAAAACAAAAAAAGGAAAACGACTGGCAAAGCAGGACTTTGCCATGGCCATCGTGGCCTAACTGGCATTTAGTGAATCTCAAGGATTGGGAGGGTGACATGGTCCATCTCATATTATTATAAAGGACAAATGTTGGTTTGATTGACGATGCAACCATGTGCTGAGCCATCAATCACCGCCAACAAGGCTTTGGGTTTGTGTATTAGTCACAAAATAATGTCACTCTCGTTATGCTTCGCACTGTTTTTCCGAAAAATCCAGAGAAGAACACGTTGGATTCTACCCACAAATATGCCATTGAACCCTGAAAAATCATAGAAATTGTAGTAAATATTTCCTTGATGAAAAAGAGGTCGAAAGTGGATATAAATTGTTGGAATGGAGGATTTATCGGGATACGTCTACTCCATATATGGTTCCATCTCACTCTATTTTTTTTGTTAATTTTGATGTAGACAACTTTAGTGGTGAATTACAAGAAAACGGGCAATCATCGACAAGAGACAATTGTGAAACTTCGTCTAAGTTTTCCAAATTTTCCAAAAAATAGAGAGTAGAGAGAGAGGAGAGAGAGAGAGAGAGCGAGAGAGATTTTTCAAATGACATGAATATAAATTTCACCGTTGGCCCTTTATAATTTTTGCTCACAATTGTTTTTTTTTTAAATTATACTTTATACGTTCTCATCGTCCAATTTTTTTATCTTTTTTTATCAATCAATTGTTATATCTGACGTGTGACGGTATAGTCAGTACTATATTATTCAAGTCAGATACCACGTCAATAAAAGATGATGACGTGACACATAATATTTTTTTTTTTGAAATTTTCATTTTCAAAAGCTTCAAAAAATTAAAATGAGTTTTAAAATCTCAAAAAGTAAAAATAAAATTAAAAAAAAAAAAAGAACCCAAATCCAAAACCCGATTCTTTCCTTTCTTCCACGCCCGTCCTTTGTTCTTGCGGATTGTTAGGTTTTCTTTTTACTGTCTTTCTATGCCCCAGCTTGGTTTTTTTTTATTTATTTTATCTTTTGCGTTCTTGTAATGCTCTTCTTGTTGGGATTTTCTCATTCCTTTTCTCTTTAAATCATGTGTCTTGTTCAGCTCTTTGTTGGCTTTGAAGAAAAAAAAAAGAATATGGTTGTTCCTTTTCGCAATCCAATCCAATTGCAGGATTGTTAGCTTATTCTCTTGTATCACTAAGCTTTCATTATTATCCAATATGATTTTTCTTCTCTCTCAAAGCCTCATTCTTGTCCAATTTGGCAAAAGGAGTGTGACCCACCAGTTTCTGTAGCTATACCCCCTTGGTTATTAGAGCTATACCGCGTTGGCAATGGTACCCAAATTTTGAAGGAATTTGATTTTGTAAGGAGGGGGAGGGGGGGGCGGGGAGGGAATAGAGACTTGTAGGGAAAAGATCCGAAGAAACTTGGGAATTTAGGTTTTATATTAATTATATAAATTATTTAATAATTTAATTGTTAAAGGGTTTTTTACAAATATTTTTAGGAAAAAAAAAAGAAAATTGAAAATAAAAATTTCAAAAAAATTAAGTGAAAATGGTATTATATGCCACGTCATTATTTTTTACTGATGTGGCGTTTTACTTGCATGACTTGGCATTAATTGTACCGCTATGTGTCAGATTTAATAGTTAACCAACAAAAAATGGTAAAAAAGTTAGACGACAAGAACTTAAAGGTGTATTCTAATAAAAAAAAGTTTGTGAGTAAAATTTTTAAAAGAACTAAATGTTGTGGGTCAAATATGTATTTATATCTTTTCAAATTGTACATGTTTTAAGTTTTTAATTTTGCAAAATTTTTTATTCTTTCAAAAATTGCTATATTTTATGAATTTGAATCTATTCGAATTTAATTTATCATCGTATCTTGTGACTCTCCTAATAAATTAAGTTTTTTTTTTGGTAGAACAGTTTTTTAATATAATATCAAAATTTTATAATTAAATAATTTCATGTTTAACATACACTGTCCTCATTTTTTATATTTGATAGGTTTATCTTTTTATTTACGTTTTTAGTTTAATAACACTTTTACACGATAAAGTACATTAAAATTTAATATATAACTGATATTTTTTATTAGGCGTCATATGTGATCCGCCTAAAAAAAAGTAAGTGGATCCATTTCTACTTAATGGTGAGAGACCTTAATTATTTGAGAAAAAAAAAAAAAGTGAGTTCGTATCATAGAAAGTGTTAAAAAAGAATTTTTTTTTTTGGAACAAAGTGCTGAAATGAAATTTGACACCTTCTTATTGGAAGAAAGAAATTTGGGTCATCAACGGTGATGGACACATGGATCTTCTCTATTGGCGTGCATAAAATAACCGTTGTAGAACTTAAGGGGTCTGGCGTTACAGCCATTTCGACCCCACTGATCGGTCAACGTGACTAGCCCCTGGCTTATTATATTTAATGGTCAAACCTAGCCCTTGAAGAAGCTGGCCATTTTCCAAGTCTTTAGAAAATGGCCTTGTCGGCGAAAAATTCACGTAGAAGAGACAAAACAATTGAATTGGCTAAACATTGCTTTTCTAGTTGATTTGGAAATAAAAAACAAAAAAAAGGCTCACGTACATCAATATGCTTAAAGATTTCAAGTTAAACGCTCTAAGATGGTTTCTTTCAGGACGATATGACATAAAAGATTGATAGTCTTCATTCAAAAAAGGTGACTAACCATGAGATTTGAGTGAATATTACATGATCTAATCATGTCATTAACTTACTTTCTCATGTAAAATGAATGTTCTAGGATGCAGTTTTTTGTCTTTTCAAACTGATTGACTGAACATTTTAGATAGTTTAGAATGATATTTTTTATTATGGGATTTTTATTTAATATCACATGTTCTCGATGGGTTGATGTGTAATAAAATGAGTATTAGCCAATTATTGCAATCCAAAGGTAACCATATTGTTTAGAGAAGTAATGATTTGAAAACCATACTGAATTTTTTGTTGGAGGAATTTTTTGCTTTTTTTTTTTTTTGTCAATATTTTCTGCTATTTTTTATTGGGAAAAAAAAAACTTGGAAGAGGTTTTTGGGCCATTCTTGGGCCAACTAACCCAAAAGCCCAATTTTTTTTTTTGTTTTAAAAGCCCAATCAAATTTGAGAGAACTTTTAAAATTAATTCAATACACCTCATCAAAAACAATGAGAAAAGTCTAGAATGTGAGCTTAGTGGTTAGAAGTTTAATTTAATGTGTTTTATTTTGAGTTTAAATTTTGTGTTTATTGTTGGAATCTTATGAAGATGGGTGACACATAAATTTCACTATAAATCTTTGTTAGTGGGGATATCTTAAACTTTCTTTGAAAAAAAAAAAAGGAAAAAATGAACTTAGAACTCTAATGGTAAATAAAGAGATTTTGAGCACTAATCACAACTGTTCTTCTTCCTCACAGTAGAAAGAGAATTTTGGAAAATTGATATGATTCTTTATTATCCACAAACTAACTCTTAAAGATTGAGTTAAGACTATTTATATAGTCTTTGACAAACATGATTATAATCGCTGGCTAATCATAAGCTAATCACATAAAAGATTGTTAACACTGGATACATCAGATTATGATCTAAATTTTCCCTAATTGTACTACTAGCTAATAACTAACTTTCCCACGTAGATCTTATTCCACCATGTGGCACAACTGCTTCCACGCACTTCACTGCATTTGCCACCAGCTGTTGTTCTCTCTTATTTAGAGTTCTCACTATAAAGCAGTTGGTCGAAAAAAGAGAAAACATACAATTTGAGGGCACTATTAACCTTGTTTAATTTTTGAAAAAAAAAAAGGAGAAAAAAATACAACCAATTATTTCTTTTTTTCTTTTTCCTTGTTTATGAAGTCGAGTTCAGTAGTGAGTTCTAAAAGTTAATTGGTAGTTCTTATTGAAGTAGAAATTGAGTTACCTAAAATTAAAAGATTGTTTTATGTTGTGTATTCAAATGTTATTTTTTTTAAGGTAAAATTCGTCATCACTTAATTGCAACCAAGGTTTTATATAAACTCTCTTATAAGATAAATTGAAGTATACTCGATTACAGGCCCTCAAAAAGTTGATGTAATTTTCAAAATTGCCCACAAAATATTTATATATATTTTACAATATAATAGATAATAGAATTCTTTTTGACGAGAAAGAAACGACTAAAGAAATTGAAAGAAAGAAAGAAGATTTTATAACCTTTTGTTATAGTTGGAACACTGATATTTATAGAGGTTTTCACGCCATTTTATCAACTAATGTGTCCAGTATAGTGGTGTACAGTTTGGCAGGTAAATTGAGTAATGGTTCAAATCTTTAACTCCTAGTGCCTATAACCGCCTTGCCAATTTGGGTAGGTGTGCTCAGGTCTGCTAGTGAGTATGTATTGAGTAAAGAGGTGAGAGAGAGGTATTCAGAATATTTTTTATTATCAATTTCTTCCTCTTTTCTATATTTCTGTCTATTCCTCTATTTATCTCTTTTCCTTTTCTTTTTCTTTTTCTGTTTCTTTTTCATTTTCTCATCATTGAAACAAAGTCGTTCTTAGTTTTTTTATCTGTTCGTGACTTTATTTCTTGCTTCTAGTAAAAGAAAGATGAACAAAACGGGAACCGCGTTGCATTGCCTTATTGGACTTGTCTTTATAATTATTCTAGCTCTAGAATCTTCAACTTCTCAAATTTCTAGTTTTCTTGATTAGGTTTGTAGAAATTTCTGTTTTGATTGATAATGTACAATAGATTGCTTCTTTTCCACTGTTTGAGTGCCGAGAAAATGCAAGAAAGCCAAGATTTCTCTTAAACATTTACAATTTTTATCTAGTTAGTTAATATCTATGTCTTGAAACACAATGAAGAATCGATATTCATTTTCTTTTTTTGGAAGTTTTTATGAAACCAAACAAATAACAAGGAGGAATATTCTCCTTTTTCCTTCTTGTCCATTGTTTGGGTGCCGAGAAAATGCAAGAAAGTCGTGATTTCTCTTAAACATTTACAATTTTCATCTAGTTAGTTAATATCTATGTCTTGGAACCAAATGAAAGATCGATAGTCATTTTCTTTCTTTGGAGGCTTTTATGAAACCAAACAAACAGGCAGGAAGAATTTTTGTTCTTCTTCCTTTTGTTTTTTAATTTCTTTCTTTTTCCAGTACATTATCGTCACTAGCATAGCGAGAGAGAAAATGTCACTTAGAGAAAAGAAAATTTGTGGAAAATAACGGATTGAAATTTAATATCTTGTCACATCAGTTTGTGCGTTAATAATTCCGGCGATTATCCACATTCAATCGGTAATAAAGAATCCCCATGGTTATATTTGTTAAAAAAGGTGATTAGGGGATGGCTGTATATAATTATCACATCATTTGTAGTTCTATTACTGTTCTGCTCTTTATAATATTTTTTTTTTGGTTGGCCAAAATGATTGGATTAACAATAAACCTTGTACTGTTATCGCTTTGAAAAGTTTGTATAAGACCCTCAATAACCCACCGCAGCTGAATGGATGGAACTGGAAGGAGGGGATAATACCCATTTTAGTTCTAAACTTTTATATATTTTTTAAATTTTGTCCTAAATATTTTAATTTTTTTAACTCTCAACCTTTCAATTTTTTTACAAACTAGTACTTATGTTAACAAAAGTCAATCAAATCGTTATTTTCGTTTGGTTAACGGTTAATTTTAACGGTTTGACTGACTTCCGTTATCGGAAGTACTAGTTTGTAAAAGACTTGAAAGTTTAGAATAAGATTAAAAAAGTTGAAAAATTTAGGACTGAATTGAAAAAATCTATAAAATTTAAGACCAAAATGAGTGTAATCTTATTTTTAACTCGTACACCCATTTTGACAAATATATTTCTCCTATACAAATTGAAAGGTTTAAGACTAATATTATCTATCGATCACACAGGTGACCTACTCAGAGCTGCCCAAATAATATTTTATTATTACATACGATAGTGTCGAACAAAAATGTCTGTCTTGAAGAGAAGAAACTGGTGACTGTAACTACTGTCCATTCGTGGGGATGAAAACTCTACTATTCTCATCAACTGATCTCATATTACTTATTCTCATCAATGCTCACAGTCGAGATGTGTATAATAAAAATAACAGTTATAGCCACCAATTTCTTCTTTTGAAGACAAATATTTTTGCCTGGTACTGCCGCATGTAATAATAAGATTTTATTTAAGCATCTCTAAGTGAGTTACATGACTCTCATCACCTGTGCGATCGATAGACAATATTAGTCTTAAAGCTTTCAATTTGTATTTGAGATTACATTTTGGTCCTAAACCTGTTATAGATTCTTTCAATTTAGTCATAAATTTTTCAACTTTTTCAATCGAGTTCTAAACATTTCATTTCTTTTACAAACTGGTACTTCCGTTAACGGAAGTCAATCAAACCGTTAAAATTAACTATTGACCAAACAGAGATAATGGTTTAACTAACTTCTATTAACGGAAGTATCAGTTTGTAAAAGAACTAAAAGGTTTAGGGCTCAATTGCAAAAGTTATAAGGTTAAGAATTAAATTGAAAAAAGTTATAAATGTTTAAAACCAAAATGGGTATAATCCCCTAAAAGGAGGTGACCCTTGTTTGGAATCATGGACTGGGGTGTCATGTTGTGAGTCATCTGTTATAAACCTAAGTTCTAACAACCCCATTTAATTGACTTTTCTGATAAATAAGATTTCAGGTTATACAATGAATAATGGGAATGTAATATGTTCTCTCATCGTGTCACAGTAATCTTCAGGGACTAAAACTCAGCGATTACCTTGGAACTCAACTCCATCTCTTCCGTAAACTCAAACACCTGTCAGTGAAGTTTCTGTGATGAAAGGTTTGTTTCATTCATCAAATCTCTGTTATTTTATCTTACTCTAATTTTCTCTCTCAGGGATGTCAGTTCCAATTATATCATTGTTGAAATTCCATACAACTTACCTCATAATATCACACATATGCAAGTTGCCAAGGTTATATCACCTATTAAATTCCATGTTGTTACCTACCCCTATTTCTAACAACATTAGAACTAATTATATTATGTATGTTTACGTGCAAATATGGGGTTATTTATAAACGATCATATATAATTCTTTATCATCTGCCCGAAATTTGGCTTGCAACAACTTGAGCCAAAGTGTACCCCATTCTTTACCAATCATAAAATTTCTCCGATACATGGAAGCTGCACTCAACTGCCAACCTTTTTTGCTGGAATGTTTTTGGGGGCATTCTAATTGTTTTTGTGCAGGAATCTAGGCCACAACTCATTATCCCGACCATTGACAATATATTCAAGGGCTAGAGAACCTACAAGAGCTGTATGTTTTCCTCCTCTTTGGCTTAGCTTAGTTATATAAGAACGATAATGCACCTCTTAATCAGCTATAAATGGCGATCCCTGTAACTTTAAGGATGTATCCATCCAGTAAACATTGAGTGTTCTTTTTAAGGAAGCAATTAAGAATTCTGAATTTAGTAACATTCACCATCCTTGTAGTAGTGGTTGTAAACAGCTTGAGAAAGGAAACTCTTCTATTGCAATTCATTTCCCACAAATTTAGTGAAGAAGATCACATGTATTTCATATTCAAAATCTTCTTGCAGCTTTTTTTTTTTTTTGGTGGAGTACAATGTAGAATTCATTTTTGCTTGGAAAAACGAAATCTGGCTTGATAGGGACCTTTCATTCAACAATCTCTCTGGAGATCTACTAAGTTCATTTGCATCATTAACAAACCTCATTGTATTGTTAGTCTTTCTCCTCCTACTTCTTGATAGTTTTGATAGTGATAATTCTGTCACATCAAGTTGTTGTTGTCTATAATTTGGTGGTTGTCTATAATGTGGTGGTATTCACAGGTACTTGCAGAACAACCAGTTTTCTGGATCAGTTGCATGCCTTTCCCAACTTCCATTAAATGACTTGTAGGTGCTTAGATTTTGTTTTTTTTTTATGCGCATTAATGTCTGCTTGATATTTTTTTATCGTTTACAAATTTATGTCACAGAAACATTCAATACAATAGTTTCAGTGGCATGGTACCAACTCAATTTCAATTAATCTCCAATTTGTGGTAAGTAATGTAAAGAATTCAGTAAGAATTCAGCTAGTATCCAATCTGATGAAAGCCTCTTGTACCAGGATTAATGGGAATAATTGGACTTTTCCAACCAAGGATACAAGCAGTCAGGAATCTCTCCTTGCCAAAGTTAAGCACAAAAACAAAGACATAGGAATTAAGGGTATTGCTTCTGTGGTAGCCAGGATAGGTGCAGCAGTTTACTATGGAATTAGAAGTGGACATCTCCCTGGTCGGCAAGTCTGTCGAGCCACGTTTGATAGGGTGGAGAGAGGTAGCCGGGCAGACGTTGCTGGTGCAGCTGGTGGGTGTTTTTTTTTTCTTTTGTTTCTTATCAGAGAGGAGACTCCTGATCGGAATTACCGTCCTCTACAAGAACATTTCCCGGAGTATGTGAACTTTTATCAAGAAGTTCCAGTATATGTCACTGGTTTCGATAATCGTGATGTAAAAATAGGAAAAGTGAAGAAGATACCAGGGCAAGAGAAGCCAGATTTAATGATACGCATCACAGACGTGTACTCCACCAGGCTCACCAAGTTCGGTTTCCCATTGGAACCGTGTGCTCCCGGATGCGAGAGTCATATTCTTGAGAAACTCAATGCCACCAGACGAGGAAGTGCTGTCTTGGTCAGAGGTTATTGTCCACATTGATGCCGTAAGAATCACCCTCCCTTGAATCGCCAGCCTTCTGTCAGGATGTTTTACTTTTAAAATGATAGTGTTAAGTGGATTGGAAATTAAGGTCTGTAATCTAAGGCCCCTCTCTCACACACACACAAACTCACAAATTCTGCACATTAGTTTCAAAGGCCTTAACAGCAATAACCTTGATTTCATCCTATTTGGGGCATGACATTTGAATTAGGAATGTAAATGTGGTCTGTGGAGCTGTTTTTAGCTCTATATATTGTTGAGCAGGACATTTAACTCCTTAGCATTTGGTTTGGCAATCAAGAAAATAGAAATGGAGATGGTCTTTTGCTCTGATTTAGAAGGCAACTCCTTAAAGGGAACCCACTAAAGTAGCTTGGTTTCAAAGTACAGATTTAAATAGTCTCCTTAGTTTTCTTATCTACAGGACCGGTCCCTCTCTCATAATTCATGAGCCCTTGGTGCATTTTACCTCGTGTGGTTTTCCTTTCATTGTTAGAAGGTGATGCCTAGAAATCTTGTGAGTTGTCTGTCAGAGTTCCCAGGTTTATCTATCCCTTTTTTTTTCAGTTGCCGTTTCTCCAGATCTTGTTCTCTATTTTTAGCTGGTATTTCTCATGAAACATCTGTTCTAATCCTTTTGATCTCTTATCAATGTCCTAGAGCCTAGCCCTATGCCCTTGATTTCCAATTCTCTAAAGTGGATGTGAATAGCATCTGCATTAGGCAAGATCGTTGTCTCTGGCTTTCTTCTGCATCTAGTGCATCTAGTTTATAATAACTTCGCGTCCTAGCTTCTATGGAAATAAATTCAGGTTAGCCTAATGGGAAGTGGAAAGAGCCAAAGAAAAATGGGTGCTTATATTATTGGTGACGTATTTTCAACCCCGAGACAACCGACTCTTTCCATTCTTTTGTCTGGCGACAATATGTAGCCACGTTAAGGGTGTGACGCGAAACCTCGATAAAAATCACTAACCTGTAACGATATTCTTGATCGAGAGTGTGATTGCCTCGGTGGTCCTGTCGAAAGTAAGGTTCACAGACAAGACTGACATAATAAGGACCAGCAGGGTATTGTTTTGGAATATATGGAGATAGCACTGTTAGAAATGAAGAATCCCACGTCGTTGGTGGGAGAAAGAAGAAAAATAAGAGTTTATAAGTTAAGGGTAAATTGGTTAAAGTGATTTAAATTATTTTAATAAGACAATGAATTTATAAAATGAATTTAAGATATATATGAACTAGTACTCTCCTACCCGTAATAGTTCACGCCGTAAAAATATAACATGGTATTACAGACCGAGTCAATTTGGACGAGTTTAACAACTTGAAAAAAGATCTTGAATAAGTATTTGAGACGGTGTCCTCCCATTAAAGACCCGTAATGATTAGACAAATGTGAACTGGCTGCCAAAAATTTCATTGACACTTGAGGGGGAGTGTTAGAAATGAAAAATCTCACATCAGTGGGAGAAGAAGAAAAAAATGAATTTATAAATTAAGGGTAAGTTGGTTAAGGTGACTTAATTCATTTTAACAAAGATAACGAACTCATAAAATAAATTTAAGATAAATATGAACTAACATTCTCTTAACCGTAACAACTCACACCGTAAAAATATAACAAGCACAACTGATTGCATTGTGAAAGGATTGGCAATGCAGAACTCACAGACCTTGTACATTTTATCTATTATATAAGACACGCGGGATACTAGTAAGTCATTAAACGAAGCCACAACTTCCCTTTCTAATTCAATCCGGGGTATGTACCTGAACATGGACTTATCTTTGATAAGGTCGTACGTGTATTGACCATAATACAGATAACTGGCCACAATTGCACATGGGTTCTGATGATTCACTCCTTGACAAGTAGGATTATTTTGGATTAGATGAGCCATGGAGCGACAAATAAAATAAGGGGTGGAAATCAGGGAGCACCAGCGCTTGGACACAATTTTGCATCGAATTGCTGACTTGGAAGAAGGAAGCCGGCGAAGAATTCCGATCAATAGCTCGTCGTTCAGATTGTCCAAAGAGATTTGGGACAATTTTGATGATGATAATAAGCTTTGCTTGCACTTCAAAGGCTGAAGAAGAAGCGGGTCCTCGGCTTTGCTAGAGGCCATGGCCATGTTCGTGAAGCAACTACGGGGAATCATTGATTTATCTTATTATTATTATTATGATAATATAATTGAGCAGAGGCTGGTAAATATTAGGAGACCTGAGATACTTTTCTCTCATTGGCCGTGACTTATATATAGGCATGTCATGTTTGCCTCTTTCCATTTGGAGTCCAAGTTCTATTCGGAGTCCAAAATCCTACAAGGACATGGATTTTAATTAAGCGATTTTTAATTTCATAAATAAAAAATAGATTTATATAATACAAAATTTTGATTAAATTATATTAAAAAAATAAATAAATTAACAAGCGCTTGAAAGTTGTCTTTACGATTCTCTTATACTGTTAAAATCTCAATATTTTTCCTAACGGAACAGAAAAAAATAAATAAAAACAAGCCACCTATGGGGCTTCCACATGCGCATTGTCAGTGGACAAATGAACTAGAAAACAGCATATACTTCATATTTTTTTCTCAACGTAAAAAGGCCATAAAAGAGGAAAATTCATTCCACTTATTTCAATATCTATTTAATTAGTATAAAAGAGAAGTTTAGAGAAAGTACCTTCTTAATCCTAACTCCTATGTGGCAATTGTGAGAGAAGTTTAGAGAAAGCACCTCATTAATCCTATCTCCTGTATGGCAATTTCACAATTTTTCTCTTTAATTTTTAATAATTATCTTATATTACCTATCTCAAATTACACATTAATACTCATAAATTCGATGACCTCTTTATTGCCATTATGTGCTGCTCCTACAGTTACAAATTTTTCTATTTAATTAGTATAAAAGAGAAGTTTAGAGAAAGCTCATCCTTAATTTTATCTTTTATGTGGCAATTTTACAATTTTTCTCTTTAATTTTTAATAATTATCTTATATTACCTATCTCAAATTACACACTAATGCTCATAAATTTGATGACCTCTTTATTGTCATTATGTGCTGCTCCTACCGTTACAAATTTTACTCTTTAATTTTTAATAATTATCTTATATTACCTATCTTCAATTACACACTAATGCTCATAAATTCGATGACCTCTTTATTGTCATTATATGTTGCTCCTACCGTTACAAAATTATTAAAAACAAACAGTAGACTAAATATGGTTAATATAGCACATCAAATCTTCCTTCGTCAATTGTAACCGACCAATTAACAATTTGTAACTGAAACTATTCTGGCCAAAAGTCTACTTAAGTCCACTAATTGGCAAAAATACCAAAAATTTACACAATAATGCTCATAAATTCAATTGGCATTAATTATAAATAATAACTTAATTTTGTTTCTGCAATGAATGCTTTTAACAATAACGTTAAAATGAATGGAATGCTCATAATTGAAATTGACATTAATGATAAATAATAACTAAATTGGGAGGCTTACCTATTATATAAGTGAGTGGCTTACCATTTGTGTGTTACAGAAGCAATTGGATTACACGACTGAACTGCATTGTAATCGTCCAAAATTTCAGGTAAAATTCAATATATCATTGTTTCCAACTTCAATTTCATGTGTAATTGTTTCACTTTTTATCTGAATTGCAATAATGAGAAAATTTTATTTCTACTTATTTATTCCTATCATATGTAGATTATGGAATTCTAATTACTAAAAAATCTCAAAATCAACGAGGCCAATGTTGGCATCAAAGTACGCATCATACGTTTATGGAAAGCCGTGAATAAAAAATATAAGAATAATTTAATCAGTGTTGATATGATTCTCGTAAATGAAGAGGTAATATCTTCACTCTCAAATAATTTTGAAACTGACTTTATACTAAACTTTATATGATTTGTTTTTTTTTTTATAGAAAAATACGATTTATGCTACAATAAAGAAAGGACACTCTGAGAGATTTAAAAATGCTTTTACCGAGCAAAATGTTTACATTTTTAAGGGGTTTGATGTCGAGCTCAACACGTTGCGATACAGACCACTCCCAACTAATAAAAAAATTGTGTTAACAAGGTTACATAATTAGGTTATTTCAGATTTTACAATTTGTATATAAGAAAAAAATTGTTTATTTATAAAATAAAAAACAATTAATTTTGTTTCTTTTTTTTTCTCATATGATTTAATCATGCTAATTATTGTCATTAATAACAATTTGTTTATTCTTTTCATTTCCTTCCCAATAAATTTTAATATTCAATTAGACAATTTGCTTCCGCTTAAAAACAAAAAAAATCAGATTCTTATATATATTTTTTTTTCCATTACAATCTTTATGACGAAATTAATTGACTCTCTTTAAATTTGATACATAACAGTAGACGTTTTATGACAATAAATTTAGTAATTTATGATAATAAATTTTAATCTTTTAATTCTCCTCTTTATATTGTATTCTGTCATTCGCACACCAATATACAAACAGACACACAACACAAGAGATAGGCTGTTTCAATCATTAGAGAAATATAAAGAAATAAAAAAATTAAATACTAAAAAAAAAATAACTAAAATTATCTAAAAAAAAATGTTCAGCCCGCGCAACGCGCGGGTTCAAACCTAGTGTATATATATGTGTATATATTATATTCAAAAGAAAGATGACTTCTTCTGGTTTGTGGTTAAAATGGTATGATACTTATATGCAGGTAGAAACAAGAAACTGCGTACGTCTGTCTCCAAACGATATCAAGGGTACATTTCCTGTAAAAACAATAATTTTTAAGATTATTTAAATAATCCATAATTGGAAAAAAAAAAAAAAAAACCATTACAGGCATGCAACGTCATGTTACAAGAGAGAAGCTCACTTTTTTTTTAAATGCACATTCTTAAATCTCATGAAAATTATGTTCAAAAATTTCGAGCCAATATATTTTGTCAAGGCAAAATTTAGTTCAATCTATTGTTTTGGCTCTTTTTTTTTTGTTTTTGAACGACAAAAAAAAAATAATGCGTTGTCGATACATAGATTATCGCATTTATGAACTAAACTTATAGATCACTCGTTAATTCTTTATTCAATTTTTTCTATAGGAAAAGTACTCTACCTAAGCATTGATGAGACCAAATAGACCTTCTCCAATTTCAGCTGCAGTATTAACAAGTTTTAAATCTAATATTATACCTTAACAATAAATCTAATTTAATGAGACAGGTAACAGTGAAAAGACTCAATTCCAGACTAATATTGAAGACGTCGCATCAATTTACTACTAAATTACTACTTTGAATAATTTCTGACTCAATTTTAATTGGCTCAAATTTGGCCCTTCTCATTCCTGGTTTAACTCACATAAATTTAGCCCTTCTAAAATCTAGCTTCATCGAAGGCCTACTATACACCAAGTCATCACATTATTTTGTCCTAATCTATATGTTCTTCTACATGCTTGACCCTGGGTCTTGCGCGCAGTTCTTTCTCATTGACTTAATCTCAAGAAAATCATCTCAGGGAAAAGACAAATAAATAAATAAAAATAACGAAACAAAATAGGCCAAAAGCACTCTCCCTTTGTGCTTCTCTTTGTTGTTTTTCGTTTTAGATCTATCCCCCTTTTTTTTCCAACCCTGAGCAAGAAGTGTTAAAATAACAAGAAAGAAGTTGGAGGTAATGTCCCACATTGTAACAGAAAAAAAAAAAAAAGCAACATATAAAATATATATGATGGATAACTCCCTGTCTTAAGGTTATAACAATATTACTTAAAATAGTAGTATAATTTGTAATTAAATAATTCTCTTTCTACACCAATCTAAATAAAAGTCTTATATCGTTACCCACAGCCTTTATAAAAGGGAGGGATTTGTCAAGACATAGTTAAAAGCTCCTAGAGAGGATTAATGCATTTTCAACTTATTATAAAAAGGTTCACTCAAACTTAATAATACTTATTAATAAATCTACTATATAAATATTGATTAAAATAAAAATAGTAATGGGTTACTTTCGGCGTCATGTATGACAACCAACATAATTGATACACCTTTTTTATTGTTCTACTAGAAAAAAAAAAAAAAAAAAAAAAAAGATCACGACAATTATATATATATCCTTAAATAGATTCAAATCTAGACATTGACCTATCAAAAAACAGAAAAAAGAAGCTGCTCTAAAGTGGTGTTGCAAACCCATTTTTTGGTGATGGGTCTAGAAGAAGTCCACATCCACTGAAAGGCCCAATAAAATTTATAATGGGCTGTATAACAAGCCACATAAACCCAAGTAAAGAAATTCAAAGTCCAGTCTAGGGTGTCAGTCAGCCTAAAACCCTCTCTCTCTCTCGCCTGCTCAAGAAATGAACAACTACATACTAGGGTTTAAACTCGGTCCGTATGAACTTCAAATCCGGGCCAATAAATCAAGAAAAGACCCAAAAAAAAAAAACAAAAGAAAAAATGGCGATGCCGAGATTGTTTGGGCGGACGAGGGCGATAGCAGGCAGGTCGCAGAGGAAGTATTTGGAACAGCCGCTGTTCGAGAAGCTGTTCGAGGAAGGTGGGTCGGAGCTGAGCGTGAGGAAACAGTTGAATCAGTTCCTCAAAAGCTCCAAGCATGTCTACAAATGGGAGGTCGACTTTACTATCAAGAAGCTTCGCGATCGCAAGCTGTACTACCCTGCTCTCAAGGTGGTTCTTTTCTTTCCTTCTCCCCAATTATACCCATTTTTTGGTTTCTGGATTTTTACAAAATTTAATGCTAATTCTTGTGATTTTTTTTTGTAAAAAAAAGAATTTTCATTTACTGGATAATTGGGTGTTTCTTGGTGATTGTTAGAGGGGTATAAAGTCCTGCATTGATGAAATACGAAAACTTGACATGATTTATAATGCCTACGCCTTCTTTACCTGTTAACTTGAAGTTTTAGGTGGATTTAAGGTTCTAAGTTATAATTTGATGTCGTATCAGAACTTAGCTCGCTCTTATTTACAGTTCAGTTGCCACCCCGGCCCTTTTCATTTTTTTTTTTTTTTAAGAATTAATTTAGCTCGGTTCTAGTGGAGATCTGGGTTTGGACATAACATGACTTATAATTTTTATTAAGGGACTATTTGACAATCATTTAGTTGATAATTGGGTTTTTTTTTTTTTTTTTTTTTTTTTTGTAACCTTAGATCATTTGATTAGCATGACTTTGGTTTCCCACATTTGTTGGTCGAGTTTTGACTTTTTGCGTCATTATTAGTTGAGTCTATCTATTAAAATTTGGATTATTGCGTTGTCCGTTGGGAAAGGGGAACTGCAGATCAGTGTAGAATTACCTTGAGGAAATGGAGAGTTTGATTTGATTCCGATATTGTTTGGGTCTGTGGTACCTTGAATTTCAGTGAATTCAGCTTTGTGCCTCTATGTAGAACCTCTCGAACCTCTGGCACCATTGTAACTCATCAGTAGATTGTCATATTTTGTCGTTGAATGATTTTTGAGTAGGTCGAAAACTTCAACTCTCTGGCTTATTTGTTTGGTGTGCCAGTTTGGCTTTTGATTTGTTGGATTCTAGAAATGATCAGTAGGTCTTGTTCTAAATTTGGAATAGTAAGCATGTGAGGAAAGTGATAGGTAACCATCTACTGTATATAAATCATTTTCCACTTTCTGCATTGTTTGCTTTCTGTTTTATAATGATCTATGAATTTGTGTTCAAATCGATGTCAGTATCTTTGAATGAATTCCAATCGAATTTTGCTCTCATTTCTCAATATGCTGATTTAGTAGGAAAGTTCCGCTGACTGATCTTGTGCACAGCTTTTTACCATATGTTTCCAGCATCTGTAGGCTGCTGTAGTGTACTGCTACTCTTAGCCAGATATTTCTCTTTATGATACCTGTATTGTTCGGGTATTTGCTAGTTTTAACCAGTATCCTAGTATCCATAAGCTAAAAAATTCTCTTTCCCCATTTTCAGCTGTCAGAGACTATGTTTAAGAGGGGGATGAACAAGACAGTCCCCTGATCAAGCCATCCATCTTGATCTAGTAGCCAAAACTCGAGGCATTCCTGCAGCAGAAAACTACTTCATTGATCTCCCTGAAACATCAAAAAATCTCCCAACATATGGGGCTCTTCTTAACTGTTATTGCAATGAACTAATGACCGAGGAAGCAGAAGCACTCATGGAAAAGATGAAAGAACTCAATCTTGGTTTGACCGCCATGTCTTACAACAGTCTTATGACCCTGTACACAAAAGTTGGTCAGCCTGAAAGAATCCCGGCAATCATACAAGAAATGAAGGCCAGCAGGGTTATGCTGGATTGTTACACGTATAATGTATGGATGAGGGCTTTAGCGGCTGCTAATGATATTTCTGGTGCTGAAAGAGTCATTGAAGAGATGAGAGGGATGGCCGAGTTGCTGCTGACTGGACAACATTTAGCAACTTGGCATCCATTTATGTTGATGCTGGTTTATTTGAGAAGGCCGAAAATGCGCTTAAAGAGCTGGAAAAGAAGAATGAGCACCGAGATCTTTCTGCTTTCCAATTTCTGATTACTTTGTATGGACGAACGGGGAACTTGCTTGAGGTCTACCGGATATGGCGTTCTCTGAGATTGGCTTTTCCTGGAACTGCAAACATAAGCTACCTGAACATGATCCAAGTTCTAGTCAACTTGAAAGATTTGCCCGGTGCAGAAAAATGCTTCAAGGAATGGGAATCTGGGTGCTCGACGTATGATATCAGGATTGTAAATGTTCTTATTGGAGCTTATGTGAAGGAGGGATTGTTGGATAAGGCAGAACAGCTCAAGGAGAGGGCCCGGAGGAGAGGGGTCAAACCTAATGCTAAAACGTGGGAAATATTTATGGGTCATAGTTTGAGGAATGGGGATATCAAATTGGCAATTGATTGTTTAACAAATGCTATATCAACAGGTGAAGGAGATGACCAGAGTTGGGCCCCTTCACCTGAGGTAACCAGTGGTTTCATGGAACACTTTGAGCGGCAAAAAGATGTTGATGGCGCAGAAGGTTTCATTGACATTTTGAAGAAGGCTGTAAATGATGTAGGGGTGGAGGTGTTTGAGCCATTGATAAGAACTTACGCAGCTGCCGGAAGGACAAGCCAATCAATGCGGCGTCGATTAAAGATGGAAAATGTGGAGCTGAGTGAGGATAGCAACAAGTTGCTTGATGTGATCTGTGTTGATTGAACTTCAATTATGGTTGTGATCAGCAGAAGCGATTCTGAGTGGTTGTGACTTAATTTTTGTTTTAATAATGAAATCGTCTGCCCCTTGTCGTTGTTCTGGTGAAAGAAACGTTATTACCCTACAATTTAATAGAAATTGTACCCAGAAGACTCTTAAGTTAATGCCTCCGCTATCCCTGAACGCTATTGTTGGCTTTAAGTCCAAGTATTTTTTGTTTACTTTGGCTTGGTGGGACGATAAACATTATGATAAAGATTTGACTGATTCCTTTTATTTTTTCTCCATTAAGAGATCGATTAAATTACAACTTTTACAGTGAGTTTTATTATAACTTTTATAGCGAGTTTTATAGTGAGAATAACTTTTCATATTTTTATAAATCTCACATTCTTTTTACAAGAAAATGAGATTTTTGTATTGGAAGTCTAAGTTCTATATATTCCGTATCTCTTAATATGTAAAATCTGTGAGTTCTTTTTTGTCTAAATGAAAATGGTGGCTAATGCCAATTACAAGGCAACTGTTCTAGGGAGAGCAATGCCCCTAATGTAGTATTTTCAAGAACTGATTATTAAACTGAAAAAGTTAGAAGTTTAAGATTTAACCAATTTAATTGGTTTAATCAGTAGAGATGACAATTTTACCCGTATCTGTCGGGGATTATCTGTATTCGTCCCGATGAGTACGGGGTCAAAGTCGATTGACCGGAAAACGGGACGGGGATCCCCGTTCTTTGGCATTTTTTAGTGGGGACGGGAATGGGAGAGATTGTCTCTGCCCCGTACCCGTCCCTATTTATCACTTTTTGTTTAAATTTACTTTTTAATCCCTTATATAAATATTATATAATAAGTTACAAGGATATTTAAGTAATTTGACAATAAAAATCCAAACCTAATCACTTACCCATCTAAGTGTTCAATTTTTCCTTCAGCCTTCTTTTCTCAACTTCGGCGGTAGCAATCCTGCAACGTCTCCTCTGTTCTTCGGTAACCTTTCGTTCTTTCCTTTTCTTTTGATTTCCAAAGACCCATCATCCCGCCTTGCCTCCATTGAATCTTTGTCTTTGTCTTTGTCCTGCAATTCTCTTTCAATCATGACCTTCTTTGAGCTTCAAGTGTTTCCTTCTTCAGTCTTAACCTCACTGTTACCTGCAAATGTGAATATGGAGGAGAAGAAGCGTTGTGTGTTAATATCTTCTTCTGCTTCAATTTCCTCACCAAGTTTTCAATTGTATTTATTTGTTTATTCATTTTTAAATTTGTTTCTGCATTTACAAGGATTGACTTTTTATTAAGTTGAATTTTGTTTTGTCGTTGATGGCCAAGCAGTTCTACAAGAAGCCTGGATGGAGGTTTATGCCCTCGAGACAAATGCTACAGTGACTAGCAAGGAATTTTGAATTGAAGACCTAAAGCTTCAAAGCGGTAAGTGAAAGCAGTCCTTGGGTAAAATTAAATGTTATGTATTTGCATCTATGTATTTATTTTCATATCCCATGTTCAATTATTTTGAGATGCATTGGATATCACCTTGCAGCAAACATTACTAGCAGAGGTTAAGGACTAGACTATACTGATTATGAACTGGTCGTTTAATCACCATATACCCAAAAAATTGTTGTCTGCCGATAAATCAACTATAAATCACAGGACAGTACTCAAACTGCTATTTTGTTAAATACATTGTCGACATTTTTTTTTTTTGTGTGAAACTTCTTATTGATTTTATTGGTTTATAATAATAATAATTATTTTTTGAGGAAAGTTTTACCTTTACCGAGTTAACAAAGTAAGATCTTCTGTATATATGAAATTATTTCTTTACATCCATGTTGTATATAAAGGGTTTAAGGGGGATTTTTCACCTTTATTAGCTAAAGTGGAAACGAGTGCATGCAATGGGGATAGAAATAAGAAAAATGAAGAAGAGAACTAAGGGTTGTTAAGGAATGGAAATGGGACCACTAGCCACAATGTTAGAGGCAGAATTTTTGATGAGATTGTGATGCATTTTTTTGTGCCCCTTTCCATTTTGATGGTCTTTTGCTTATCATCTAGCACATATTCTTCGGGTTTTCCTGAATTTGAAACTGAGAATGTTATTGGTAATAAGCAAAGTCCTTCTTTGAGGCCTGACTTTCATTCCACTGCCATGTATAGTGCCATGTATAGATTATTGCATCAAAGAAGCGAAAGAACAACGAATGGGCTGACACTTGTATCTTTGCTAAGTGAATAAATTTGTTGCTGCCTTGAATTGAGGTTTCATTACTCATTCTATTTGTTTCCAAATTAACTTTCTTCGATATCATTATCTTTTTGTTTGTGGATCAAATTATACCTCTATACAAAAAGTAGAAAATTTGTTAAGAATTTTTTTATTTTTAATCTAAATAGTGAGGATGGGGCGGAGACGGGGATTCCCGTTCCCTAGCAGGGATGGGGATGGGGATCAAAATCTCATCCCCGCTGAGGACGGGGATGGGGACGAGGTTAAAAAACGGGGACGGGGATTGGGGAGGCCATCCCTGCCCCCGACCTCCCCATTGTCATTCCTATTAATCAGAGTTAAACCGGTAAAATTGTTATTTGATATTAAATATATGAAAATTTTAATATGTGTATACATTATGAAAAAATATTGATGGGTAAATGTAATATTATATAAAAAAAATAAATATTATATATATTATAATATCATATTTGAGAAATTTAAATATATATAATTTATAGGTTAAAAAATTAAATAATATATTGTATAGAAATAAATAATAAAGTACAAAGGAATTTAATATATATTAAAATTGATTAATATAATGTAAGGTTTTGAAAGCTGAATCAGTCAGCAAATCAAAAGGGTAGAGTTTTAAGAATTAATTGATTCAATCGGTTAAACAAGTTATTGAGAAGGTTTTTACTATTAAATATGTAAAATTTAATATTTATATATATTATAAGTAAAATATTAATATGTAACACGTACTAATTATAAGCTATAAGTATTATATATATCAAAAATATTATTTAATTATTAACTTATATGTAATTTATAATTATAATTTCATGTAAGCTAACATAAAAAAAGAAATTAATGAAAACAAATAATTTACGTCAACAGAGAAAAGTTAGCATTTATTGGCATATTTTTAAAATTTGTAATGGTAACGAATAATTACTTTATAATTAAAAAAATAAAAAAGAAAAAAAAGACTACATTCTATAAAAAATAAAAAAAGAGATACTAACATGAAAAGTTGCATTCATAATGCATTAATAATTATTTAATATTAGAAAAGAAAGGAAATATTATTTCTTTATTGAGAATCATGCAACCATCAACTTCCTTAAATGAAATGTGGCGGTTGCAAAATATTAATGTCCATTAAAGACCGAGGAAATATTGGAATCACACAATCATCAACTTCCTAACATATGGCCGTTGAGCAATACTAATGGCCATTAAGACCGTCGGTTTTTCTGCCCACATGTAGAAGAAAAATTATTTTTGAAATCAAAATCGCGACGTGACGCATTTGTGGTGAGCCACGTTGCCAACAAATGAACCAAATGAACCGAGAAAACTGGTTCCGTTATCCGGTTCACTGATTAATTGTTCGGTTCACCGGTTCTTAAACTTCTGATTATAAAGACCAAACCGGACCGAACATTAGCCCAGTTCTCAATTTTTTAAGTTGAATTGACCGATTCGATTTAGTTTTAAAAACCTTGCCCTCATGTCGTCACATCAAATCTGCCCGGGGGGAACATCAAAGAAAATAAACCCAAAAGGATGAGTTCTTCGTTGAGTTGTGGCCACATATCAACTACAAATGTGGGCTCTTACATGGGTTCTGGGCCGTTGTGTTTATCATTCTCTGGTTTCGAACTTACGTTTTTTTGTGCTACAATCATCTATTTAGGTGATATAACTGCAGAAGTCTGTCATCTGAAATCATTTTTCATTTTCTTTTTTTTTTACCGATTTTTCATTTTTTTTCATTTTCTTTTGTATTATAAAAAAAGTCAAAAAGTCAAAAGTAGGAGAGGTTAGAATACAAAAAAATTTAAGAAAAATTTTAAATAATATTGTAATCGTTTTTAAATAATATTGTAATCGTTGAAATACAATAAATACGTAGTGATATAAAATATTAGATTGTAAAAAATATATTAAATTTTAAATAAATAAAAAAAATAACTATTGAATACTTTTAAATTAACTACACACATCTCATCTCACGTGTCTCACCAAACATATTCACATAATTTAAAATAAGAGAACAAGAGACACCAAACATATTCACATAGTTTAAAATAAGAGAACAAGACTACGTGAACACCTTATTGAGAAACGTTAAAAACAATTGAGAAACGTAAAAAACACAATTAATCCAACGTCATTTAACAATTTTTTTTATTTTTTAAATTTAATATATTTTTTACAATCCAATAATTAAAATTATTACGTACTCAAAAAAATTTCTATTAGCCTAGTAATCTTGAAAACCACCCAACATGTAAAAGCACGGATCAGAAGACCACAAAGTACATCTTTATTTTATAATCATACAGGAATTTCATAAGACGGCACAGAAGTTCATATCTTTTGTTTGGTTCTCACTTAATCAGCTTCTTTTTTGCCCTTAAAAAATATAATTTTTTGAACAGCCTAAATACAAAGGTAAAGTAAATCTATTTGTGCATTGTGATGCCTTTTCTTATATTTTATTCTGAATCTGTTTTTCTATAAGTTACATTTCTGAATTATACATTAATATCACAAAACGGGAGAAAAACAAGATGATTACATCTGCGGTCTTGTTTGGACAACAAAGATTTTACCATCCCGAACTACACCTTCAATGTCTTGTGGAGATCCAAACAATTCTTCAATGGCACTTCCCGCGCGAGCAATGCTAGAGAGAATTGATTTTTGAAGGTTTTCATCTGTAATCAATTTATCAGATGAATAATCAAGCACAACTTCCTCTTCTTCATCCATCGGCACACTGCACAACAAAGAAGACCCTCGATCAAGAAATGGTGAATGGGGATTGTCAATTGTGCCGTATCAATGCCGATAAAATGAGCAAGTAGTTCAGTTTTTGATGAGGTAAAGCAATTTGTAGGATACTTTTTATCAAGGGTGTCTAGCTGGCCATGCAGTAAAGAAAATTGCAGCCAAATTTCACAGGACTTAATGCCAAGGCCATCCACATTCTGCGATGGGTCAGATGTTGTACCTTAACAATTTCAATTGATTAAATGGTCCTTATGTTAGTTCCCATAGAACTAATACTATTTGTCAAATGATGTCCAGTCATGTTGTAAAATGAAAGAGCCTTGGAGATAAGTTTACCTATCATAAAGGCCTGCCCCGGCATAACCTTCTAGATCTTCACCATTGGAATCAGATCGGAAGATAATAGAATGTCTTATAAAGAGACCGATTGGTTTGCTTGGGTAACCCAATACCTGAAGCATATCAGAATCATTAGCATAAAAGAGAAAAATATCGAACCTACTGTTATATCTTTTCTGGTATCGGGGAAAATGAATAACAAGCTAGTTCAGAAACTTTTTCTGTCAAGAAAGGTTTCCTACAAAGACTGCTAGTCACAATACATGAAAAATGACAGGCAATTGATTGCCAGCAACCATGCAGAATTTTTACTTCAATTGAGACACCAGCAAATTGAAGAAATATGCTTAACCTGAGGAGAGTTCAAATCATTTTTCCTGCAGATAAAACTCAAAGCGCGGCCAGGATAAGCTCCAACTAGAGTCTCTCCAAGTCCCCGCACCACCTAATACCAGTCGGGAGTGTAAATTTGAATCATTCGCTTCTCTGAAACAAATGATTGAAGCTACAGCAAGAAGAAAATTATCAGACTGAATATGTGTTACCTCAGCATATATTTCTGACGTGTCTCCTGAAGATGGATTGGTTGTGTGGATAACAAATGCATAATCAGCATTTATTATCTCCTGAACCAGCACAGCCATGCAGAGATAGTCATGGGCTAACTTCACTTTCTTTGTGCTAAAGTAGGCTCTCTCGTTCCACTTTGAGGCCCAGACCTGACATTACAAAATGATGTATCAACTCTATGCACAAATAAAATAACATCTTCCAAGTAACCTAAGTTTTTTGAGAGCAGTGGAACAGCATAATGGAAGATACACTTGTACGCCAGCCATTTTCTGATGAGAACTACAATCCATGTGCCATGCTTGCTTGAATGTTAAACATGTGTAATCTACTAATTTTCAAATATTTTAACAAATATGGGTTCGGTCTGTTTTAGTTGATGATTAAAGACTAACAGCTGTGGACTAAAATCTGGTGATTAATGGTTAAAATTAATACTACCAGAAGTGTTCGTAGATGTAGCTGATATTTGTTAAAAAAAAAGCTATCCTTCAACAACTAAATCAAACACACATGCATGCTAATGCTTAAACCATACAAATTACCTCCTCTTATTCCGTTTGACAAGCAACTGAGTAAGCTGGATATGCTAATCATACAGCTCATTATCAGGCTTTTTCTTCATATGATGGTTTAGTCATGATTGTTATTATGCTATCAGAATGAAGTTACCGAATTGATACCTGGCTGTCAGCCAAGCTAAGGGTATGACATATATTCTAGGTAAAAGTAGAGGATTTCTGCTAAGACAAACATGAGGCTTCAGAACCAAAATCATGCATTATGTTTCTGTAAAAGAAACAGTACCTTCTTTATGGCCATCCAAGCTTGCTCCCATCGCTGTTCACCTTCATCACCAGGCCAAGGCATCCCTGACCTTTGCATCTTTATCTTCAACTCTTGTACCTGCCAAACTAGCCTATGAGTTTTTTTCCTTTTTAATCAAGACACTTGTCTAATTCCCAGTAAACTTTCATTTGAAAATCTCGAATGATGCAGTATTTAAAAGCCAAGAAAATTAAACTGTTCAGGCAAAAATCCACTTTCTTAAGAAATCCAACAAGCAGATGGCCTCTCTCCAGGCCTATATGAAAAAGACTAAGGAAGTAATTTAATATGAAACACACAAAGAAAATGCTAGCAAGTTGGGCAGACCTTCTGTTCTACCAAAGCTTTGGATGTACAAAGGACAGAGAGGCGCGCAGGAGAGATGGGGAGTTGGGTGTGTCAAAGCTACTTATGCGTCAAAGAGCTCACCAAGAAGTACTTTCTTTTGCAACTAGTAAACTCTTTGAAGCATATAAAACCATTATAACTGTTTCACAGGAAATTGTAGATTTTTGAAAATTCTCAGGCGAACAAGCAGAACTTACAAGCTGTGGTGGTGCTTCCATCTTTAGAACTGTCTGTCGAATATCCCTAAGGGCACTGAACTCTCCTCCTTCTAAATTCTTCTTCAATATTTGCAATTCCTTAGATACTTCCTGCCAATCACAGAGAGAGAGAGAGAGAGGGAGAGAGAAAGGTCGGTTAGAGTGTCCTGAACTACGTCTTTGAGGGCGGTAGATAGAACATTGGAACACACAGAATTCAAGATCCTTATTTTTTTTTTTTGGGAAGATTTTCTCATTTGGTGCGCAACCATCCAATTAGGCAATCAGGCCTCTATGCGATCCAAACATCTACGGCTTGGTTGCAAAAGATATGAGGCCATTTACAAAGTATGAACGCATTCAAAAATTTGATGCAATCACAATTGAGGAACATCTAACTCCTATATGAAAATTACCTTATTTAAATCATCAGAGAGAACTTTCTCAAAAACTCCAAAAGGTAAGGCAACTGATGTGGGAATTCCAATCCATGACGGAACTTTTTCTTTGAGGAATGCGATATTGCGTGATTTGGCACCAACCTAAGAAAGTAATCCGAGAAAATAGCATGAATTCTCAACAAATTAAGATCAAATTGTGGCCAAAGGAACAAATACATGTAACATCAAGTTCATTCAAGTCAGTTTTCACTTAAAAAGGTCCAAAAACTTATTGACTCTGATCTTGTAAGTCTTACCAATTCACTGGTAAATTCGTCAGATGATATGGCATATCTACCACTAAACTGCTTTTTGACCAACTTTACAGGCAATGGGCCAACTGATTTCATGTTAGCAGAACTTGAATCTCCCAACTCACCGTCCTCTATTTCACTGCAATGGGGCATGATAAAAGATAAATTTCCAAGTCACACAATTTAGCTTAGCTACAAGATCTAGTCTTACTGTCATCCCTCTCAAGAAACATTATGTTCAAGCACCTCCAAATTAACAGGAAATGATTTACCTATAGACTACATCTGCTGATGTAGGTTTCAATCGCAACAATTTCCCCTCATTTGCTTCGAGATCAGCTAAAATATTGGGATCAAAGCATGTTGCAAAGCACACCTGTCATTGGCAGTTCACCACTCTCAACGGTCATCAATCAAGTATATGAACAAAATATCACAATATATCATCTCATTACCTTGCCATTTCTTGCTCTAACAGAAACATGGGATAAGACATCTGGCATGTCAGGCGTCAGCACGGCAACTGCACCATCTGGAATTTCTTCTTCTCCTTTTACCCTTTTTGCCACTAAAATTGTAGGGCGGTCATAAGTTTTATTCTGCACAGTGAGCAACTCATTCACCACAACAACATAGCCGACAGCTTCAACAGGGCTGATAACCTGCCAGCTGCCAAAGATTTGCAGGTTACAATTCAAACTAGGCAGATTGAGCTGAGTCTCACTGCATTTAAGATTAGCCACACAAAGCATGCATTTATCTATGTTCCAGCCTCAAGATTAACCTCAAAACTAACATTGCATTACTACCAACGCAGGATACAACATATCCAGCAGAGAGTAAGTAGTTAAATTTGCATTGCTATCAACCTCAAGATTAACATTTTAGATCCTCAATGCTCCAAAAATTGTAATTTGGCTGGCCACAGGCCAATAACTCAAGTACCAACCTTCCAAGATGAGCAATCTTCCGAAGAACCGGGTCAAGTCGATTAAGAAGTGAGGATAAAGCTGCGGCTGATCCAGCACGGATAATTTCTTCGGTGAAGACATTCACCTGCAATATATGATTTTACACGCAATGTAAGTGTAGCTAAATTAAACGTACAAGGAACAGAATTTTCGCAACTTGTGAAATTTAACACATACGGCCCATTGGTCCACCCCAAGCAGTGCTCCAAGATACTCAGCTGATGGTTGAAAAATTTTCTGGTACCATTCAGCCTTGTCAGCAAGGGCAAGGCGTGTCCTGTCAAGAACTGATTTTGCATATAGTGCCCAATGATCACTTCTAGTCCTGAACATACTTAGTGTGTGGTTCCATCCCTGTAAGATCAAGGATCCAACCAAATGATGATGAAAGTTGCCAACCATAAAACATATATCAAAAAGCTATTCCTTTAAAAAGGACACCCATGAATCATAAAATGTAGTTTTACCTTTATGCAGTAGATAAGATCTTCATTTTCATCGGTTGAAAGTGCGAGATTTTCAACAACCATAGAGATGAAATACATAATTTTCTGCAATATGATTGACAGGGTGATCAAGTATATAACAGGAATTGCAAAGAACTTATATAGGTATAATTGCTGAAAGCAATTTCTACCTCTGGTCCAGTATTGTTTAATTCCTCATATCCTCTTTCGATGGCAGTCCTAACAGCAGAATCAAGTGCAATATCCAAAAATAAAATATCCTTCAAACGAGCACTAGATTTAAACAGTAATGGCCTAATCTCCTGACGAGCCTCAAGCAAACCCTGAATTATTTAAAAAAAGAAAAAACGTGAAAAGAAATGTTAAAACCTAAATGCAAACAACAATTGCCATTTCGGATATGAGCATTCTTGTACCTCAAGAAGTGCCTCTACATTCTTATCTTCAACATATTCGAGGACAAATTGAAGCAACTCCTGTTTGAAAGATAGAGGGATCACATAACTCTGTCTCAAAGTTCTTTTAGACAACTAAGTCTTGAATGAGAGATAAAAATAACAGCTGAAAAATTTACTGGAAATCCAGATGGCAAGCCTGGAATGGGATTTATCTGCACACCAACCATAAAGCCCTGACCCTGAAAGAGAGGAAAGAACTATTAACAAATGTAAGACAAAAGAAATCGTGTTGTGTAATATCAGTCAGCACAAGTTACCACCTCGGATTTGTAGCCCATACAATTAGCAATAGCAGACTCGAGATCCGCCCCTGAATGAACTGCCTACAATAAGATTAGATTAAAAATCAAAGTTATGGGGCTAAGAATGGGAATGGAAGAAAGCTCACTTTGAAAGTGACATAAAAAGTGTTAGTCAGTATATACTTTTGGAGTTAATATATCTACATATCTTGGGCATCACCCAACAGATTAAGCTTTTGGGTTGAATGGTTTCCTAAAATGGTATTAGAGCCCTTTAGACCAAGAGTTCGTGAGTTCAAACTATGTTACGCTCATTATTCGAATTAAATTACGAATTTTAGCACTAATGAGGAGCACTTGTGCCCAATGGGCTAGCTCGTGAAAGGGGATGTTGGAGTTAATATACGATCCATACTTGGATGCCTTGGGTCTCATCCAACAGCTTACTTTTAGGTCTAATGGTTCCTTGAGCTGAGAAAACTACTTTTCTTCCCGCTCAATTCTTTTCTCTTCACAAAGGAAGCTTGGTTTCTTCCTGTTTCATCCTCTGCCTTCTCTTCCTATTTTTGTTGAAAACATAAGATAAACAATAACATTTCCCCCATTTGAATGGCCTTTTTATTTCAAAAAGAAAACAAAATTCCTTGCTTCTTACCCTTGCCCAATTTCCTCACATTCTTCCTCTCAAACATAGGCTTAATCAGCCATATCGCAGACAAATTGAAGGACTATCACTGGTCCCTCCCAAGTTAGCGCGATTCAACGACACATGATTTCCCGCTAGATGTGCTTATACCATAATAGGTCATAACTCAGCCATGATTTGAAATCCAGTAGTCTATCAAAAGCAAATGCAAGAATCACCAAAATCTCCAAAAAGAAACTACGAAACAAGCACGGTTATGATACTGAACAGGAAATTTATGTGAGAATTGGATGAAACATTAAGTTTTACCAGACAATTTTGAATAACTAACCTTCAAAGTCCTCATATAGTTTCCAAGATCTCGCAAGAGGCCATCCTTCTGATCACTTCTGAAGTGTGGCTCAGAATGGATGCCACGATCATAACTCAGAAGTCGCTCTTTTGTTATTCCATTATCATTTAAAGTTTTCCAGTACACACTGATGTCAAGGTCACTTTTCACGTAATCAATTAATGCCTGCACACATAATTATTTCTGAGAAAATCGCAAAAAAGAAAAAGCAGAATATGTATAACCAAACTGATGGTCCCAATACCTGGCAGATAACAATGTCATCTGGACTAGTGTTGTTATGCAACTTCTGGTGCCATTCCTCTATCATTCCTCCCTTGCAATCATTTTTTCTCTACAATCAACAAACAATAGATGTTATCAAACACTGAAGTGACATGGAAAAAAGAAGAATATGACAGGTATCTTAAGAAAGTAAACTATGGACCTGGATAACCAGAATCTCATCTCGGATACGTTGTCCCACATCCCCTTCCCCTCCTCGACCAACGATAGACATAATCATTCTCAAAAGCTCCCGATACTGTGGATGATCTGTGTATAAATTCTGTAGCAAATCTGTAAACCTGTCCTGGGCCTTACTGATTTCACTGCAACAATAGGAAATTATGAGTTCTATTAGTATCTAGAGACTTTGCATTGAGAGACTATCATTTGGGGATAAAGTACAACAATCCCAACTATTTTCCACCGACTTTTCAGCAATAAGAGAGTAAGAATCACGTGCTAGCAACAAATACAAAAATTAGTATCTGGTTTGGCCAATTAATACTACTGGACGAGTGTGGCCTACGAAAGTTGAGAAATGTTATCACATTGTCAAGGCCTGAAGCCAAAAGAGATGTGCATCATAATGCTTAAGAACATTTGTCAATTTTACCGCGGTTTGACATTGTAGTTTTTATTCCATATGAGCTGCCTCATCGCCATAAACCTCATCCACACCAAGATCCCAGCAAGACCCAGTATCCCTGAATCCTTGGCTTGATCTATCAAGTCTGCAGCAATATTAAACCTGGAAAAATGGAGAAGAATACGCCTTGTATCATCCAGAACAGTAAACAACGAACTATCTTCAGAAAGCCAGATATAAGCTTGCATGCTGTATCACTAGTATACTAATCAAACAAGAAAATAGGGTTCAGGTAGAGAAACTAATCAACAAGATGAAGACAAATTAAGGTAGAAAACAGCAAGGCTTTGTGGCTATCTATTTCATTGGAAATGTACCAACACAACAGCCAAAATTAGGTAAACTGAAGGTGGAAGTCGACATACAGGGCCTTACAAAACACTATATTATTATTGCTAAAACCGCTGTCTCTCACGTGGTGATCTGACACAACAAATTACAAGGCAGAGTTAGAACCCTCCACGCCACTGCAATTCATGCTTCTCATTAACTGTTTTTTCTTTTTGTGCTCTACTAATATTGACTACAGACATGGGAACTTTAAATCCTATTGTTCATCCAGCAAAAAGCTACTACTGGGATAAAACTGAAAATTCTAAACAAATAGCATATTTGCTGACCTGTGCATAAAAGACTTCTGTGCCTCACTCTCCATCTCTGCAATTTTATTCAACAAGGCTTTGGCAGTACCTCTGCCATCACCAGCATCCTTTCATTGAAAAAAAAATCTGGTTAGCTGAAACAGAAAATTGAGAAAGGAGAAAGGAGAACTGAAAAAATTCTGCCTGGACTATAAGAAGAGATAACCACCTTTTGGACCTGCTTTGGTCCACTACCAAATTCCACATAGAAGTCCGAGCCATTATTCTTGATCCATTTTCCATTGGACACAAGAACAAAAGGCATCCCAACAAAAATGTCATCTTCAACCTCAAATTCGATGGCGTGGAGCTGAGAACCAAATGGACATATGAAGATAGTTTCATTGCATATCAAGCAAGCGTTTAACAAGCAAGCAAAATTTAATGTTCAGCTGTTTGATAAAGTGTGTGAATTCTTAAGAATTTAAGCAACATGTGCCAATTTCCTCATGAACAAGCAGTAACTCTCCTTTTTAAGTGTCCACCGTGAGGAATAGTAACGTGGATTTTAGATCCCTACAAAACACAAAATGCAACTGAAGTAAACTTTTGGTACCTGGTAAGGAAGCTCAGCAGATGACTCATTTGTTAGCTGTGTTTCAGCAGCCTCCCTATAATTAACTGAATTGGGAGGCAACACACTGGGTGGTGGTGCCTGCAAAATATGCAATAGTTTCGAATGGCAATTAGCAGAAAATACGACCATTGGACAGTGCTTCAGAAAATGTAAACTTCTTGTGAAGGATATTTCATATAGCAGTCTTTTACCATCCACTCTCTAGGCCTTTTAGACAAACCCCAGTGAAGAGTGACCGGCTGTTTGCAGTCAGTGGCCAGATGAACCTTTATCTTACCAGCAGCCCTGGTTACAAGTACCTTAAATATGCGTAAGGAACTTACAAGTTAGAACAACTCCGATGGTGAAGATCTATTGTTGACCAATAATAGAGAACAAGAGACCAATAGCACATTTGAGATTCCTATCTCACCAACAGCTTGTTATCAGCAAACTTGAAGATTTGCTTGTTAAGAACAGCACCACCATTTAATCCTTCTTTTGTCTTTGCAAAAAGCTCCACAGCTGTCAAGGCTTCGGGTTCCACTGAATATCTGTCCTCTACAGGTACAGCTGCACACTTAGTTATAAGCTGCCCTAAGTCCCTCTTTTTACGTTGAATTCTTTCGACACTAAAATATTTTTTATTCTGCAGCTGCTTTGCAACCTTAGTCGGAATCTCCCCTTTCACAATTTTCTTCCGAATATCGACAAGGGAAACTCCTCTCTCCAGTTCAGTTTGCAACTCTGCCCTTGCTTCCTCAAATTCCCTCTGTGAAGGAAATATAACGCTATTAAGTGACACAGACAAGCTATCATTGAATTAAGGCATACAACTAATGAAAATGTATTCTGTGGGAATGCATTACAGGAACTAAGTGGCCAGTCAAGATTTCCAATTTACCAGTTGCTGCTCTGGAGAATAATTGGGTTTCCCTGCTTTTTCCCATCTTATGTAAGCTTGAATTTGCACAAGATCATCAGGTATTTTGCTTTTCGTTTCAGACACTGATGCCTCCATTTCATGTGTATCATTTTTTTGTGATAGCTTTGCTTTAAGATCCTCAATGGAAGTGCCCCTTGCTAATTCTTCCAACAGCTCAACACGTGCAGCTTCATATTCCTCCTATTACAAAGGAAAAAACATATATTTGAATAGACAAAGATGGAAAAGATTATAGCCCTAAAAAAAATTCATATAGATTAAATGAAATATGATGTTTCATTTATCCTTGATTAACTAAATATTTGTATTTTTGATCCCTTATAAAACTTCTGATAATGAAGGGCTCCTCTCCTTTCCATACTGTTTGAAAGGATATCATCTCTATCTCTACTCCTACATGGTCATTGGTCTGTATTACCCAAGATACATTACAGATGTCTGAAATACACATATTTGACTCCAAATTACAACAGAACGAAAATGTATGAAGCTAAGTTCAAAATAAGCATTACAGAACTACCCAGAAAATGAAAGTGAAAACCGTAAGTGCAAGTTCTTGACAATGGGGAAGACACACACTTGCGCAGACAAAAGAAAGAAAAAGCCTAAGCCAGGGGGGTCCTTTCTAACAAGATTAAAAAAACAATGGAAGAAGTGAAAGACAGATATTAGGGAACAGAAAACTATCATCTAGCAACACAGGAGTTTATCACAGATAAAAGAAACATCTAATACTTGCCTTCTCTTGCTCAGGGGTGTACAGTTGTTTACCCTTCCTTTCCCACCTATGATATGCTTGAATCTGCACTAGCTCCTCAGGAACAGAAATGCTTGGGATTATCAACTTTTCTCTCATGGGTAACTTAACATGAAAATTTCCACCATCATGTTTAAACCTGCAAATAGAATAATTAACTAAACTTGGAAGTAGCAGATTCACGTAGCCAATCTGTACTACATTTTTGTGCCCAGCATAGCATCACCGATGGAATCTTACCATTTGTTCTGAGATTCATCAACTATAAGGAACTCTATAGCTTGTATTGCAGGATCATCAATCTCTAATCTGAGGCAAGAATCAGAACCAGACTAGAGAAAAACATCCAGTTAATAAACAAGTCAAGTGGTCATTTACATCTGTCAAAGAACTTCTGTCGATTTCAGACAAAGAATTAGTCACTTCCAGACACTTACCCTCACAAAAGGAGTCCTAAGGGCCTCTGTTCTTATAATTTTTTGTTCCTTCAGGCCAACGAGAAGGAAGTACCCACTTTCTGACAGGCAAAGAGGAGAGGGAGTAAGTATTAAAGACCTTCAAAATTTTTACTAGCATAAAAGGGCATCTCAGTACACGAGATTCCCACACTATAGGAATATACACAGTCTTACCGCTGTTACACCAAGGTTCGCCCTTCAAAATTGTTGACAGCATAAAAAAAAAAAAAAAAGAAAAAGGATATTCACTACTTGCAAGTTGGACTTACTCCTTTCTATCACGTATTGCACCCCAGTGCAGAAGTAAAGAGTCACTGCTATTCGTGATCTGAATATTTACACGAGTGATGGAGCCAGAGGTAGGTTTGCTAACGGAGACCTGATCATTTAAAATGACAAAACTTCCATCAAAGAAACTTTCTACAGTATCAGTTTAAACAAAAAGCTATTAACAGTAAGTCAGCTCACGAGGGCTTCTGATATACCATCGCAGTATTTACCTGCAATTCACTATTTCCATCAAGGATGAATTTTCCTGCAAGCTGCTGCAAGGAGAGAGCTTGTTAAATCTATTAACCATCAAAGCAAATGCAATTATGCATATATTCTTTTTCTGCCGGTCCATGATGCGTGTGGAGGCTTGGACTCAAATGAGAACAATCGTACCATTCCACGCAACAGTATCATAATAAAATCCATTGTGTGAAGCTTTTGCATAGATATTTGTCCTATATTACCATAAATTCTAACACCAATATCACTGACTGAAGATTGAATGTTTGGAAGCATATTAGCAGTAATTTTACGAAAGCTCAAGCACATTTTTTCTAGAGGAAAATAAACATCAAAAAGACAGTGCAAGGGAACATTGTCATGAGATGGAACACAAACAAACATCATGATTAGCATTCAAAACAAAACACCAAGCTCCATGTTATACAACTAATCCCTATTCATGCTCAAGTAATAAGCTGTTCCTAGTCAATTTCAGGATCATACCAACAGAACCAGCAATATTTTTTCCAAAACTTCCTCCAGAAACACCAGTTTGTTTCATGAAATCTTTTACATCGTTCAATTCAATTGCTCATTCTACATGGAGAAGAAAATAACACTCATCATTATTCTTTCCGCACCCGCCCCATGCTTAAGCAGGGGTTTCTTTATCTTTCACATAATTACAATAGTTCCAAACTGAGCAAGCACAGCTACCTCAGAAGCTGGATCCGTAGTTAACACAGCACACGGAGCAGTTGCCACTGGGCGACGCATTCCAATAGAAAATTTTGATTTCCGCCCTTTCAACCTGATCCCCAAAAAATTCGTGGAAACTGTCGATCTGCGTCTCCACGCTGCCGCTGCTGCTGGTTGATTTACGGAGGCGGCAGATTGGAAGAGAGAGTTCGCAGGAATTGCTGAAGGATTGAGTTTGCCTTGATGTTCAAAACCTGTGGGACAAAGCAGACTCTGGTGGAACAAACCATTGCCTATGCTACTGCTCATATTCCTTTTTACCCTTCTTCTCCCTCAAGAAAAATCCTGGCATCACAATAACAAAGTAACCAAAACTCAAAAAACAAACAAAAACAAAAACAAAAACAGACATTAATAATAATAATAATAATAATAATAATAATAATAACAGCAAGTTAAGTAAAGCGAAAGCGCAAGAAGCAAATCCAAACAAGATACAAATTCAGCAGCCACGGGATGAAATTCTGAAGAAGCGTAAAAGAAATGAAACCTTATGTTCAATCAGACAGCTAAATCTTGGTGCATTCTCATTCAACTCAATCAAGTCAAAACTAACGGCTATTAAATTTCTTTACAACAAAAAGTTTGTGCCGAAAAAAACGATTTCCGAACAATTTTCTCGGCATCCAAACACAGTCTAAGTAGAGTTTGGCCGGTGATCTTTTACCTTCTGGATTGGAACACGAGAGCGCATACGATCCGATCCGATTCTTTTCTTTTTCTGCGAAATGGCTTTTAAGTATGAAATTTTCGAAGTAGCTCGAGACGATGATTGGTAAGCGAGTTTTTGCTAATTTAGATACTTTTGCGTGCGTACACATATAGAGCCTATAATAAAGCTAGAGAGGTAGAGAGACAGAAATAAGAGAGAGAGATGGGAAGTGAATCGTGACACGAGTGTGCGAATGATGATAATTAATAGCTAATAAAGGTAATTGAGTGATTAGTGCTTAATCTAGAGAGAGAGAGAGAGAGACAGACAGACAGAAAACACATAAACGTAAAAGGGGATTAAGGGATGCTTTACAATTTGGTTTGGGACAGTGAAGAAAACTTCAATTCTTTGTGGGCATTCTGTTTTTTTATTTTTCGACTTGGCCTGGAATCCAGAATCAAACAAAAGTGTGGAGAGGGAATGAGTGGGTGATGCTCAGAGCACGAAGCTTGTGTCATCTATTTTGTAAGGAAAAATTAATCCTAAATATTTTTTTTTTAATTTTAACAATTAAAGTTTAAATTTTTTTATTTTAATTTTAAACTTTTACACTATGTTTTGATAAAAAAAAAGGGGAGAGAGGAATTCCTCAACAAATTTTTTTTTCCTCCTCCAACCTCCCAAACGCATCAACTTATCTCAATTTTCTCTAATTCTTTCTTTGCAGTAGAAATTTCCTCCCATTTTCTTATTCCCAAATGAGGGATTAAGATTCGTTCTAATCAAATCTTTTTATTAATGAAATTAACTCAAATTATTTAATACCATACGTTGAACTAATAGAAATAATCTTTATTCTGTTTAGGAAATAATTTGATTATAATGAATTTTAAAGATTTAGGACTAAAATAAAAAAATAAAATAATTAAAACTCAATTATAAAAATTTATAGAGGATTAGAATTAATTTTAACTTCATCCTCTCTTTTTGTCTCGTAACAAAACTTTTAAGTGTTTGACTTGCAGTGGAAACCAAGGGGAAAAAAAAAAAGAATTATTATTATTTTTTAATTATTTTTTCACAATTTTCTAATCTATGCAAATAATTTATTTTTCTCATAAATTACTATTATTTTTTTCTAATTATTTTGTTTCACTCAATTTTCTCATCTATCCAAACACCTTACTTGTTTCTCAACTTTTTTTTCTCTTATAAATTTTTTTTTAATCATTTTCTTTCTCATAATTTTATCACTTATCTAAATAATATTATTTTTTTACAACTTATTAAAACTCAATTATAAAAATTTATAAAGTATTAGAATTAATTTTAACTTCATCCTCTCTTTTTGCCTCATAACAAAACTTTTAAGTGTCTGGCTTGCAATGGAAACCAAGGGAAAAAAAAGAATAAATATTATTTATTATTATTTTTTCACAATTTTCTCATTTACGTAAATAATTTATTTTTCTCATAAATTACTATTATTTTTTTCTAATTATTTTCTTTCACTCAATTTTCTCATTTATCTAAATAACTTACTTGTCTCTCAACTTTTTTTCTCTTATAAATTATTATTTATTTTTTCAATTATTTTTTTCTCATAATTTTATCACTTATCCAAATAATATTATTTTTTATAACTTCATATTTCACACATTTCTTTCATTCTAAACACACTATTAATTAATGAGAGCAATTTTATCACTTCACTATATTACCATTTACTTTTGGCAACTTTCTCACTGTAATAGTGAGAAAATTTCAACTAGAGAGCCAATGCAAATTTTCTCACAACTTTCAGACAACTTCTTTCATCCTTGTTCTCAAACCTTTGATTGTTCCAATCGTTTCTTTTTCTTTTTTTTTTTTCACCTCTTTTCTTTCTATCACTCTTTATCCGTCTTTCCCACACTCCAAACAGTGTTAGTACAGAGCGGAGGGTGATATGGCGCTTTATCGTGACCGTTGGACGCGTGTCCTGCTTTGATACGTCCACGATACATAAAATGGTGAAGAACAGGAGCTTGTCACGTGAAAGAAGATACAATAAAGTAGAATAGCTCTATTACGTGAGCTATGGGTCTGCTCAGTAAAATGATGACAGCTCGGCTTTGTTTCACTTTTTTTTGACCAGTGAAACAATCACTCTTTCTCTCTTATCATTATTGAAAATTTTTGTCACACTTTCAATCTTAATTAATTTATTTTAGATGAAAAAAATTTGATGCAGACATTATAGATAAAAATAATGTCTCATATTTGTAATATAATTATTAAAATTTTTTAATAAATTTTAAAATTTATTTGTGCGGCACGTAGACATTAGTTTGCCTAATAATTTCTCAATGTGAAGCGGCACGTAGCACGTTTGATATTTAAATTCAGAGCCGTTAATTGCCCCTCGTTCTCTATGGAATTTTCGGAATCTGCCATTTTTCTCTTGTGTTTTTTGTTTTGGGAGCCAATCTTGTCATATTTTAAAGACGATGATTTTGTATGGGTTCCCCTGTCTTCATACAATATCCCGAAAATAATTTATATTAACTTCTTTCATTCACTTCTATGAATATATTTCTAATATGGAGAATGTATTATATTTTAGGGTTAATATATAAAAATATCATTAACTTTAGTTAAAGTAATAAATGTGATATTAACTTTAAAAAGTAATAAATTTAACACTAACTTTATTTAAAATAATAAATTTAATACGTAATAATTTTATATAAAAAAAGATGATAGAAAGTGCATCGAGAGAGAAAAGGGAGAGAGAGAGGAAAAAAAAACAAAGGTAGAGTGAGAACGAGTTGATAGGAAGAGAAAATGAGTAGAGAGAGTAAGGATAGAGAGAGTGACTAGAAAGATAATACAAAGAGAGAGTTGAGAGAAAAATGAAGAAAGAATAAGCAAAGAGAGATTGAGTAGAGAAAGTTGGTAGAGAGAGAATGTGTAGAGAGAGAAAAAAGAGAGAGAGAGGGTAGAGAGAGAATGAGTAAAGATAATGGTAGAGAGAAAAAAACGAGAGAATGAGAGAGGATACATAGAGAATGAGTAGAGACAATAGTAGAGAAAGAAAAATGAGAAAGAGAGAGAGTAGACAGAGAATAAATAAATAAAATGGTATAGAAAGAAATATGAAAGAGAGAGAAAAATAGAGAGGAAAAGAGAAAGGATAAGTATAGAGAGATATAATGAAGATAGTAGATAGAAGGAGAAAATGTTGTAAGAAAAAATATAGAGGAAAAAAGTGAAAAATAAAATGAGAAAATATCATTTTATTTTTTTAATTTATTTTTTCTCAGAAAAATATTTTCTAATTTTTAACAAAAAAATAGAAAAATAAAAATGATACTAAATATATTTTCTATTTTTTTGTAAAAAATAAACAAAAAATAAAAAATAAAAAAAATGCCAAACAGGACCTTAGTTATGCCAATGACATTTATGTAAATTCTTAGTGGTGTATCCAGTAGAATATAATAATTCTATCTGTACTAAAATTATTTTTTAAATTAAAATTTTAAACTCAAATTTAAATTAAAATCAATTAAAAAAATCTAGATGGCGTCTATTCGGAATCATTGATGGATCCAAGAAACAGTAGCCCATTGAGCTCCATTAATTGTTGAACTCTTTATGGGAGTCTGATATTTATTATTATTTATCATCTAGTATCTGTACGGCCACACCAATGCGCTCAGTAGGAGAGCCGATCACAGATGATTCCCAAGAAAAATAAGAAAAAGTAAAAAAAAAAAAAAAAAGAGGCGGGCGCGGTATTTTGCGTTTTGGGGGGGGGGGTGCGGTTTCTTTTTTGGCCCCCACCGGCGCCCCGGGTCGTACCTGCGATCGTGACCGCGTTTATAGGGTTGCCAATAGACAACAAAAGAAGGTCCAAAAATCAGCGAAAAAATCATGATATTGGGACTTGGATTGTTCAATTTGTACACGCTTTATATCGTGACCAGTAAGTGTTAGTATTAATAAAAGTAGTCTGTTAATACTTAATTAGAGGTTTTAAATTTGAATTTTTTAAAATACACTCATGTTAAATATTTACTTGAAAATATTTATCACCCTTTGAAGTTCTTATTTATATCGGATTCAGTTTATTGAATTGAAAGCTGAATGCTCTCAAATAAAAAAAACAAAAAAGTCCAAAAATCAGCGAAAGTATCATGATCTTGGGACTTGGATTGTTCAATTTGTACACGTCCAAGTACGTGTGCGCGGTAAGGAAATACATTTGGAAATTTGGAGGGGCGGCGACTACATTCAATTCATTTGTCAACATACCGTTCAATTTAAACTGTAATTTGTGTTTTAATAATTTATAATTAAATAAAAAGAAAGTTTAAATTGACAGTCTCTTCATAATTAAAACTCTCACATCATCTAAAGAAATAATTTAATGAAATAAATATTATTTTAAAAGATTAATCAAAAATTAAGTTATTGGTCATTCAGGCTAAGAGATAGTTCTGTCCCAATGTTTTACAGAGATGAACACGACCATATATACACATGTTAAAAAAGATAAATTCAAGTAAACATGTATACTAAATATTATTATTTAAAATATGTATTATTGTTTGATACTAATTAGGATGTTATTTATAAAAATAAATATAGAATATAAAATATTATTTATATGTGTAACATTAACTTTGAATTAAGTTTAATTTTTACTGTCAAAAATTTAAAAAAAAACTATATAATGTATACAAATATATAAGAATATAGTACTTGAACACAAAAAATAATTTTCTCCCTCTCATTTTTTTAAATTTTGCTGTATTTTTTTTTCAAATAATTGTCTTCGATGTATCTTAAGCGTGTTTTCGGTGTATTTTAGACATATGTTTAATGTGTTTGAGTAGTGACCAAACTTTTTTGTGAATTTATTTTACAAAAATCATTTTAGCGTGTCAAATATATGTTCCACATATATTTGTATCCAAGGTATGTTTGATACGAATACCACACATAAATTGCTGTGTCTGTGCATCTTAATTCTCGTGGATGAGTCGCCCATGGATAACTTTCATCATTTGACTCGGACGAAAAAGATAAAATTAATTACAGAAAAGTCGATCAAGTTATTTGGTCTTTTTTCTTTTTAATTTGTAGAGATTAAAAATGGAACATTAAATTTAAAATTAAAAGTTCGGGTTATTCAGTCATTAAATTTTGTGATCGGTGACCGGACAACTCAATTTTTCACAATATTAATAGGTGAAGGAAAAAAAAAGAAAGAAAAAATCTGTTCACCATGAGAAATAGGCTAGTTAGAAAACAGGGAAAACACTTAGAATTATTTATTTATTTATTTTTTTAGTGGAGAGGTCCATCATCATTTTTTTTATTTTAGTGAAAATAATTTATTATGATGATAAAAAAGGTTGGTGAAGAGAAAAATTGAAAATCAAAAAATCCTTCTAATTAAGGTGGATTCTCAGCACCTACACTTATAATTGAGCAGACAGAAGCGAGTTGGCTTACCCAACCACGCAAGCAATCCATTGTATCTTCGTGGCCTAGATGCGCGGGGGGCCCGTGCTATGCATACTTGTCCCATGCAATAACACGTGACATTACATAGATTATATTATCGTCTAGAGATCTACTTTGGATGAATGATGGATCTTTTAAATCTTTGGATATTTTAGTCGAAGATAAACAGTTGATTAGGACAGATCCCATCCACCGGGGCCACATATAGTAGATTTTTAATTTTAAATTGATAATTATTAAATAATTTTAAATAAATATTAATAAATAATAATAATATAGCCTAAAATCTTATATTTTATTTTTTTATAAATTTAATTATTTAATTATTTATATTACATTATTATTATTTTAAACCCACAGCTATACATATATTCGCTATAAATACTTAGAAAGTCGACGTGTTGAATACAAGTTTTAATGAGTTCATCTGACATCATTTTTATAATATTCTAGTCTTACTGATTTAAATATCAGAATAATAATATTAAATTACAATTCTGCATCCCCTAATCTCAATTTCTCTTGCAAGCCGCAGGTTCAGGTCCCTTGCCAGCGCACTCGGCGGAGGGCAATTCAGAATCCTCACTCGACTGAACCCAGTACTTGTCTTTCCCGCCCAGCCTCCTCTTGCTCTAGGAACTGGATTGATCAGGATATATTATTTTCTTTCACGATTAAAGTAAATTGTTCAAAAAATATTTCGGAAGCCATTGCTTTGAATCTGTGATTTAGGTTAATTAACCTCAATTTGTTTAGCTCTAAAATTGTTCTTTTTTTTTTTTTTTTTAAGGCTACGTACTAGAATTGTTCATTTATGATGCCGTGCTCAACGTTGAACTAGCTGCAATTGCATGTGTACGCTACTCTAATCATTTGAGCCGGTTGCAGAAATGAAGATTCATTTTAATTGGAGCTTCCGGTTACCACTTGAAGGTCCCAGCTCGCAACTTGGCCTTGCGTAAATAAATAAATATGAATAATTCGAAAAACGTGCAGAATCATGTGCACTGAAGTCTCTAGTTGAAAAGGAATACAAAATATCTAGCAGAATAGCGAAATGTAAATTGGAAAGAAAAGTAGAAAACATAGTTTTTTTTCTTTTTTTTTCAAAAAATAGGAAAGAAGGGATAAAATCTCATAATTTCGTTAAGAAAGATTGCATTATATACACACTATAAACTATGTCAGGCCACTATATTAGATTGTGAGGGAGAAAACTCCATGACTAAAAAAGGTCATTGATCATTTTAACACTCTACAGAATCAGATATATGTGTAATCTCACTACATGTTTTAACAAAAATTTAGACATATGACCTCGTAACATAAATGAAGTCTTCTAACTGTTAGATTATTAGAAAACTTAATTCTCCTGTTGCTAATGGAGACAGGAGGATCGTTAAGGTTAGAAAACAAATAATACGTTAACAGACAAAGGATATTCAACCAAGCCTGTGGTCTTCATCACCCCTCACGGATCACGGATGCTTTTGGTTGGATGTTTATTCTTCAAGTCCAATCCATTCAAAACGGGGAATAATAGATTAGTGATATGTCGCGGTGTATCTGTATGACAATATGAAGCCCAAACGAGCGGATTTGTGTTGCACGTACAGCTCTAACCATACGCAAGTGACAGTTAATATGATCCGATCAATGGGCCAAGCCGGGAAATGGCCCGTATTTAGTAAGGAGTACCTATTTCAGTTGCAAGGGTTAATGAGCTAATCTATGAACTTCATCAATTTTTTAACAGAAGCTCTCTGCTATATTATAGAACATGATAAGATAGGGGTGTTATGGTCTTGTACTATAGCCTATTAACATTTTGATTGTATTAGTTTCTTTTAATAGTGTACCAAAATTTGAAAGTTTCAATTTTAAATTTCATTCGAAGTCATAGTTCACTCATAATAGAATTAATCTCTAAAAATAAAAATTGCAAGTTCGAGTCCTAATATAAACTAATTAATGTGAAAAAAAATTTACTTCTAGGATTAGAATAAGAAGGATTGTGCATTGTGACTCAATCTTATGTAGATAAAAGGGATAAATGAATCTGATTCTATAACAAATAATATCTTATAATATGAAATTCACTTAAAAACTCAAGTTATTATGTCAAAAACCCAAGTTATAAGTCATGTCAGGTTATTATCCTCCAGGGATTTTATACTCTTAAGAACAATGAAGTAGATTCCTACCACCAATGGCTTGTTCTCATTTACGACAGCTTGCAACACTGCTAGGCAGAAATTTGTTGAAGTTAACCACTTCAAACTCTCGTGCGAGTACAGTGCTCGGTTTATCTCGAACAGAGTTGCAATGCAAAAGACAGATTGGTTGAAAGGGGGATGAGTAAGGCGCCAGTTGATGATTTTCATCTTTAATTTGTACTTATTGCTAAACGTTGAAGCAAATTATTGCTAAATTTTAGAGCTTGTAAGCAGATTTTTATCTTTTTATTTTTTTTCCGATAACAATTCTCTCATGCCGATTGGATTTAAGGCAAACGCACTGGGCTTGAACCAAGATGAGCAAAATAAGCAGTACAGGAGTTGGGCTTGAAACATGTCCGCAAATAATTCACATATTATTTGAAGCATGTCCACAAATTATATTGTTCTCAGAAAAATGCAAATTCATATTTGTGAATTTCAAATATTTCATAACATAATTTTCATAATATATATCATTACTTAAAAAAGAAAAGTTGTTGTTTGACGTCGTCCTTTCTTATCATCTTATGCATATTATGATCATGTGTGTTATTGTAGGTGTTTGGATGTAGGGGTTCTTCCGTTATGTAACGTGTCCTCTTAACTTTTAGTTTCACGATTACTAATAAAATTGATTTTTTGTTTGAAAAAAACAGCTTTTCCGCATAAGTCCCACCTAATCAATTTGGCTTCCACTGATTCCACCAGCTTAGGCCCCAACTCATGTCAAACACAAGAAAAGAAAATTCACTAAAAATGGTAAGATTTCCTAAAAAATAAAATAATTATCTCATGGTGGCCTTCACTTCAAATGATCACTTTCTGTCTGCTTCCCTTCAAAGTTGTTATGATCGATAGCCAAAAAAAAAAAAACAACAACATATACAATAATTTGGCTGGCCAGAAAGACGACGCTAGGTCCAGGGTTAACTCATCAGTCTCGAGATTTCCTCCACTTATACCACCATGAGTGTGCATCAACTAGTGCGGCCAATTTCTTTTTGAGGCATTAATATTTATTTGTTTATTGGGAAGAAAGTTTGATTTTCCGTATGAAGTGTGTGCTGAAAAAGAAAATGTCATATAGTAATAAATAGAAAATAAAGAGGAGACCAGTTAACCGAATGTAGCTAGTCATCTAGTCATCGACATCCATCTCTTTCAAAACGTGCCGCTACCAAATAGAAAAAGAAAACAAATAAAGAATAGATTGTTTTCTAGATTTTTGCGCTTGAGTTGACAATAAGTTGGCAAGATATTTCTAAAATTAAAAAAGAGTTTATTAAATAGTTATTATATGGTCACATTTTAGTCATATTTTTTTAAATTAAAATTTAAATATATTTAATATTATTTTAAATATACTTAATGTTACTTATAAATTTTAATTTTAAAAAAAAAATTTTAAACTTTTTTTTCATCTTATTCTAATTTAGCCACATTTTGACCAAACTGTTTGGCCACAAACATTTACCGAATTGAAAACTCATTTTTGTCCCACATCTAATCTGACTCTAACGCGCTATCCCATCGGTCACCACTTCTAATTTGACTCAAATGCGCTACATCATTGGTCACCAAATCTGACTTTAGTGCGATATATATATATAAAATTTTAAAGAAAAGTTCAAATGATTTTATGTTGCCATCATATCATATAATGGTTAATTACTTTTTATCATCCCGAAATAATAATTTAACGGTGAATCGATATATTTTTATATTTGTGACTCTGGTTTGAGTTTTTGCATCTGTATTATTTTCTAGCAAAAGACTAAGCCGTTGAAATAATTAAAGATTGTACCTGCGACGATAAGTTTTAAATTCGATAATTATTGTGATCTCTTACGGCAGAATCACGCTTAACTCCAGTAGTACTCGGATAAAGATCTGCTATTTTGCAAGTGGTTGAATGAAGTAATTTTAAATAAGATTTATTTCGATTTCAATCCGTAAATCTAATGACCGACATACCCATAATAAATTTTTTTTATTAGTGAAAAAAAAATTACTCTTTATCATTTTGAATCAACATGATAATTCATGTTTTCACAATGCGAAAGAGATACTCAAATATATTTTCTTATTTTAATTTTTAAAAACAATTTAAAAGAATATTTCTACCTCTTTTTTAAGTAGGAAAAAAAAATTTGTCGTAAATATATCAATTATCTGATCTATTAGCCGAAACTGGCGTTTAAACCATTGACATCCTTATTTAACATCTTTCACAAAGAAAATTCACCACTAGAATATTATTAACTCTAAAATGAATTTCACTTAAATCCGACTATAGTATTATAAATCGTAAATCTATATATTGTGTTCACACATTCCTAAATTACTGTAAAAGAAAGAAAGAAAAAAAAAAGTTGACCACTGTGGTCGGCAATTGCCAACCATAGTGGCCAATAGCCACCAACTGCACAGTTGGTGACTTTAATTTTCTTTCTTTCATACAATGTTTTCACATGGAAAGAAGCCCTATAAATAGGCCCCTACCCACAGAAAATTTTGGTAAACCGACAAATACAGAGAATTTGAGAGAAAAAGAAAATGTTGAAAATTTCTCAAGAAAATTTTGAAAATTTCTCAAGAAAATTTCTCCTTTTTCTACGTGTTTTTATTCTGCAGTATACTCTCTTAACTCATTTTTGAAAAATATTTCAGGGCAAGTTCCAAAAAATTTGCTGTTTCCATTTCTAAGGTTATTTTTAAGTTTATATTCTCTGATTGCTTTAAATCTAAATTTATGAGAATATAGATCTAAAAATATTGCAAATCCGGCTGGAATCAAATCTCATACGGCCCTCAGCAAAGTTCAGGTAGCTCATCCGAGAACAAGTCCCTTCGACCTTCAGTGAAATTAAGTCAGATCGGCTCAGATCAAGTCTCTACGGTTCTTAACCGTAGTCTAAACGTCCAAACCAAATCCAGTTTCAGTCTACCCAGTTCAAGATAAAGCTGTGGAAATTATTTCTATCAAGATCAAACTTGTGCAGCCCTTGACGGAGTCAAAAAAAGGAACACTAATCGAAAAATTTATGGAGATCGACCCCACGTAAATTTTCTTTTATTTTAAATTTTTATTTGTAATTTATTTTTTTATTTTTGAGTTTAATTGTTTTAGACTTGAAATTCACCCGTTACAAATTTTTGGCACGCTCGGTGGAACCTCTTCACCTCTCATCTCTTGTTCCTTAAAAAAAAAAAAAAGAAGCAGCGAAAAAGAAAAAAAAAAAAGGAAAAAAGAAGAACCGAGAAAAAAGAGAAAAAAAGAAAAAAAGAAAAAGGGAAACATACAAAACAGAGAAGAAGACAAAAAAAGGTAAAAAGGTAAAAAAGTACAAAAAAAAATTTTTTTAATAGGTGTCCAGCACATCAAATGTTACTATAAAGGAGTACAATCACTATCTCAAAAAAGAAGGCAACTGCTCCACTGCCTGCATCAATTACCATATCTGGGTACACAGGCCCACAAACTCGCGCAAGGACACGATTTCTTGCCATCAACACAATTCGGATGGAAGATCTTCAGCTTGTATAATTACAAGATCTCTCCACCGACTCTCTTGCCGCATGGAGGAATCGATCACTCACCCCGATCGAAGATAGGGGCAACGCAATGAGGCCTTCTCAACAACAGCATAATCTGACTAATTCTGCACAAACGAACATAGAGGAAGAAGAAGATCCCTCTACTCCAGTCTTCTATAGAGCATCAAATTCTACTTAACAGCAGAATCCAACGTGTTCTGCTGAAACAAGTCAGGAAAGATTAGACGAACCCTCTACAACAGTCTTACGTGGAGAACCATCTACCAATACTGACACAGCATTGTGGCAGATGCGGGCACAATTTTTAACCAATCAGACCAACAGAAGGACGAGAATACCGACTCAGCCACAAGCTCACTTCCAAGTGGGATGGGTCATGTCTAGTTCGAAAAAATGCTTCCATATTATCAGGTCAGAAATGCATTTCGATCTAACCCAATAAAGCAGGTAAATTTTGAAACTATTGTTTTGTTAAAAAAAATAAAAAAGAAAAAAATCTCAAAAAAAAAATATAAAATTCAAAAAAAGCCAAAAAAATTAAAAAAAGAAAAGATTAAAAAAAGAAGTGCAAAAAATAAGCAAAAAAAAAAAAGAAGCACAAAACAAAGCCAAAAAAAAAGAAAAAAAAGTCTGAAACTCTTATGCATTGTCAGAACCCTTCATCAAAATTCAAATTTAGATTTGGGGGCAAATCTCAAATTTTGACTCAAAACTCAACAAAATTCAAAGCCAAACATAAACTCGACTAAATCCGGGCTCAAAGCCCAAATTCAAATTTCAACTCAAAGTTCAAATCCAGATTCGAGAGTAAAACTTAAACCCTAACTCAAAGTCTAGCTCAGCAGCTCAACTGCTTAGCAGCTCACCAGCTTAATAGCTCACCAAGCAGCTCACCAGCTCAACAGCTCACCAAGCAGCTCAACAGCTAAGCAGCTTACCAGCTCAACAGCTCACCAAGCAGCTCAACAGCTAAGCAGCTTACCAGCACAACAGCTCACCAAGCAGCTCAGCAGCTCAACAAACAGCTCACCAACTCTCCGGCTCAACAGCTCACCAGTTCAACAAAACACTCCTGACTCGCACGAGTATAAAAGGCGAACAGCTCCACAACAAAGCACTCCCGCCTCGCACGAGTATAAAAGGCGATACCACAATTCAACACTCCTGACTCACACAAGTATAAAAGGCGAACGGCTCCACAACAAAACGCTCCTGCCTCGCACGAGTATAAAAGGCGACACCACAATTCAACACTCCTGCCTCGCACGAGTATAAAAGGCGACAATACAACAATGCAGACCCTAAAAGGTGAGAAGCAGCCACAGCCTGCCGAACTTCGCCTGTAGGAGGCTCCATCTGCAAGCACCATCCTAGTCCTACGTTATGTGTCGAAGTCACGACTTTTTCTCTACAACAAAACACTCCTGCCTCGCACAAGTATAAAAGGTGACAATACAACAATGCAGACCCTAAAAGGTGAGAAGCAGCCACAGCCTGCCGAACTTCGCCTGTAGGAGGCTCCATCTGCAAGCACCATCCTAGTCCTACGCTATGTGTCGAAGTCACGACGTCTACAAGGTTAGCCCCCTTTTCCTTTTTTTTTATTGTATTAATCCTAAATAGGAGGAAGGACACACCCAACTCGAGTCAGAAGTGCTTCAAAGACAGGCTCGTCCAATCAAACAGAAAAGATGAAGTCAGGATCTCTGCATTACATGTCACTCAAGGAGGTCAATTTTGGCTCTCCGAAAGATCCCCGACATACATTTGTAAGTGCTTTACTTACTGTAGAAGAAGAGCAAAAATATGTCCAGGTATTAAGTTAATACAGGGACGTGTTCGCATAGAGTTACAAAGAAATGCTTGGACTTAACCCGAAAATTGCGGTGCATAGTCTAGCAGTAAAGAAAGGTGTTCGTTCTGTTAAGCAGTCACAACGGCGGTTCCGCCCATAACTCATTCCACAAATCGATGAGGAGGTTAACAAGCTGATCAATGCTGGCTTCATCCGAGAGGTCATCTATCCAACGTGGATCGCCAACATAGTTTCGGTAAGAAAGAAGAATGGACAGTTGAGGGTATGTGTTGATTTTCGAGATCTTAACAGGGCCTGTCCGAAAGATGACTTTCCGTTGTCGATAACGGAGATCACAGTCGATGCAACAACGGGTCACGAAGCATTGTCCTTCATGGATGGTTCTTCAGGCTATAACCAAATCAGAATGGCACTAGAAAACGAGGAGTTGACAACATTCCGCACCCCAAAAGGTATATACTGCTACAAAGTTATGTCGTTTGGATTAAAAAATGCTAGCGCTACTTATCAACGTGCTATGCAAAAATTTTTGATGACATGCTGCACAAGATTGTAGAATGTTATGTTGATGATTTAGTAGTAAAGACTAAGGAGCGCAAAGACCATCTCAAGGATCTCAAAATAGTGTTTGAAAGACTTCGCAAACATCAACTCAAAATGAATCCTCTCAAGTGCGCATTCAGTGTCACACCAGACAAGTTTCTTGGGTTCGTGGTGCGTCATCGTGGAATCGAAATTGATCAGTCAAAGGTTGAGATAATTCAAAAGATGCCTAAAACTAAAAACTTGCACGAGCTACGACGTTTACAAGGAAAGTTGACTCACGTTCGCCGTTTTATTTCCAACTTAGCTGGGAGATGTCAACCTTTCCATCGGTTGGTGAAGAAGGATGTCAACTTCGAGTGGGACGAAGCTTGCAGCAAAGCCTTTGAGAGCATAAAAAAGTACCTTTCCAATCCACCAGTCCTAGGTGCTCCAATTCAAGGAAAGTCACTGATTCTCTACATTGCAGTGTAGGAAAGATCGTTGGGAGCTCTGCTTGCACAAGAAAATGAGCTGGGAAAGGAAGTTGCCCTGTATTTCTTGACCAGAACACTAAACGGTCCAGAGCTGAGCTATTCGCCCATTGAAAAGACATGTCTAGCACTGTACTTTGCCATTGATAAGTTGAGACACTACATGTAAGTTCACACGGTACGTCTCATTACCAAAACTGATCCTATCAAATATATCTTATCTAGACCAATCTTGTCAGGACGACTTGTCAAGTGGGCAGTAATCCTACAGAGTTACGACATTATCTACGTGCCTCAAAAAGCAGTAAAGGCACAAGCCCTAGCAGATTTCCTAACAGATAACCCTATCCCGTCAGATTAGGAGTTTACAGATGATCTTCTAGATGAAAAGATCTTTTACATTGAGACACTACCACTATGGACGATGTTCTTTGATGGTGCAACAAGACGTGATGGTGCTGGTGCCGGCATAGTGATTGTCACTCCTCAACGACAAATACTGCCATATGCTATCATTCTCGGTGAGTTATGTTTAAATAATGTTGCTGAATACCAGACTTTAATCATTGGTCTTCAAATGACTGTCCATATGAAGATTCCAACTATAGAAGTCCATGGAGATTTTCAGCTCGTCATCAACCAACTTACATGGTTGTATGATGTGAAGAAAGAGGACCTTACGCATTACCATCAACGTGCTCGACAGTTAATGGATGAATTTGAAAGCATCACTTTGGAGCATGTGCCTCAACGAGAAAACACTCAGGCAGACGCGTTGGCTAACTTGGCCACCTCTCTTGTAAAGTCAGAAATCTAGGCTACAGTTGTTGCCATATGCCAGAAATGGATAGTGCTACAAAAGGATGATGAAAAAACTAAAGCAGCCAACGCTGTATCTGTACGTCTTGTGGAGGACGAGGATTGGCGCCAACCAATCATTAATTACCTACATCACGAGAAGCTGCCCGAAGATCGTCGTCATAAGATAGAAATTCAACGACGAGCTCCCCGCTTCATATATCTCAAGGATGCTCTGTATCGAAGGTCTTTTGATGGAATTTTACTTCGCTGCCTAGGCAATGAAGAGGCAAAACAGGCTCTCACTGAAGCACATTCTGGTGTTTGTGGCAGACATCAATCGGGGTCTAAGTTGCACTTTCAGCTCAGAAGGATGAGATACTACTGGTCAACTATGGTACGTGATTCAATTGAGTTTGCTAAAACCTGTCAAGCTTGTCAATTTCATACGAATTACATACATCAACCACCAGAGCCACCGCATCCAGAAGTCTCGTCCTGACCCTTTGAAGCTTGGGGTCTTGATTTAGTGGGGCTTTTGCCAAAGTCATCCCTAGGTCACCTGTACATCCTCGCAGCAACAGACTACTTCTCAAAATGGGCCGAAGCTATTCCACTTAGAGAGGTAAAGAAGGAGCATGTTGCCAATTTCATCCGGACTCAACTAATCTATCGCTATGGAGTCCTTCGATTCATCATCACTGATCATGGCAAGCAGTTCTACAACAGCTTGATCGACAAACTCTGCAAGAAGTTCAAGTTCAAGCGATACAAGTCATCTATGTACAATGTCTCGGCTAACGGTTTGGCTGAAACATTCAACAAGACCTTATGCAACCTATTGCGGAAGGTAGTCTCTAAATCAAAAAGAGATTGGCATGAAAGAATTTCGGAGGCATTATGGGCGTATCGTACAACTTACCAGACTCCAACACAAGCGACGTCATACTCACTTGTCTACGGTATCGAAGCAATACTGCCTTTGGAAACACAGATTCCATCTCTGTGCATGACTATTCTGGAAGGACTCACACAGGAGGAGAATGCTTGCCTACGTCTGGATGAGTTAGAAACCCTCAATGAAAGGAGGTTCGAAACACAACAGCAACTCGAATGCTACCGAACCTGGCTCACCAACATGTTCAACCGCAGGGTCCGCCCTCGACCTTTTCAAGTTGGAGACCTTGTTCTTACAGTACGACGACCCATCAATATGAAGCATCGGCCTGGTGACAAGCTTACTTCCAAATAGAACGAGCCATACTTAGTGCATGAGGTCTACACTCACAACGCTTACATACTGTCAGACCAAGAAGGCGTCCGAATTGGCCCAATCAATGGTAAATATTTGAAACAGTATTATGTGTAAATATGTTGAAAAAAAATCAAAAGAAAAAAAATCAAAAGGAAAAAAAAATCAAAAGAAAAAATAAAAAAATAAAAAAAATCGAAAAAAAAAAGTTCGAAAGTCTCGATCTGAAAATCCAAGCGAAAATCTAAACCCGAATATTCAAGGCCAAACACTTGAGCCCAATTCATAAAACTCAAGTCCAACTCAAAAGCCTGAAAATTAAGTCAAGATCCAAAACCCAAACACTTGACCCCAATCCAAAAAGTCCAAGTCCAAAAGCTAAACACTCTACCCAAATCCAAAAGCTTAAACACTCGACCCAAGAAGGCTTACACTCACAACGCTTACATACTGTCAGACCAAGAAGGCGTCCGAATTGGCCCAATCAATGGTAAATATTTGAAACAGTATTATGTGTAAATATGTTGAAAAAAAATCAAAAAGAAAAAAATCAAAAGGAAAAAAAATCAAAAGAAAAAATAAAAAAATCAAAAAAAATCAAAAAAATAGAAAAAAAAAGTTCGAAAGTCCCGATCTGAAAATACAAGCGAAAATCTAAACCCAAATATTCAAGGCCAAACACTTGAGCCCAATTCATAAAACTTAAGCCCAACTCAAAAGCCTGAAAATTAAGTCAAGATCCAAAACCAAAACACTCGACCCCAATCCAAAAAGTCAAAGTCCAAAAGTCAAACACTCGACCCAAATCCAAAAGCCCAAACACTCGACCCAAATCCAAAAATCCAAGTTTAAAAGCCCAAACACTTGACCCAAATCAAATAAAAAAAAATCGAAACCCGAAAATCCCAAGTTCTAGACACAAGTCCAGAACCCAAGTTCAAAATCCAATCCAATTCCTGGCCCGCATGAGTATAAACTGTGAACGACCCAAAAATATAAAAGCGACGGAGGGTTTGAGTCTGAAACCCAGCATCAGTCTCAACCGATCTTCACCACATAGAAGACCTTTGCTCCGCTGCCACAAGAAAGATGGAACTAGTTGCAGAACCTCAAGACAAGGGAGAAGAAAGGTCACCCCGCATAAGGTGGCAACCAACCATGGCACAACTACAAATTTTGGAGGAAGTCTTCCACAACAATGGAGGTATTATTCCTAATACATCTTAGATTTACTAACTTGTCTTACGACTGTGCCCGCTTGGAGCAATCGAAGGAAAAAATGTGTTTTATTGGTTCCAAAATCGGAGAAGCAAGAAGAAATCAGTACTGAGAACTGCTTTTTCCAAAGCACAGTCTGCCGTTCCGATAATAGATCCCACCGGTACAGCTTCGCCCTCAAATGAAGCAGGTCCGAGTTCTACCACTGCAATGGTCTCTTCAGACTACAACAATCCAAGCCGTAGCCTGTGGAAGCATGCGTACTGGTCCTGGTGGTCTTACGGAGTCAGTCAAGGGTTCATTCCTCCTAAGTACTTAAGTTCATGAGGGACTTTTCTAACAAAAGGAAGTCATTCCGGCGAAACTTTACCTCTCTTCCCAGAATATTCAAGCAGCATCAACCAACCGGAAGACTCCAACGACGTCAACATCATCGGCCCACCAGACGAGGCCGAGCTTGACTTGGAGCTGCGCCTCGGGTCTCGCCAGGACGGCTGACAAGATGAGGTACATCGACTTCTGCAGCACACGGCAACGACTTCTGCAGCACACGGTAACGACTTTCGTGACGAGCGTCAGCCGCAGTCTCTTTTGTCTCTTATGCAGGAAAGGGACATGGATGACTCTACTCGATTCTATGTACCTTCTTTTTGACTTTTCAAAAAAAAAAACTCTTTATTGTATGTATATATATCCTACATGTCCGAGTTGTAATACTCACTCCTCAGCTTTTCTTTTGCTCAAAAAGAATGGAGCAAAAGAAGAGCTAGTCTCTGTACTTGTCTCAAAAAGTTCTTTGATCAAGAAATTGGAGGCACACGAGTTAAGAAAAGAACAAGTAGTCCTCCTCGAGGGATTCCTAAAAGCCCACGAAACTCAGTCTCCAATGCTATCGGTGTCTTGGAGTTCCAACTACTCTCCTTAATTCACATCTACCACAGAGGGATGAGAAGCTGTAATCATCCTAATCTTCCTTTGGATGCGGCGACGTACAGGGAAATTCTAACTACTCTCCTTACGTCGGAGCAGACTTGGGAATCATCACTACAGTCAGTCTCTCTGTGTGCCAGTCTTAAAGTTTCGCAGTGCTGGGCCTTCCTCATGGGAAGGTTCAAGTTCTTTACCTACCGGATCATCCTCACTAGAGTTATGGAACTTTAATACATATAAAAAATCTTTTGTGAGCTATGGAAGTTCGACCGTACCTGGAGCCATAATGTCAATTTTTATATTGACTGGACTGCTAACTTTCTCAAGATCGTATCGGATTCCTATTGCGATCCAATAACAGCAGGTATAGTCAGAGTTAGAAGACTTCAACGTTCAATATTCATCAAAACATCTCAAGTTTCAACCTATACTTCAAGATTCGGTTCGGATCACGTCCGTAAAGTTCTTCTTTACTGACCCTTGAAGCGGGGGCATTTGTAAAGGAAAGAAAAAAAAAGTTGACCACTGTGGTCGGCAATTGCCGACCACAGTGGCCAATAGCCACCAACTGCACAGTTGGTGACTTTAATTTTCTTCCTTTCATACAATGTTTTCACATTGAAAGAAACCCTATAAATAGGCCCCCGCCCCCCAGTTTAAAACATATTCAGAATATCTGTAAATAGAAAAATACAAAGAATTGAGAGAAAAAGAAAATTTTGAAAATCTCTGAAGAAAACTTATCCTTTTCCTACGTATTTTTACTCTGCAGTATACTCTCTTAACTCCTTTTTGAGAGATATTTCAGGAGTAAACTCCAAAAAATTTGCTGTTTCCATTTCTAAAGTTATTTTTAGGTTTATATTCTTTGATTGCTATAGATCTGAATTTATGAGAATATAGATCTGAAAATATCAAAATATTGCAAATTCGGCTGGGATCAAGTCTCATACGGCCCTCAGCAAAGTCCAGGTAGCTCATCCGAGAGTAAGTCCCTCCAACCCTCGGTAAAATTAAGTCAGATCGGCTTAGATAAGGTCTCTGCGATTCTTAACCGTAGTCTAAAAGTCTAAACCAGATCCAGTTTCAGTCTACCCAGTTCAAGAACAATATCAAGATCAAGCTGTGGAAATTATTTCTATCAAGATCAAGCTCGTGCAGCCCTTGACGGAGTCAAAAAAAGGAACACTAATCAGAGGATTTACGGAGATCGACCCCACGTAAATTTTCTTTTATTTTAAATTTTTATTTATAATTTATTTTTGTATTTTCGAGTTTAATTGTTTTAAACTCGAAATTCACCCGTTACAATTACAAAAGGAGCAACAGTAAAAAATTCAAACTAAAATCAATACTAAACTATAATGCCAAAACACATCAGCAAGCGCATCATTATTCTACCCCTTACAACAGCAAATATAGCACATCACATTTATTTAATTAGTATAAAAGGGAAGTTTAGAGAAAATTTCTCCTTAATCCATACTGCTATATGACAAGTTATATGCATTTTCGTTTTAAATTTTTGGTAATTTTTAATTTTTAAAAAATTTCTATTATTTTTATGTCAACTCCAATCACTTAATTCCAGCACTATAAAAACAAAAGGAAATAATTGAAAATCTATTAAAACAGCTGTATAATCATTATTAATAATTAATGGCAATTATTAGTCTTATTAAGTATAAAGGGGAAGGAAATAACAGAAAGGAGAAATAAAGAAGGAAAGAAAAGAACACAATTTAATTAAAATATGCATTTGAATCTTTCGGTTATTAGTTCTGAAGGTTACCCATGCATTATTTCCATTTATTTACTCTTATCTTCAGTCACTCAATTCCAGCACTATAAAACAAAAGGAAAGAATTGAAAATATGCGTTTACAGTTATATATAGCAACTGAAACATGATTGAATAGGAAAATAATTCAAATTGGAATCCCTTATTACCAATATAATCTAATCATAAACTTTCAATCTTTCCGTTACCTTCTTATAATATGATGTAATAATAAATGAGTTATTAATAAAAAAAAGAATTATTTGTTATAAAATTTTTTATTAATAAATTTTCAATTCTTAATACCTAAAAAATGCAATTAAAATAATGCAATTAATACCTAAAAAAGGTTCCCTAATTAGGATGGATATGGTAACTGACATATTATTGCTCATTATTTTACCATAAAACCCAATAATCTTCAGACCCCCTATTTTCAATGGAAAGATATAGAGTAAGAATGTTTTCTACTCATTTCAGAACCATGAAGCTAGAAAAAAGAAAGAAATAACGTTGAGTTTCTCTTAATGACAAACTCCAAGATGTTCGTTTGTCCATATAGCAAAGCTTCATATATCATTCTACTTCTTTTTTTTTTTTTAAATTTATCTTCTATCTTCTAATGAGCTCTGTATTCATTTTATTGTTAAAATTTTTTCTAAAATATATCAGGTGATTTCGGAACGAGAACACATGATCAAGAGATTCAGGTTGAGGCCATGCGACTGAAATTTAAAAATTGGAATGCAGCAAGTTTATTCACAAATCAATGGTGGGTACAAATCTTTAGATCGTAGTAGCAGTAGTTTGTTATTAGAATGACTTTTTTTAAAAAATAAAAATTTATATTCTCCTCTGTTTGCTCATAAATTTCTTTTTGTTCATCTTTGTGTTCTCTCTGTTGAATTTCACTTTCATGCATCCTTGGAATTTATAACTGTATTTTGTAAACTACATTATTATTATTATTATTATCATCATCATTATCTTTCTGTAAAGTATATTTATAGAACTATAATCCCCGTATATTTTTGTATTCACAGGTGAAACAGAGGTGAGGGAGCAATTGTGAGCCACTAATTGGTTTTTTTATTCCCCATATAATTGTTTAACAGTTTGAGGAGGTAGAACTGGTTCTAAATGATTGGAAAAGGAGGTAGATATTTTGAGGCACTGTCACACAACAATTCCCTCAGCCCTTATGAAAGGTAATAAAATAATTACATGCAAGAAAAAGTTAACCAATGATTTTTCACATTTTTATTACAAGAATACTGTATCCAATCTGTTTTTGTAAATTTTCATTGCTTTCACAACTTCTCCTCATTTCAGGAAAGATATTAATAAAAACTGAAAATTTTTTTTTGAGAAAAATAAAAAAAGAAAAGTAAACACAAATGATTTTGTAAAAAAGTCAATGGGTATAATTTAGTTAAATATCAATTACGGGCATTATTAATGAATAAATAATGCATTTGATATGAATATAATGTTAATTTTCACAAAATCATATTCTTCCTTTCTTGAATTAGAGTTGGGTTATTTCATTTAAATATTGGGATGCTAAAATTAAAAAGAGACTAATATACAAGTTATTGTGCTTAAATTTCTATGTTTGAAATATCTACAAATAAATATATTTGAACTACTATGTTACAAATAATTTAATAAAATCCCAAATTCAAGACGTTGATAAATAATGATGTTATTGAAATTTAACTTAAACTAATCTATTAGATCTAAATAAATAACTTGGAAGACTTTTTAAGTTATAAATAATTAATAACTTATGAAGTAAATTGGACATTAATTAAAAAATAATAATTAAAATTATATACAAAAATTTTCGCGCGGATTAAATGCTAGTGTATATATATATTAGAGAGAGAGAGAGAGAGAGAGAGAGAATAACGCAAATTCACGCGGAATAACTCACAGGACAACAAGTCGAAAGATTCAATTCAATAGTTTATTTATAAATTGGAACGGCCACCACTGATGTAGGCACATATATTATAGAATTATCCGAACGGCAGCACAATAACAATAAATAATGGTTTAGCGAATAGCTACAATTAGTTAAAATATTGTGTTAAAATTTTTTAATTTTATGTTTGAATATTAATAATTTTATTTTTATTTTCTGACATTTCAATTTCTCTTGTATAAAAATTTATTTATTTTTTTGCTCTTTAAGAAGAATTATAACTTATACATGCACAGGGTATATTTGGCCGTAATATCGGTCACACCAACCAGTTAAAAAAAAAAAAGTGTTATTCTCATATGACAAAAGTGAATATTTCAGTCATCAAAAAAAAAAAAAAGTGAATATTCAATAGCATCATTGAATATCCATGGGCAGAATAATTTAATCAGGAGCGATGGAGCTATTAAATGACCTTACTGCCCCAGTGACGACCGGCCAAACTTAAAAGAGTAGAGCATGACGATTTTCTACCTTCATAGGGGTCGAGTTTTTGGATTGTCAACCGTTGAGCATGATCAATACCTTATCCAGAGTAAGAGAAAATCTTGATATAAAGGTGAGGTTGTTTCGTTATAACATAGATTCAAGCTGTACAAACAATTTAAAGTAAAATTGATCATCTTAAATAGTAATTTAATAGTAAATTGATATATTTTTACATTAATAATTTAAGTTCGAATCTCTATATTAACGTTTTTCCTGACACAAGTTAGATGACTCTCAGACATAAAAAGTGATGCACAGTAGTAGGTAGACAGCTTCATAATCATTATAGTCTCTAATAGAAGAGTCGCACTCAATTTTACTAGTCTCTTTTACTGTGGTTGAACAAGATTTTAATAAATAAAAATTATTTTAACTTTAACTTATAAATTTAATAACTGACATATTTTTTTTTATTAGTAAAAATATGTATACATCTAATTTTTTTTAATAACTTAGAATACGAGAGTCTCCTAGGTTGAAAATGGGCTAATTTATTGGGAAGCAAACACCCCTTTTTATTCAACGGAAGCAAAGTCAAAAGAAGAATAATTTGCCAGATCAATGAATGCGATTCCTTATAGTCCACATGCTTCAATCTCCAAGGTCAATGCTCAAGTGCCACTTGTTCGTTAACATCTCTTTCTATTGGCACGAGGTCTTCTTCTTCCTTTTCTTTTTTTTTTTTTTTTTTCCTTCTTTTATTTAACAAAAAAAATTATAAGAGTCTATCGATTATCACACGTATAAACTGATGTTGGAGTGACCATCCTCTTTTTAAGCCGACATAATCCGGCATTATAATCAAATTTCAAGAGCACTTTCAGCCACCTACTCTCTCTTGTCAAAAGTTGGAATTCAATGCTTTCTCACTTCACTTGCAATCGTGGGTGTATCGTAGTCAGCTAACGGGATAAGGATTTTTTTAGTCCTAAACCTTTAGATTTTTTTACGTTTGAGTCCTAAACCTTTTTGACATTTTATTTGAGTCCTAAATTTTTTGATTTTCTACTAAATTAGTCCCTCTGTTTAACAAAAGTGATCAATCTATTAAAAAATAATTTTAACTTTACAAAAAATTATTTAACAAAGATTAAATATATGAATTGAATGTCTTTTTTATAAAAAAATATACATGTTGTCTATTTAATTCGTATATTTGTTGATTAAAAAAATATTTAATATGCATATTTTGTTGATGAAAAAAATATTTAACTTATGTATTTAAGCTTTTTTAAATGATTTTTATTAAATTAAACTCACTTATTAATAGATTGATTATTTTTCGTAATTTAAAGGACTGATATAGTAAAAAATTAAAAGATTTAGGACTCAAATGAAATGTTAAAAAGGTTTAGGACTCAAACGTAAAAAAATTTAAAGGTTTAGAACTTTAAAAATATTTATCCCGTCAGCTAACCATCTAAAATCACTGCCCTCAACTCCACGGCGTTTAATAATTTTATAAGTCCTGATGGTCCTAATCCCACAGGTGTGGAGACGGGCCGGCTACGATTTCGGAAAAAAACATACTCTGTGACTTATCCATAGATTTACATTTTATAAATGTTGACTACGAAAGCATATGGACGGTAATACATGCAAAATCCATTATTAGTGCATTAATGGTTATGGTCCCGTCGCTGCAGTAATGGTCCTTCTATGTACAGCCGTTTACTCCGACAGTGAACGGCCCCTTTCACACGCGAATTCGAGCAAAAAAGGAAAGATTTTTGTTTGCAAACTTTGTTACGATTTGTTAGAGCTTGTTTTTTAGTCCAATTTCATGGAGACGGGAAAAGTGATAAATGTATTTTTCATTTAATTTATTATTACACACACTAAGATTCTGGTTATAAAAGAAAAGTGCGTTGATTGCAATATGTAATCTCGCGTCTTATTTTTTCCTGCGCTGTGTCTTATTTTTTCCTGCATCCATGACATTTACTGTTTATTATTATTTTTTTTATGCTAGACCTCTATATCTAGAAATCAAATTCGGTTTCAGTTCGAGCTTTTGTTTTATTCCTTGTGAAGCGAAGCTCTCATAATACCCTTTTTTTCCATTCATATGATTTAAAGCCGAGATTTTATTTAAAAAGAACTGAATTTCTTTTACTCTTCTTTTAGTCAGACCAATGATTGATAGGAATATTTACCGTTTGTTTTTATAATGAACTGGAACTCATTTAAAGATCTGTTTCTCTTTGTTGTTCTTTTCCTAATTCTGTGAACTGCCTGCTCCAATCGACAGCAATTCACGAGCCGGTTTTGGTACAGTTATTGTGGTGGGAAAAATTACTCTAAAAAAATGCAACCGCAACTAAACTGACCCTCCTCGCGGCCTACGATTCAAACTGGATCGTAAATTGCAGGTCAGTTTATGGTTCTGTTTTTTGCAAGGTCAGTTTTGGGCCGACCAGAATTGAGATCGTGTTGGTCAAATAAAGTCTCCCAACCTCAAATCCACATAATTAGTGGCTGTGGTCTATTCTGATATTGTTAGGAGCCTCTGCAAATAAGTGAAAGAAAGCATGCATTAGCTTCAAACTGTACAAGCAAAAGAGAAAGAGAGTTACCTCTTGAAACTCTCTAAAAATTCCTTCTTTCGCTTCCACCAAAGGATAGGAACATGGAAGTAGAAGGCGCGATGAAAGAATCAGAGCCAACAAAATTTGCTCTTCCGGTGGACTCCGAACACAAGGCGACGGAGTTCCGATTGTTCTCCATCGCAGCCCCCCACATGCGGGCGTTTCATCTGGCTTGGATATCTTTCCTTTCGTGTTTCGTCTCAACGTTTTCAGCTCCACCCCTCCTTCCTATTATACGTGACAACCTCAACCTCACCGCAACAGACATTGGCAATGCAGGAATTGCATCAGTCTCGGGTGCAGTGTTTGCTAGAATTGCCATGGGAACAGCTTGTGACCTCTTTGGACCACGTCTTGCATCGGCATCATTGATCCTAATCACTGCCCCTGCAGTTTTCTTCACTTCTATTGCCTCATCCCCTGTTTCTTTCCTCCTGGTTCGTTTTTTCACAGGCTTTTCTCTGGCCACTTTTGTCTCCACTCAATACTGGATGAGCTCTATGTTTTCAGCCCCAGTAGTTGGAACTGCTAATGGGGTTGCTGGCGGTTGGGGCAACCTCGGCGGCGGAGCAGCGCAGCTGATCATGCCCCTTGTTTTTGGTGTAATCCGTGACATTGGAGCGGTGAAGTTTACCGCTTGGAGGATAGCATTTTACATCCCTGCACTGTTCCAAACATTGTCAGCAATTGCAGTCTTGGTCTTTGGCCAGGACTTGCCTGATGGGAACTTCAGGCGGTTGCAGAAATCAGGAGACAAGCCAAAAGATAAATTCTCCCATATTTTGTACCATGGGCTCAAAAATTACAGAGGCTGGATCCTGGCATTTACTTATGGTTACTGTTTTGGAGTAGAGCTAACAGTAGATAACATTATTGCAGAGTATTTTTATGACAAGTTCAACCTGAAACTCCACACAGCAGGGATTATTGCAGCAAGTTTCGGATTAGCAAACATAGTTTCGCGACCGGCAGGAGGATTGATCTCAGATGCCGTATCAAGAAGGTTTGGAATGAGGGGCAGGCTTTGGGCTTTGTGGATTGTGCAGACTTTGGGAGGTGTTTTCTGTGTCATTCTTGGGCGAGTGAGAACTTTGAGTGCTTCTGTTGCAGTGATGATTGCTTTCTCTTTGTTCTGCCAAGCAGCGTGCGGACTGACATTTGGAGTCGTTCCTTTTGTCTCTAGAAGGTAAGATTTCTGCATATAATAACTTTACTGTGATTGCTATATCCTGCACAGCCACATTATAAAAGACTGCAATAGTTGATATTAATTCAGAAAATATCAGCTTCCAGGCCCAACTTGAAAGGCAAAGACAGAAAGTTTTTGCTCTGAATTTTATTGTCAGTAAGCGTCAAAAAATAAGACGAAATGATGAGAAAAGATTCATATATCCGAAATCAATTAAATTTGGGATAAGACTTTGTTGTTAATGTTGCTGTAAGCATAAAGAAATAACAGAAATAATCCGTCGAAAAGTTAAAAGTAGAGTTTCTCTCCGTCAGGCAGGTAAATTTCAGGAGAACAAGAAGCCCGTTCACCATCAGAGTCAAACTTTTCTGGTGAAATATTTGGTTGTTTTCTGCGCACCAGAAGATAGAAGTTAAAAAAATTCCACAGCATGAAAATGCAAACTAAATTCATGATACTAGAAAGCACTGCATATTCATTATTGTGTCCTGAATCTATTTGCCAACTTACAGTTTATTGGAGTGATGTAATTTAGGATTTACCAGATGTAGTAGAGCATGGGTCAACTACTTAAAGGTCTTTCTGAAGTAAAATTTGGCTGTGCATTGCAAGTATCACCATTCAATTTATTGTGCATACAGCTGTTTGGTAATGTGATTCCATCACAAGTTGCAATTGTTGTGCTCAAACATAGAAAAAGCAGGTTCCTCACTAGAAGTTACTTGATGATAATGCAACTCATTCTTCAGAACAAACATAAAAAAGCAGGTTCCTCACTAGAAGTTACTTGATGATAATGCACCTCATTCTTAAGAACCTTTTCTCGATTCCAATTTTTACAGTTCATCTCCGCAGGTCATTAGGACTAATATCAGGTATGTCGGGAGGCGGAGGAAATGTGGGTGCAATTCTGACTCAACTAATATTCTTCAGAGGATCCAGGTATTCCAAAGAAACAGGAATAACTCTCATGGGCATCATGATAATAGCATGCACCTTACCAATTTGTTTGATACACTTCCCTCAATGGGGTGGAATGTTTTGTGGTCCATCTGCAAAATTTTCCACGGAAGAAGACTACTATTTGTCTGAGTGGGGTTCGAAAGAGAAGCAGAAAGGATTACATCAGGCAAGTTTTAAATTTGCAGAAAACAGCAGAAGTGAAAGAGGAAGAAGAGCACAATCTGAAACTATGCCCGCCGATGAGACACGATCTACAGAAGTCTAGCTTATTCCAGATGCTTTCCATAGCAGCCTGAACTATCTGCCAGGAATTCCTGAGCATGTAACATCTACTTGAATCTACTGTAATCAAGTTTTAGGTTGAAAGCTATCAAATTCCCATAACCAGTTAAATGATTTTATACTTACGAGCCTCATATTTCCCTTTGTATGTTGAGATTTTCAATACACATGTTTAAGTTATTCTTCATCAAGTATTCGAAAGTTAAATCTATATATATAATGTTGTGTTTTTCTTGTGCCAACATGACAATGTAGCTTATTTAATAAGAATGCCAATCTACAAATTGCACTAAGTGTACATGATAAAGGTTCTCAATGGCTCAAGGAACAAAAACTTTGAAATTGCCTTTTCAAGTATGGAAGGCCACTTCCACAAATAGGAAAAAGGAAAATGTTTGGTGGATGTAGATTTCTGACCCCGAAATGATGGAAACTTACAAAATTACAATTATAATCGTTGAATTATACATTTATAGTCTCATCTTTATATAACCAACTATTTTGATTGCATTTTTGTGGAACCAAGTTACTTTCATATCAAAAACTCGCATCCATATATTGAAGTATGAGTTCATGGAATGGAATGAAAGCAAAATCAAAGTCAATTCAGGAAAAGAAAAAAAAAAATCATGCCCACGGCTGCCCGGCAAAGAATTCTACAAATGCATAAACTCTACATAACAGAGCATTAAATTTGCAATTGCCTAGCAGCCAATAACCAGGAAATGCCTTTTCATTACAATTACATGGAACGAAATGCTACTTCCGCACAGAGGGATCCACTGACCACGGTTGAGAAGCATGGGTCCCATAAAATGACAGCAACCTTCCAAGCCAAGAATATTAAATCATGGTCAATTTTCACAAAAATACAAAAAAAAATTTAAAAAAATGAAAAATGGGCCCAGGGCTGCCTGGCAAGCAAAAACGACCACTTGCGTTACGCAATTGAAGCCATCAACATCCTCTTCGTTATTGTCACAGGCCCATCAAGTAACGATACAACTGCTATGTCAAAGCAAAGAACCCCATATTCCAAACATGCAAAGCCAACCATCGCTGACCTTTTTATCATTAAGCAATGGGTTAGATGTTATCAACCATGAGCATCAACATCCTACAGTGTTGTGGCTTCTTACTTGAAACATAAAATGCACGTAAGAGATTCGAACACGAGACCTTCCATCTAACCCCCACAATCCGAGTTTACCCATGTAATTCGGCTAACCACGTGGTTCAACCGGGAGCATAAATAATAAAAGACTGGAGACTAAGATTGAGGAAAATGAAAAACATTGTTACCTAATAATCACCTAAAAATTAAGAGCAAAAAAGAGAAGCAAATTCAACTATTGATTATAAAGGAAAAAGAAGTTTATCGTGATCAAATCCCTTGCTTATTTTGATTTTTTTTAAAAGTAGCACTTCTCTTTTTATAAGTCTCGCACCATTTTTTAAAAATTTAAACTATAATAAGCTCTAACTTCCAACCATTGATATATTTGCTGGGATGCTTATTTTAGTTTTTTTCATAAATTGTAAAGTCGGACCTTAAATTTTATAGCCGCTCTAATAGTGAGCAAATTTATTTTTTGTTGTTTAGGTCTTGGGCCTTGGGCCTTGGGACTTGGGCTTGCCTTGTCAGTCTCTCGTCTTACTATTTACGGACTTATATAGATGGACTCTTGTTTATGGATCTTCTGTCCCTGTCACGCCGGCTGCAGCAACCCCGTTTCTGGTGGCTGCTGGTAAGTTGACCTTCACCGAAATATCCACAGGCCGACTCAATATGGACCATCAGTTAACAGTTTTAATGGACCATCAATTAACAAAATTTTATTCCAGCCGCGTTTTACCAAGTCAAAACTTTTTTGGTTTATCAAAAAAAAAAAAAAAAAGGGGCTAAAATAAGCAACCACACCAGGGATAAATGTAAGTACTCCTCTCCCAATAATAACTTTCGTTAGGTTTTGAATCCTTAATTTCATTTGTCAAGACATTCACTTAGGGTGCTTAACTACTGCACCAACTCAAGTGTTTTGAGGCTACACAATGTTGTTGTGTTGTTATTGACTAGATATTAGAATTGAACTTAATTTGATGATATGAAAAACAAACTAATCAGCGTTAGCTTAAAGCTATAATTTTTTTTTTTTTTTGAGATAAAAGCTATAATTCATTAGTTAATTGTTCTAACCATATATGCTTTGGATTAAGGGACTATATATGATAGTCATTTAGAAAAATTGTATCACTAGCTCTCTACGCTTCTCTTATAGAGCTTGAGCTTCTCTCAATAGAACTACTGAACTCTTACACTTTGTCTTGATTCAAAATTTGTAATGAAACAAATTTGAAAGAAATAATAAAAAACTCTTAAGTCTCCTATCTCTCCCTCAGAATCAAACTCGTTAAACCAGTTAAACCACGCAAGCAGTGGTTACATTTTTTAATTGGTACCAAACAAAAATTAGTCTTAATTTCATGATTCGGAGCTTCTTAGTTGGGAAGAGAAAAATAAAAAAGGACCAAAGATGGGGAACACACACAAAAAATTCCTATTATTTAAGAATTTATTAATATTTTATATTTATAATTATATGTTAGATTATTATATTTTAGATATCATAACCAAACATGTATGCATGAAAACAGAGAAGTGATTTCAAAAGAAACGGACCCAGTAACGTCCAAGGAGCTCTATTGTCTCACATAACGTAGCTAGGGTCCATGCAGGTATTATATTGAATTGGATGCGAAGGCCAAAGGGGATGATTGTAAAGTATTCGTGGCGGTGGTGGTGATGGTTAGAGGAATGGAGGGGAAGAATACTGCGTGCACCGCCCCAACACACACATTCTTTTGTGAATTCCTCATTGCACGCGCACGAGAATCAGCACTTTTTTTAAGGAGGAAAAAAGTTTAGCCAACAAAGCTTAAAGTTGCCGGACCATTCCTTCTATTTATTTGTGAAGGGGATGGATAAATGGACGTTAATAAATGATGCATAATAGACACTACATGGCTTTCACACATTGCACAATTATAACTGTTATTAGTGACACATTTTCGGTCTATTGATGCATGATTGCCATTAAGACATGAAGGTAATTGGTAATGAGAATTACAAATATGTGATGAGTAGTCATAATTGAGTACTCTAATCTTGTCCGTCTCGTGCCCAAAACTCGTGTTCATGTATTTGTGCCCATTTATGAAATATCAAATCTAATTATCCAACTGCCTTGAGTAGTATAACACTACCCGGTCTATATACCTAGATACTTTAGAAAAATGCAATCGTGTCAACAATTTCCATTCTTTATTTCTCTACTCTCGTGCATTGAGCATTAATTCTTTATGTTCTTTAAAATATGGGCACGTATTCTGTCTCACAGCTATACACGCATGTACGCTAAAAAGGAAGTGCCAGATTCGGTTACCCTAGTGGAATCTTATGAAGCACGTTCAATGACCTAAAAGGAGCTCATTTTCAAACACAAAATTCTATCCCGTAAGTTGTTGAGAAAAATTGAGAGATTCATTTTTATTAGCACACGTATTGGCATGATATGCATCACTGTATGATTAAATTTAGAAAAAAAAATAAATAAATTATTAAATGTCGTTGAATTGATTGTGTGCTAATTTATACCTCTTTAAGAGTACGTAGTAATACTCTAAATTGTTTTCGAACATTCAAAGAAAAACAAACCATAACTTAATACTCATTTTGTGACAATTAGAACAAATTAATTAACCCTGATTCCTCGCCTTCTATAGGAAAAAAGTTAGGCACGAGTTCAGCATGGACTGGAAATTTTTGGTGAATGGATGTGGGTGAGTTTCAAGATAAGTTTAACGCATGATTAATTGTTTCTTTTAATTTGGTCCCTCCCGCGGAAAAATAAGAGTAATGTTACTTACAATCTTGTGCACAGGAAACACCCTTTTAAATTTGTTCCCTATGATTTGTCCATTATCTCATCATTTTTGTTTTCCAGGATTATTTGGTAGATAACGAAATTCATGGTCTAAGCAACACATTGGTATACCAAAAATATTACATGTAGAATTAAATGCTAACAATTAACAAATACGAAAACATCGTGTAGTAATATTTAAATAACAATAAAGTGATATGAATCATTGATAATTGAAATTAAAAAAAAGAAAGAAATATTAAGTTAATAAATAACGTTAGATAAATTACGTGACTATTTTTTTGTTATTTAAATTAAATTGCGTAGTAAAACTCTAACAAATATTACATTCCTTAACAAACCATCACCTTCCCCACGTAAACATGGCATAAGAAGAAATGTTAAACCAAATATATTACAACAGAAAACCTTAGAAACTGGTACAGTTGCTATACGAGCATGATTAGCTAGCACACATGCTCGTGTGACTTTGCTATTCTCTTCGCTAGCTCAGTGTTGCTTCTTAAGCAATAATCCATGGTTGAAGGCACTAGAGGCCCCAGAGATTTCCCATAAGAGTTCCAGCAAAAAGAAGCCTTTTCTGGGGAACCTATGTACCCTGGAGAGGGTTTCAGCTGAATATCAATTAGATCCACGTCTGTGCATGGCACTTCGTTACTGCATGCTAAATGAATTGGCTGCACTGAGTAACTCCCAATTATTTGTTCATACTTGACACCTGATATTGCCACTGCTTCTGTTTGGTTGTGACAGACACTCTTGTCGCAATAGAATTGGTCAATTATGATAGGAAATTTGACGCCTGACACTTGAATTTTGGAAAATGACACATTCTTAACTGTTCCAATACCTCCCTGTAGTCAAATATACAAATGTCGATCATTAAGCACAATCGAATGTTGATTGCCGATTGCTGTGTATCAGAGTAATGGGGCGGGTTGGCATGAGTTGTTTTGGGACCCAATTGAAATTACAAAAAAGTGCTATATCGGTTATATTAGGCATAAAACCGAAGTTTGCTACACAAAAAAAAAAAAAAAAAGGGTCAGTAACTTTAGTGAGCACCAAAATTTTAATATCCGTAGTACTATTCTTCATTTAGCCAATGATTGTGCTTTTAGTTAAAATGATTACCTGCCATGTCTTTATTCTGACCCCAGCCAGAGTGTTTTGGAGTGATACATTCTCAACAGTGATATTGGAGACACATGCGACACTTTTATCCTTCCCGAGTCCTCCTACGCTGCAATTTCAAGAACATTGGATACAACAACATGAAATTGTCGGAGCCAAAAAAAAATGAAAATTTCGGTAACAATTTGTGCTACCCATTTGGTTATATTAATGTAATTTTTACATCAATTTATGAATTTTACCTTATACCATGTCCCGGGCCGCAGTTGATGTGATGAACATGGATATTGGAACAACCAGTTTGAATGGATACACAATCATCTCCTATTTAAAGCAAGGTTCCAGAACCCAATTAGTACTTAATTGAAACCATGCCCAGAACTGTACAGTGAAAATTTTGGTTGTGTTGGCTGTTAAACTTTGTGCTTGTGTCTGAAGTTAGTCTAGTGACATTTATGCAGTTTAAAACCAAACATATATATTGTGTTATTTCAGAAGTTATCGTCAGGAACATTTCTGACATTAAGTAGTGTAGTTATGGACTCAATAGATCAAATTTTATGTCATTTCTGTTAAAAAGCTAATATGATTAAACATTTATGAGATATACAGTGAATTTGTCACAATTAATGCATGATTCTTACCAGATCCGATGTTAGAATGCTGGATTTCTACGTCGTTTGTGCTTTGCAGATGAATGCCATCAGTGTTTGAACTGTTCGCTGGTGAAAGTATGGTAATATTATTGATTTTGATTCCACCAGAGTTGTCAAATTTTAGATGGCATTGAGGGCTGTTTACAATTTTGATGTTGAGAACAGTAACATTGTAGCTGCCATAGAATCTCAAAGCCTGTAATGAAGAAGAAATCTATCATTATAATATCACCTTCAATATGTTATAATTGGCAGCACCATTCATGAAACTTGTTAACCGATAGAGAAGAATGAAACAGTAAAATGGTTATAAGATGTAAAAGCAATATAATAGAGAAAAATCTTACAGTTGGTTTCATGTCAGGATTTTGTTTTGATCTCTTCTGCAGAAATGCACATAAAAAGGATTTTAAACTGCTGTAACTTTTTAATGCTGAAGGAAGAAATTGAGCTGCTACATTGGCAAACCTGGATATAGTATGCCTTAGAGGGATTCCACCAGTTAGAGCCCTGACCATCAAGAGTTCCAGAACCTTGAATGGTGAAGTTATGCACCCATTTGAAGTTAAGCCATTGAAACATGCTAAATTCAGGCCATGCACCTACTTCTGGAGGAGCTAACAGAGTTCCATCTATCTGCTCAAAGTAAGTAAATTATACTTCAATTTCGCTTTAATTGACAGTATTACATTTAGAAAAAGATTGCCCTTGACAATAAGGTGAGACAGCAAAAGAAGAGACAGCAAACCTGAAGAACAAGGTGAGGCATGCATGGACCTTGAAAAGTTATGGGCTTGAGGAGGAACTTGAAGTCTGCTGGGATTTCTAAAATAGCCCCAGTGACTTTGCAGGCAGTTTTCCATGCTGCTAGGAATGCCTGCAGTTTGGTTAGACATTTTCTAGGAAGTCAAAAAAATTTGCTACAGTAATGCAACCTCCCAGTAACAAATTTCTATTTAACAAACACATAATTCAAAAAAGAAAAAAATTTGGTGACTTTACTTAAATAGTTATAAAATGATATAAGTCGTTGGATAATTGAATTCATAAAAAAAATAACAAAAAAATTATTAAATATCATTAGATGAGTAGCGTAACTATTTGTTGCTACGAGAAACCAGTTAATATTACTCTTCAAGAAAATATGAATGTCTTCAAATATGATGTTTTATTTTTGATATTACCGTAGAATCATCTGAAACTCCGTCCCCCTTTGCTCCAAAAGACAAAATATCAAATATGTTTGGACCAGTGGGATAAGAGCCACCATGAGTAATAGGAGCTGATGCTGGCCCCGGAACAGGAGCAGAGCCTGGAGCATTACGGACATTGCCACTCTTGTCTTTGAGGTGCTTAGGAGGCTTGATCTGCTTGTTGTGGTGCTTTCTTGCCCCTACTGAGATTATGGAAAATGCAGCGAATATAGCCACAACAGTTAGTAAGAAAAATAGGGCGGAAAAACTCTTTCCTGTTCTCTTCATTTTTGGAGCCTTTTCTTTCAGTCTCTTTCAAACTAAAAGTGGAGAACGGAGAACTCTAGCTAGAACTGAGTTTCAGGTGTTATCCCGTATGAAACACGGGAGTTGGAGACGTTATAGACAGTTTGTGTAGGAGCACATTACATAAATAGCCTCCTTCTTTCATACTATTTGCAAGTACACCACCATTAAGCTAAATGCATAACGTGTACAGATTGACGCCTATATTGGTCATAATTACGGTCACATTACCCACCAAAAGTAGAGTCTATAATAGGAGCAAGGAATTCGTTAAATAAACTTAGGATTGTCTTGACACGAGACAAATGTAAATGAGATAATATTATCAATTACATATTTATATCTCTTGCACCGTTATAATTATGCATCTAACGTAACAAATCAATATGAAACTAAAAGTCTTAATAGTGCGATATGACCTTTTCAGATCCACAATTGATCAGCGTAAGGAAATTGGCATCCTTGTTAGCACTTCCTCAGCCCAATACCTACAATCAATTACAATTGAACTGTTACAGTATCATCTCCTGAAATTCTACGGGATTGTTTGATTTGCCAGCATATATTTTACTCCCATCTCTTTGGTCAGTGAGTGAGATTCACTATAGCTGAAGGTTAACCGGTGTCTACTCTGAAATGATGAATTTGATAATTGGCTCCATGCCGCAAAAGGATGCAAATTTTGCCAATTGGTCCCCACTATATCGTTCACTTCCTCGTTTATTTATTTATTTTTATTTTTATTTTTATTTTTTGAGGTAAAGGCATTATTGAGTTCAGTGGAATGTGGAGAAGAAAAGCGTTTCATCACTACTGCAACAGGTTTTGGATAATCTCTTTATCCCATTATGGGTGCCTAAAGCTATAGGGTAGTGGCCTTGATATTCCTCATCACGGAACAACCATATAAGCGTAGCATTCCCATTTCCAAAAGATTGTATTAGTAACTACAACGCCCCTTTTTGAATCCCATTAAACAGCTTTTCACTCACCTCCAAAAGCTTGGACACACAAGTCCTTCAAAAAGCACCAACTTTTAGAGAGAAAAAAAAAAACCTTAAATGTTTAAATTAAAAAAATAAAGGAAAGGAATCCTCAACTTCTTTAAGTTCCTACTCATTTTTATAATTTATTGGAAGTCGAAGATGGCATGAACAAACCTCAAGGTGGTGGTAGCTACGTGGTCCTAGGTTTTATGTTCGTAAACAAAGTATCGTGGGGTTTTTTTTTTGGGTTGAAAAAATAGAAAGTAGGGTGGTATTACAAATTTGGTGAGCTTATATTTAGCCATATTGAATGTCTTTTTGGAGAATAACGTGAAGTTTATAATGTAATATAATGAGCAATAAAAATGCTCGGCATTTTTTTTTTTTGACATGTTTTGCTCAAAAATTGACCAAACTTGGAAGTCAAAAAGAAAGCAGAATAAGGACGAAAAAGTCCCGTATGGAGGTGATCAGCTTATGCCGGTTCTATATAATCAAGAGTTAGCAGTAGGTGAGGACCTCCCCATTGCTACCATTTTGAGCTATGGTAAGGTGAGTTGCTAAAAGTTGGGATGAAAGAATGGAGAAAGGGGCCCACGCCGCCTTTTTCCCTTAGCTCATTAAAGACTGTTTTAGCATTGAGGTTAAATCATTTGACAAGTTGACGTGCCTAGCCTTACTGTTTGTAAACGTAATGAGTAATAGTTAAGAAATTTTACGGTTGTGGCACGTTTTTGTTTACTGCAACAACAAAGTACTGCAATTTTCAAATGCAGCTTTAGGTTGTGTTGCATTTCTGTAGACCCAAAACTTTAGCAGCTTGCTTGGAGCAAGGAATCGTGTCAAGAGGGAAGGAAATAGGTTAAGAAGGGAAATGACTACGGTTGAAAAGACAAATAATAGCGGGACTCAGAGAAAAAGGTAATTCCGTAAAGAAAATTGGAGTAAATTGCGTCCAACGATCTTTTTTTTTTTTTTTCTATTGTTTTTTTGTTTAAGTTACCTCTTTATCTTTAATTTTTTTAACTTTTACTTTTTATGAGTTAAATAAGTATTATAATACTAATTATTTTTTTTTCATTACCTTTTACTTATTTCTCAAACATAATATTTTTTATTTTTTTTCTTCATATTAATTATACTCTTTCAAATATATGAAGAATAAAAAATTTTCCTCCCTTCTACCATTGACTCCTCACACTTTTATGCTTCCTACATTTCTCTCCTTTTTTTTGTTTCCCCAAACACAGTGCAGAGTTATGAAGTATCAATTTGTTTGTATTTGACTTAAGACGTAGGTTTGCAAACCAAATTTCTCGAGCCTTCACAGTGTTGAAAAATAGTTAGTTTCCACACATGGCGTGATTTAATAGTAGGGTTGTTAAGTTCTTAATTTCAATAATGAACCAAATTCCAAATTAAAGAAGCAAACCTCGCCTAAACCAAATCCATCTATTTGAGCGAAGTTCTGACTTCACTTATGTTGTTCGCCTAGTCTTGATGGTTGAGGCGAAGCCACTGAGGGCACATTGAGCGGTTCAAATCCCAGAGAGCAAAGGTTCTAACTTCTGACCCTACAATAAAGTCCGGAATATCATATACCCATCAGAGGCAACTCAAGGCCCAAAAAGCAATTCATTGGCCCAACGCTGTTGGAAAAAACGCCTGAACCTCCCGATGCATGGGAAAAAGAAAGGAAATTGGGGGCAGCAAGGAATTTGATTTTCTTAAATAAAATTTTGAATTTGAGTTTTGAGTGTAAGGAAAATTGGTACTAAAAAAGTTTTATTTCTTTTAATAAGTTCATTCGATTCGAATTAAATTAGTTAAAATCTAATAAACTTCTAAATATCAAGATTTTAGACTAAAAAAAATGCCTTAACCTTTGACCCAAGGTTATCAAAACCAGACCGGTTATTGAATCGGAAACATTAGTGGGTCAAGATTCAACCGGTTCAACCTGTCAAACCGGTGGTTGAACCGGTATTTAATAATATATATATTTATAAATGTAATTAAAAGAATAATATTTATAAATAATGATTAAATATTCATTTTTTTAGTTTTAAGGATTAAATTAGAAAATTTGATTAAGTTTGGACTAAATTGAAATTTTAAGTATAGTTAAAGGTCAAATTATAATTTATAAATTTTTAGTTCAATTTTAAATCAGTCTGACCGGTCCGATTTTTGACCAGTTTTGACCGGTCCGGTCAGCCCTCCCTTTTTATGCCTAAACCGGACCGGACTTAGGACTGGTCACCGGTCTAATCGGTTGAACCGGTCAGTCCGGTCCGATTTTGATTACACTGCTTTGACCCCCTTCTCCAAAAAAAAAAAAAAAATGCTTCAACCTGAAGTTTGGTCGAAGCCTACGTTGGAGCACAAGAGAATGGATAATTTTTTTTTTTTTTGTTAGTTAGAATTATATATAAGATTTAACAAACCGTAAGATTTAAGAGTGTAATTTAAAATTAGAATCATATTTTAAATTTTATTATAAATTTTAAACTTATCGATTACTAAATTATATTTAGGGATTTAAAATTTTAAATTTTAGTAATGAGTTTTATGATTCGAACTGTACCTCAGATCTCGTTACAAACTATAAATGTTTAAACTATGTCATCATAAAGTCGCATCCAAAATCATTTTTTGCAATTTTCTTTGCCATTTGGCATCATGAAGAGCTAAGCACAATGTCACTATCACTTGAGTCGTCAGACGAATCTTCGAATCCTGTACAAGGGAGACTACAACGCCTCTTGGCAGCGTCGTTTTCACGCAACCCTTTCAGGAGTTTCACCATATTGTACAAAGTACGCCGCTGAAATGGATAAGAATAAAATTATATAGTTATATTTAAATAATAATAAATTATAATTTATTTTTATTTAATAATATTTAATAATTTATTTATTTTTTATTATTTATATAAATTTAATTATCGAATAATTTATATTATATTACTATTTCTTTAAAATCATTCTTACCAAGTGAAAAACATTTTTTTTGTTCCTATCTTTGTCAAGCTTGTTTTTTTTATTTTTGCTTTTTTCTTTTTTGCTATGATTGTCGTTAAAGTCTCCCATTATTTAATCTACAATTTCTAATTCTACCAGTGGAAACCAGAATTCTCGTCAAATTCCAACGGCCGATTGTTAATAGTCGTTTTCTCCTCTGGCAATTTGTCCTTTTCAAAGTCAAAAGAGTTTACCTACCCCCCACGTTTCTTAAGATATTTGTTTCCACCAAAATTATATTAGCATTAAGTTAAACGTAATTCAACTCTCCAATCATCCAATCTAATCGAAAAGATGTGTCAAGATCACTGCATTCACGCATCGATTTCTTGTTGTATTCACGAAATAAGGCTCGCAATTAGCATGTTCGTGGTATGGACTCCAAAGGAGGGTAATCAGTTTCCGGCAAGATTAGGAATGGTGAGACTCATTTGAATTTATTAACATTTGGGTGAAAGTCTTCTTTATAAGTAACGTTAAATAAAAATTTTAATAAATGACTTCATATTTCAGCTCACAAATGCAATGAAAAAAAAAAAAAATGTGGCTAGATTGGATTAAGCCTACTATTTGTACTTAAAGCCTAAATTTGGGAAGAAGGGGCCTAACATTAAAGTTCAAGCTTAACCCATTTAATGTGAAAATATAGATTTGTTGGATTGACGAGCCTAAAAAAGAACAACTCTTAAGTCCATCCTAAGTGTCAGTGGATGCACATTGAGTTAAGCCTAAAGTTTTGTACTGAACAAATATATTTGTCCCAGCTGCACTATTTTGTGAGCGGTTCAGGTTCCCAGGCTCATTGTGGAAAATTTTTTTTTGTAGGATGATACTGAGGAGTGTGTCTTAGTGTAGCTGGAGCCTAGCGGGAGTTGGAACTCTCTTCCTGGGGCGCTGCCACTCATTTTACAAAAAAAAAAAAAAAAGAAAGAAATTTTTTTAGATTTCAGAAAGCAAAAGAACGTATGGGAAAAGAGCAAGGAAAACGAAACTCGCCAATCAAAATTCGATGTAGAAAACTGCTGTCAAGCTTACCCAGTTTAGATATTTCTCACACTTGTAACCAAGATAACTGAAAGGAAGCTGCATAGAAGTTGAGAGTAAAATAAATAAGTAATCTGCTTCACGAGATATTCTAACAATTAAAAATTTAAATCAGTATTTTTGATTTTTTAGATTCTTAACTGTAAAAATATCTAAAAATTATAAAATAAAAAAAACATTTTTATTTTATAACACACGCCTCAATAGATTTACGGGAAAAATAAAAGGAGAAAAAGCTGCCTGTAAATTCAGGAATAAGTAGGCGACATCTTGGAATTTTCAGTCTTCCTGAAAGCAGATACAGAGCCCTTTTGGCCGTTAGCTTTCAGCCTTTCACACTCATGAGTCATGGCAGTCGTTATATCATCACCGCTAAGGATTTGCTTGATAATTTTGTCGTTGGTCTCCTCTATACACTTTTAATTTTAAGAAACATTAAAATAATTATATAATTTATAAAAAAATCTAACAATTTATCTTATTTATTTATTTTTTAATTTTGACCCTTAAGTAATAAATATTACTGTAACTTTATTTTAATTATATTAAAAAAAAATTGCCATCAAATATTTCTCGCTGACATACATCTTATATATATCATTACCAGGACAACAACCCGACCAATGGGTCCCAAAACAAAGTCAACGTCAGTTTCTCCTTCCAAGATTCGGTACATACAAACAAACAGACAAAACATGGTCCAATGCACTAACAGAGGGAAATCCGCGTCACCCCCTTACCGTTGAAAGTCAACTTTGCTGAATGCAATTAGGCACTTACATCTCTACCCATCTCTCTCTTTCTCTCTAGATTTTCTGATCGATTCCCCAGAAAAAAAAAAAAAACACAAAGAAAAAATGAATCTTTATCTCTTGTGTAGTGGAAGAACAAGTTTTGTACTCTCTCTGCTTTATATTCTGTGTTTCTTTGTGAATTCTGGTGTATCTGATCCAAGAGCTACAGAGGCAGCTTTGATATGCACAAACAGAACAGCCACGGCTCCTGAGAGGCAAATCTTCGTAGCCAACTTCTTGGCAGCTTTGGATACATTGACACAATTGATTTTGAGGCAAGGTTACGGAGCTACAATCAACGGGACAGGGAATTCGACTGTCTATGCGTTTGGTGAGTGCATGAAAGATCTTGATGGAACAGACTGCAATCTCTGCATTGCTCAGTGCAAGACCCAGATTTTGAGGTGCCTTCCTTTCCAAAGGGCCACTCGTGGGGGCAGCCTTTTCTATGATGGGTGTTTTTTGAGGTACGATGATTATAGTTTCTTTAACGAGACATTGGGGTTACAGGATAGGACTGTGTGTGCAAGTGGGGATTTTGGGAATGGCAACAAGACTGTTTTCAGTGATAATGTTATGGAGTTGGTGAAGAATTTGAGTGTGATGGCCCCAAGGAATGATGGGTTCTTTGTGGATTTTGTGAATAAAACGAATGTTACGGTTTATGGATTAGCTCAGTGCTGGGAATTTGTCAATCAAAGTGCTTGTGAGACTTGTTTGGAGAATGCTGTATCTGAGATTGAATCATGTACTCCAAAGGAAGAAGGGAGAGTTCTGAATGCTGGTTGTTACTTAAGATACTCCCCCCAGAAGTTTTATGACAATTCAACAACAGCTGCTAGTGGAGGGAATGGAGGTAACTTGGTTCTTCCTGTTTTTGTCCTACAATTTGTGTTTTCTGTTAGGTTTTGTAGCCTTGTCTATCTTGTTTTATTTTCTTACTTGACTGCAGCGGTATATAGAGGTCCAAAATCTATTCTTAGTTCAATCATATTATAATCAATCAGCAATTTTATGTTCTATGGTCTTGGATGCTAAATTTGTAGCTGTTAAAGTCCATGAATGCAAAATAAGTTAATTAGTTGATGAATCCATTCAAATTTCTGGGAATTTGGATAAAAAGAGAGGAGCTCGTAAATAATTTTGAGCCCATATCGGAACATAGAGCAACTCTTCTATATTGAGCCCATTTGACACGATCATATTGGATTTATGGTGGCAGGAAGCAGCCACGTGGCTGTTATTGTGGCTGTGATCTCTTCAGCTTTTGCTGTCTTGCTGATTGTTGCAACAGCAGTTTTCTTTGTCAAGAAGAGAATTGCCAAAAGGAGAAGAGGTAAAGAGAGATGCTTTTGAGTTTTCATTTGGTTTCCACATTTGATGTGAATTGTGAAGTTTAATTCGCTATTGCAATCTGTTGTTTGCCTCAGAAAGGAAGGAACTCGGTGCGCTATCGCCCATATTGAATAAGTCCAAGCTCAATTTCTCTTATGAATCTCTAGAAAGGGCTACAAACTACTTCCACCATTCCAATAAGTTGGGACAAGGAGGATCTGGTTCTGTTTACAAAGTACATTCTGATATTCTGTTTGACTGACTTTGCAGAGAACCAACTTCTTATTCATGGAATTAACTCGGCCTATTTCTCATTGTTGGTTAAGCAGGGAATATTGGCTGATGGTACCCCAGTCGCTATAAAGAGGCTCTTATTCAACACGAGGCAATGGGTAGACCATTTCTTTAATGAAGTCAATTTGATTAGCGGTATTGAACACAAGAATCTTGTGAAGTTGTTGGGATGCAGCATCACAGGACCAGAAAGCCTTCTTATTTATGAATATGTCCCAAATCAAAGCCTTCATGATTATCTCTTTGGTCATTATCTAATCACTGAACTCTTATTCTAGACTGTGCTTTTACCTTCAAGAGTTCTTATTGACGTGTCTGAATCAATTTGGTGCAGTTAGGAAGGATGTTAGCCCTGTTACATGGGAGATGAGGTATAACATCATACTAGGAACGGCTGAGGGCTTGGCCTATCTGCACGAGGAATCCGAATTGAGAATCATACACAGAGACATAAAACTAAGTAATATTCTTCTTGATGAGGACTTCACACCAAAGATTGCTGATTTCGGACTTGCAAGATTATTTCCCGACGACAAGACACATATCAGCACTGCGATTGCAGGGACGTTGTATGTAAATTCCACCTTTTTTTTTTATTCAAGTTTGCTTCTTCCAATTGCTGTCACTTGAGCAAAAATTTAATAATTTGCGTAACAGCGTTGCAAAAGTTAATATTGTGCTATGCTACCCAATTGCTGTCACTTGAGCAAAAATTTAATAATTTGCTTAACCGTGTTGCAAAAGTTAATATTGTTAATGTTGTGCTATTCTACCCTCCCTATGGGGCTCAGGCTGCTCAGCCAATTTTCTTTGGCTGTTCTGGAAAAATATGCAAATTCAGACTATAGTTGGTTTGAGAATTCCAAACTGTACTAGTCGTGCCATTTCTTTTCATCTAATAGCTTACTGTAAAATGAATGAATTTGATTTTGTTAGAGGTTACATGGCTCCGGAATATGTCATCCGCGGCAAACTTACTGAGAAGGCAGATGTCTACAGTTTTGGGGTCTTGGTCGTTGAGATCATCAGTGGAAAGAAAAACGTTTCCTTCTCTCAAGGTTCAGGTTCTATCCTTCAAATGGTAATTCTTTTTACTTGTTATATCAAACAAATGAACAATCTTATTGATGGCATGCATTCGAGTTCTATCCTAAACAACATGTTTCTTTTGTCTATTTGTTTCTACTTAAAGGTGTGGAACTTATTTGGGACTGATAGACTGTCTGAAGCTGTTGATCCAGTATTGGAAGGCAATTTTTCTTCAGAAGAAGCATCCCGGTTACTTCAAATAGGCCTGCTTTGTGTGCAAGCTTCTGCAGAACTGCGACCTCAAATGTCAGTAGTCGTTCAAATGCTTACTGAAAATGGTGAAGTCCCGCAGCCAACACAACCACCATTCCTTAATCCTAGTAGTGCAGAAATAAGCCGGCTTCCCAAAAAAACTAGTTACCATTCCCACCCTGATTCTTACACCCAATCTTCAGGGGATAGCATGACACAGAGCTTGATCATTCCCAGATAAAATTTTTGCAGAGAAATCAATTCAAACTACCTATTACACCCACTTTAATTCATTTGACATGAAGGGTTTTTGTCTCCACTCATTCCCGGCGCGCTGGGGAGACATTTGGCAGAAAGAGATGATAGTCCCACACATTTTTGCAGCCACTTCCTTGACTGCTATATTGTTCTTCATTTAGATATGACGTGCTGTAGTTGATGTATTGTAAGTTAGACCATTGTGTAAATCTCCTTAATATTCTCTACATCGTATTTGATTCAGAAAATTTCTTTATTGTACAGGTGAACTTCACTCCACGAGCTTCACTCAGATATATATACTTTTTCCCTCATCTCTGATCGTCTGATGACTCCATGTACTTTGATTATGTGCAGTTCAATTTTAGTCTATGTATAAATATTATAAGTGCTCAATATGTTTACTCACTTTATTATTTTTTTTTAATGTAGCATGACACCTAATTTTATGTTTCAGAGGACCAAGTCCCACTCCAGTTTTTTAAATGAATACCATTTAAATTTTTTTAATCCCCCGTTGGCCCCATTTGCTATTGAGTTAATTTCACTTCTCTGACGAAAGAGTCAAATTAAAAAATCTCGATTATAATGTAACTCAAAAATGTACAGTGAACCGTGAAAGTGGATATGCATTTGTGTTGGATGTGCACTCCTGGTTAACAGCCCGAAGACAGCTCTAAGCATCTAAATATTTTGTTTTAGTTGTTAGAAGGACTCAAACAATTGTCCTTAAACCATCTAATAATTTAATTGTAGAAGATAGAGTTATATAAGCACGCAATCAATAATACGCGGAAGACATGCCGTTAATCAAACGATTTGTTTTTTTTATTAAATTTAATATATTTTTCATAATCTAATGATTCAGATTTTATATATTAATTTTATACTTATTATTACGTATTTTTAAATTGTAAACAATTGGCTATTGGTGGGACAATCAGGAAACCAGGCATCATCGGTGAGCGTTGCCAGAACAATAAAGGTTAAAAATTATTGTCTGGGAGTGCATTCCACATGACGCGCCTGGGCATGTAAAAGTCAACTGTCATTAGGTCAGTTTCCCGCGACGTCAACATTTTATACCATTCTTGCTGGCGGGGTGACATCGGAGGAAAGCGATAATAAGAGGATTCGCTGTTGTCCGAGTCCCTGAGATAGTGAGTCTCTTGCCAACTGGCGGAGTTTCAAATTCCTGTCGGTTTTCACCTTCTTTATTTTTTAATGTAGAAAGACTGGTCACCCTTATTACAGATTAAAAAATAATAATAATAATAAAGAAAAAAAAATGATAAGTAGACCTGCATAAATGAAAATGTGGTGGATACGTAGAGATATATATCGTTAAATCGTAAAAAATATATTAAATTTGAAAAAAAACAGATAAATTATTTAATACTATTTGATTAACTATATGTCCTCTACATGTCTCCTTAAGTATGACCATATAGTAGCAATAAAGAATTTTTTTATGTCGAACAATAATTTATCTATTATACATTAAGCCGAGTCTGTATTTTTTTATATTTAAAATAATTAGTAATTAATTTGTTAACTGTTGGTTAAAAAAAAGGAAATCGTAAGTCCAGAAGTATAAGAAAGACCGCACAATAGTTCACAAACCAAGCTTGCATAAATCTGATACTTTTCCTCAGCCCTAAAGGGCTAGTATCCAGGGAGACTAAATTCGGGTGGTCTCTATTTAACTACTTCTTTCAGATTCTAGAATCCCGCGTGACATCATTATTGTTTCAACGTGTAGAAATTTCTTTGGAAATTAATGAGCTTGAGAAATCAACTCAAATATCTGATTATCTGAATTACACAACAATGAAGGCGGTCCTCACACGGTCATCGGTCATAATTATTCTATTGACGGGTACTTTGATAATAATTTTATTATTATTATTATTATTTTTTTTTTTTTTTTGGCATTTGCGAAGGATAAAGCTTTACCAATGGATCAACCTCAGGGAAACAATTATTAACATACATTTGATTTCTGGCACCCGATTTAAGCCGCCTCAGGAAAGAAACAAAAAATTTGTAATCTATGCGGTTGTGATTATAAGATAAATTTCTTTCTTTGCCCAAGTCTAAAAGTCAGTTTATTTTCTAAACGATGGAATTTTCTTGGCTGGAACTAGTCTGCATAGTTTGTCCGTATTGCGCAAAGTCTACCGCAACGGGCGCTGGTAACCACACTTTTTTTTTTCTTTTTTTCTTTTTTTTGATGCAAAAGAGAAAAAACTAACTACAAGCTAGAATAGAGTAAAACATTAGTGAACAAAGGTAATCTTAATGCGATCACCTTCTAAATTTGGTAGTAGTCTAATCGGAGAATATTGGAGAATAATATTATTAATGTCACAACCAGTCTCAATTTTAACAAATTAGTCTCATAGTAATTTTATTTTTATTTTACATGGTGCAGCTATACAACTCAAATCTAATTACATTTCTAATAGATATCATCTAATAGACTAGACAACTGATGAGTGCACTTCCTTTGGTCTAGATCAAATGCACAGTTTCCAAAGAATTAGACAGCAAAATAATATTAAGATAACCTAACTCCAATCCTAGCTACAGCCCTCATCTAATGCCCATGAATTCTGCAACCATATTAGTTGCATTCCTCAACGAGCCCATGAAGCCCCTTATCCAAGTGCCTAACACATCTCGCAGAAGATCTCCAAATCCCACCTTCCCAAGATTACCTTTTGAACTGCCATCGTATTAGTCTTCACAAAATTTTTAGGAGGCGCCGCCCATGATACCATCCGGTAGGAGGGGGACGAAAGATTTTCCATAGGCATAAATGCTGTGGACGCATCCTTGAAGAGCAAATTTATTTGGCGCACTAGAGAAAATGTGCTTTCTATAAGGCCACGGAATATTTCCTCATTCTTACACAACAGCCGCAACGTCCAGCATCCGCATAAGAATAGCAAACCATGTGAATCCAGCATATTTGCAGTAACTGAGTCCCATAAAAATTTAATAGTTAAAATTTTCAGTTATTATTTTTGAAGTTTCGGCAACTAACCTTGGAAAGAAAATATAGTGCTTATGATAATTGAAATATTTTTTCTCTTTATATAGCTCGTGACTTAACAATTTTTATTTATAAACAAAAAAAGAAAAAGATTGTATCACAAAAACCCACACTAGGCAATAGGATGCAGATAATATTATATGTAATTATTAGTAATTTAATTATTAATAATTCAATATATAAAAATGCTAGTTTGGAACCAACAAACCCTTGACCTTTTGATTTATTAGGAAAAAATTTAAAGTTTTTATTTAAATAATTTTAAAATATAAAAAATTAATAAATTAGTAAATTATCAAAATAATTAAATAAAATTATGTAACTATTTAGTGTTACCCATTTCAAATCTCTTAATGGTACTCTTTTCTTTTTTTTGGTGGTGTGTTGGGCTATGAGAATATTGCAAAAAAATGGATAATAGAAGTGGAAACGCGCTTTTTCCTTTGTTGTTGTTATTATTATTATTATTATTAAACAGTAAAGAAAAAATAAAATTAATATTTGACTTTGACTTTTTTTTTTGTTTTCCATATTTTAAAGCAAGGAGAAGTGGAAGATGGAGATGATAAAACAGGAACATCAAACAAAATTCCAAGCCCATCCTCATTTTTTGACTCTCTCCCACCAAATCTTTGCTCCATTTTCTTCCATTGCAATTACTATATACCTTTAATGACCTCTCATTTTTCGAGAATTTCAACTCTCTCTCTCTCTCTCTCTCTCTCTCTCTCTCTCCCTCTCTAAGGCTACAGAACAGAGCTTACAGAGTTCTTCAGCTGCTCAGCACAGAGAAAGGTAACAAACTCTGACCCAATCTCTCTTCTTTCTTCCCATTTTTTTTCTCTCCATGATATTTCATAATTTTAAGTTTGATCAATTCATGAACTTTATTTAATCTCTCAATATTATTGTACTTGGGAACTTCTGGTTGCTCTGATTTTTCAGAGTACGGAAAATTTTGAGACAATTCAAATCCCAACAGGACAGTAATCCTATGCGAACTCCGTTCTGTTCTTCTTTGATTAAGAGATATGTTTGTTGGTTTTATGAATGGATTCTCTTTGTCTTGATTGATCTTATGTCATAAAATTCAAGTATTTCTGGGGTTTTACTTAATCTATGCTATACTAATACCATGATTTTTATTTTTTTGTCTTGACATAACAAAAAATTTAAAAAATAAGTTTGATTGGATTGATGAACAAGAGAAACAACTAATGCTGATTCGAAATTTTGATTCAAATACCCGTTGGTGTTTTACGTAGAAATAGAATTTTTGTTTATTTCAATGCCAATCTGAGTATTTAACTCTTGAAAATAAAATTAGTTTATTAATAACAATAAATTTTTAGTCCTGTTAGTCAGGGACGTGTGAAAACTTTAGATGCACAAAATTGTTGTATTTAGGGAGAGTCATCTACAGGACTGAACTCTTGATTTGAATTTTAATCAGAACTGGTTAATAAAAAAAAATTGGTGTATTTGTAAAAACACATCTGTTCAAATTATTACAAGGAGAAGAAGGAAGAAGAAGCAAAAAATGAAAGGGTGATCAAAGTTGTTCCTTACGTCAAGTGACGTAAAACTATGGTATTTGATGCAATTACGGACATATATGGGGCCCATTTTCTGTTCTATTTTTAAATCGGTTGGTTGCAACCCTGTGTCGTGTCCCGGGGAAATCAATGGTCCTTAGTCAGACTGATTGGTTGTTCAAATAAATATTATAAGAAATATTTTAATAATTAAGAATATTAGAAATATTTTATGAGCGTAAAAATATGGTTGATATATAATAATTTAAATTATTAAATTGTGAAAAATATATTAAATTTAAAAAAATAAAAAATAAAAAAATTATTAAATATAATTAAATTAACTACGTACTTTTAATCTACTTTACTAAACTTGTTTGTGAAGTCAAGTTCTAAGAATTTTATTCCACTTTCATTTTTGGATCTCGAGTTCTAATCTTAAATGAAAGGCGCATGATTTTTGTAGAAATAAAGAAAAGTTCTTGATAAATTATTACTAGATGTATCATAACTATCACAATCCCATGCTTTCATACACACTTAAATTATGTGGGGACTTGACGATGGCTATTTGTCTGTAAATAATTGGCTGTGGAAATTTTGAAAAATGAAACCAGCAAACTATTCCTGGATGCCAGTCAAATTACCGTTTGAATTTTGATGCATAGTGGACACCCCATCTGTCTGGAAGCCTCATTGGCGGTGTCAAAATGTCCAATGTCCAATGTCCAATGCTGCTGTTTTGTGTTCCCATTTGGTCCCATTTAAGTTGACATACAAAAAGTGGTCGTTTTAATTCTTGGCAAGTTTCATTTTTTGTTCTTTGTTTTATCAGAGCAGCATGCTTCATAATCAAGCTGCATATAGTTGAGTGAAGGCATATTCACCCAAGATGAGGAAAAAAGTCCTATCAGTGCAATTGGCATATATTTTCTTTTTTTTTGCTGTGTATCTGTTGTCACAAGAAAGAGTGGTGGGAGATCCCAGAGCTCAAACAGTTCAAGTTACCTGTGCTCGACAACTCGAGCACAATTCCACGATCTTCGTGCCAAATTTCGTTAGCACGATGGAGAAGATCAGTGAACAGATGCGTACTTCAGGTTTTGGAGTCGCGGTTACAGGTTCGGGGCCTGACATTAACTATGGCCTCGCGCAATGCTACGGAGACCTCTCTTTGCTTGATTGTGTATTGTGCTATGCCGAGGCACGTACAATTCTCCCACAATGCTACCCTTACAATGGCGGTCGCATTTTCCTTGATGGTTGCTTTATGAGGTCGGAAAATTATAGCTTCTATGAGGAGTATCAAGGACCTGGCGATGGTGCAGTTTGTGGTAATACAACGCGGAAGAGTTCAGCATTTCAGGAATCAGCTAGGCAGGCCGTGTCACAAGCGGTTGCTAATGCACCAAATAATCGAGGCTATGCCCGAGCTCAAGTGGCCGTTTCAGGGGCGAATGAGTCGGCTTATGTCTTAGCTGATTGTTGGAGAACATTGAACACAAGCTCTTGCAGTGCGTGCTTGCAGAATGCATCCGCGTCTATACTGGGATGTTTGCCTTGGTCGGAAGGAAGAGCACTTAATACTGGTTGTTTCATGAGATACTCTGACGCAGATTTTCTCAATGCAGAATCAGGAAATGGAAGTTCAAGAGGTGAAAGAATTGTTGTTTCTTGTTTTGCAAACTTGATTGGATGAATATAGAAATGTCCTCATCATTTGTTATAGAAATGCTGTGGTGACTGTTTAAACTTATTACACGGTTACATTTGGATCAACAACATGCAGGTACTGTGACAGTAATAGTGGTTTCAGTCATCAGCTCTCTGGTGGTTTTAGGAGTTGGATCAGCTATAGGATTTTACATATGGAAGCGCAGATATATAGAGAAGAAAAGAAAAGGTGAGATAGCCTATTGTACCAGTGTTATCAGATTCTGAGCAGATTATATGTCAACATAGACAAAGTTATATCTCCAATTTCTCTAGACGAGCCAATTAATGCCATGGCAGAAGAAAAACGATGGCAACGTAGTGTTACAATAGAATGGTTGCCATTGGAGTTATGCTTATACTGTGCGATATTGTTGCCTTGTGCACCAGGTTCAAATGATGCAGAAAGGTTGGTCAAAACTCTTAATGACAGTAGCCTAAACTTTAAGTATACTACACTCGAGAAAGCCACAGGTTCTTTTGATGGCAACAACAAACTTGGACAAGGAGGATTTGGGTCAGTCTATAAGGTAGTCCATTTTGCTAACCTCTGTCACATGCAATCTTGCATCAGAATCATCAAAATCACTTAGACCTTAGCTACAATTACAGGGAGTATTGCCTGACGGAAGAGAGATCGCTGTGAAGAGGCTTTTCTTTAACAACAGACATAGAGCAGCAGGTTTCTACAATGAAGTTAACATGATCAGCAGTGTGGAACACAAAAATCTAGTCAGGCTGTTGGGATGCAGTTGTTCTGGACCCGAAAGTCTTCTTGTCTATGAATTTCTGCCCAACAAGAGTCTCGACCGTTTCATCTTCGGTAATTTCCCGGATTTCATCCTTTGTTTTTTTAATGTCCAAAAAAAAAAAAAAAACCGTTAGTTTTCAGATTGCGCATCAACAACTACCATTAGCGTACTTATTTACATCATGGTTAATTGGGTACTACATTCGGACAATTTCCTATGATAAGCCGAATGGAAATTGATGATTTTTTTTTTTTTGGTAAAGAAAATTGATGATGTTTTGATGACAATGAAAATGACAGATCAGAACAGGGGCAAAGCATTGACCTGGGACCAGAGATATCAGATAATTACAGGGACGGCAGAGGGTTTAGTCTACCTTCATGAGAATCCCAAGATCAGGATCATTCACAGAGATATAAAGGCCAGTAACATCTTGTTGGATTCAAGGTTTCGTGCTAAAATAGCTGATTTTGGCTTGGCCAGGTCTTTCCAAGACGACAAGAGTCACATCAGCACGGCCATTGCAGGAACATTGTAAGTTCCCTTTGTCTCAGCAATTTTTCCAGGTGGGAACCTTGAGCTATTTATCGCCTCAAACACGTGTATGAACAAAAGCGATGTTATATCTGCAGAGGATACATGGCTCCAGAGTACCTGGCCCACGGTCAGTTAACAGAAAAGGCAGATGTCTACAGTTTTGGTGTTCTGTTGTTGGAGATTGTAACAGGAAGGCAGAACAACAGAAGCAAAACCTCAGATTACTCGGACAGCCTAGTCACATTGGTAAAATTCAGAAACATCATTTTTTTTTTCTTAGACTTCATTTAAGCTGCTCTCTCCCAGAAGTTAAAAATCAACTAATCGATATTACTTTCTTAAGCTATGTTTGGTATTGAGGTGAAAAGTGTGTTGTGGTGTAGTAACTGTGTTTTGAACCAAAAGTGATTTCTTTAATGTTTGGTAATTCTTTCTAAACGGAGTTTTACAAACGTGATAGCTCTCAAAACTATGGTTTTACAAAAGCACCTTAAACATTCTTTTAGAGAACGTGACAAAATTTAATGATCATACCACATAAATTTTGAATTAAGTGAATAAAACTAACTCTACCAATTCAAGAAATTATTAAATATTCAAAATTTAAATTTTTTTACAGCTTTTCCATAAGTATTACCAAACAATCTGTAATTTTAAATAACAGCTGTTTTAATCACAGCATTGATTCACAACACTTCAATTCACAGCACTTTATCTCATAGTATTGTCAAACAGACCTTTATACTCATATTCTGAAAAACAGACGTGGAAGAAGTTTAAGGCAAGGACCGTGGATGAGCTCTACGACCAGAATCTAATGTTGCATAACCATCATCATAATAGCAATGTCAAGAATGACATGTTGAGAGTAGTACATGTAGGGCTGTTATGCACCCAGGAAGTTCCATCACTAAGGCCATCAATGGCAAAGGCATTGCAGATGCTTACAACAGAAGAGCCCCTGCCTGCACCCGCAAAACCGCCTTTCATGGACGAGTCGACCATGGAACTTAATGAAATCTGTGAGGATGCATGTTGCCCTCTCAATGCTGGTCCTTCATCAGCATCAGTTGCCACTGTCAGCAATAGTTCTTTCCACCCAAGATGACAGTGAGAGACATGAGGACTAGGCCGGTGCTTACAAAAATTTTGCGGATTAATAAAATTCTGGTTGCAGATATTTGCAGGAAAAGGTGGGTGAAAAATTTCAGCAGATATTGTTAGGCCTGATGCGACCCAGGAGAGGGGATGAATTGGGCATTTTGGGCATCAGAAGAAAGCAAATTGGCGCCTAGCAGACCTGGAGATACATCTGAGGGTGGACATGCCTTAATGACAACGGGTGTGCTTCCTTATTGGGCAACCTGTAAACCATGACTTAAAAACCCACAAGCACATTAGGTCTAAAGATTAATCTTTCTTTTCCCTTTTTACGTTTGTATCATCTAATGAAATATTCAAATTCATTGAGACTTCTAAGTCGTATTTTGTGGAAATAACTTCTTATAAAATAAGAATAAGATTGCATATATATGATTACCTTTTGTATCTTATAATGTGGAAGCTTATATATATATGGAACTGGATATGGGAATGTCATTTTCTATTTTTGTCTACTTATCATGATGATCGATGAAACTGCAAGGCCCTACAAAATTGTATGTTTTCATTGAAACAGAACTTTGACTTAAGATAAACGACTCGGGTGTTCACTGGTGCATAGCATGTTACATATTTATAAAGAAGAAAATCTGAATGCAACTAAAACAAAGTAACAAAAGAGAAAAGGAAGTCAAAGGTGTCAAAATTTAAACTGGTCTAATAAGTTAATCTAAATTCATCTAAAATAAGTATGATTTGAACCTGATTCAAAAGTGACTTTAATCCAAAATGATCTGAAATTTTAGGGTCAAATCTGATCCGCACGATCCGATTTACTTTTTAAACAAAAGAAGAAAAGAAAGTAAAAAGATTATAACATTTGAATCATATATTTTATATTATAAAAAATATAGATTTTATTATTTTTAATATAAATGTTAATTATAATTTTTTTAAAACAATATTTTGAGATTTTTTTAGTTATTTTCAAATTTTATTTTGAGTTTTTAAAATTTTTTAAAAAAAGTTTCTTGAATTATTTTTGATTCTATAATTTTCTTTAATTTTTAAGAATTTTTTTACAAAATTTTCCAATTTTTTTCAGTGTTCAAATTTTTTTAATAAAAAATAATACATTAAAAAAAAATGATAACTCAACCAACATATAAATTAAATTAAACTTCAAGCGACTCAACCTCAAATAACACGAGGAATAACTTAGGCTAAAAATAATCGATCCAAAATAACCTTAATCAGACGGGACTCAATTTGACCCGCAACTTATTTTGACTCCTTTAATGGGGCCAAGTGATTGTAGACCGCAGAAATGTGGTCAAAATTCGACTGGCCCTCGTCGGCCGGTACTTGGACCGAGGAAAGGAAAAGCCTAGCTGAAGAACAGTCAAAGAAAACGTAGAAAACCAGTCAGTCCGGTCAGATTGAAGTTGAGTTTTAAGTTAGTCGAGTACCAGTTCAGGTCCGTTGCATTTTGATTTTATTGGATTTTAGCTATATTAAATTTTCATTATTTTGAATCAATATTGTTAAAATCAGATCAATTATTAAATAAAAAAATTAATAGTTTAATATTTAACCGATTAAACCGGTTGAACTGATATTTAAACTGGTAGAACCGATATTAAATATTAAATATACAAAAATTTCATATTTTTATATATCTATATTACATAAAATATCAATAAGTTATACAAAATATAAATAAGATAAATTTTATAATATTATATTTGAGAAATTTAAATTTATGTAAACTATATTTTAACATATGAAAAGATTAAACAATTTATATATATATATATAGAGCTTATTTATAAAGTATTAATGTATAAAATGTAATAATTTATAGGATATAGTATTATGATATTATATTTAATAGATGTAATTATATGTGATTTACAATTAAATGCAAAATGACACTAAAAATTAATTAATTTAATATATTAATGAATCCAAATAATTTAGGTCAGATAAATTAAGTAAAAATAAATTTATAAATTATATATTTTTATGTTAAATTAATCAATTTGTGTATGAAATACAAGGTCTCTAGTTCATGATTTTTAACAAGATAAGTGAAGAGAATTTTTTTTTTTGGATTAACAAAATGCTACTAAGAACTTGAAATAAAAAGAAAAAATGAGGAAGTTAAAAAAGTTGCAGAGGGACGGGCGGTGTGGTTTTGGGTGTACATTACAATATATTATAGAATATGTAAAATATGTTAAGCACCTCAATTTAAACCAGCGGCAACGACATCCGCCTTTCATTGCAGCAGTAACGGTTCGAAACCAACGGAGCGCAAAACTCTTTTCCACTTTTCCAACAAAAGGTTGTGACACATGGCGCCGTCCAAGACATCCACATCATCCATATTGGTCAAAGGTGGAGTCGGTATCAATTCACTAATTTTATGATTCGACCGGCTGGTTCGCTTATTTTTGATACAAAGAATCAGATTTGGGAACTTGATCAGTCCTCAGTTCAACTGGTTAGACTGACCGATCTGATATGAGTTCGAAAACATTATTTTGAATTTTGGATTAAGTTTTATGAATTCAAATTATTTAAGATACTGGTAAATCGAGTCTCGAATCGTTTGGTTTTGAGTGATTCAAGTTACAGTTATGGGTTGACTCACATTTTAGATAAATTAAATCAAGTTGGGTTATCTTGGGTACCTCTGAGCCCATCGGCCGATCTCCGTTTTGCTCCCTACAAAGGGGCAGTTGGTAAAGAAAGCCGTGAAAGCACAAGCATCAATATAGGTCTTTTCTGAGATCCTAATCAAATCCGACACTAGGCCCGATTTAAATTTAGTTTTACGGGATCCTAATAGAAAAGCCCATCAATGGCCCATTTTATATTTTCAATTTGTTTAATGCGTAAACAAATGAAGACGACACAGTCGACCCATCAAGCACCATTGCAACTTCCTACGCTTTTGGGCGTCAAATATTCGCTGAATGACTATTGCAGACTAAATTAAGGGTGAAATGTTTGAAAATGAAAGCAAAATCCCTATATATATATATATATATAAAATTTTGAGAGCTACTAGTCAAATTACAACAGTGAGAAAACAGTTTAAGGACAACTGAACGTAAAAATTAATAAGTCAAATGACATTTTTTAAACAAGTTTGAGAACATGCTTAAACCTTGTTCCAATATCTATTGATTGAGAAGTGACATCACAAAAGTTAGAAGATGTTCCAACCAAAAAGTAACATCCAAAAAAAAAACAAGTATTGTTTTTTTTATTGCTTCGTTATGATCCCAAACCCATTTTTCTTCGTGATAAACACAGTGGATCAATTTCTCGTTTGGCCATTACCAACAGTCTTATAGGAAATGGGAAAATCAAAAACAAAAAATGGACTATTTATCGAACAATCTGAAAAAAATGGAAGTTCCATGTTTCTAAATTTGTTTTGGCATATAAAATTGGTCAATTTAGAATGGGTGGGAAGCCACTTAATGTTCCAAAATTTCAAGCATTACTCATTTTCTAATGTTCCAAGCAAACATTAAGCATTTTTTTTTAGCCTTTTATAGTCTTTTATTTTTTTTACTGTATACATATTAGGATAACACCCTTGAGAAAGGGCGCCTAATAAAAACAAAGTTAGTATTGGTCCATCAATCGCTAGGGAGAAAGTTACTTTTATAAGACAGTTCCAAAACTAACAAAATATTCCCGCAAACAAAAGACAACATGCCTAGGTTGTTGAGTCTATTAAAAAATTTATTAGACAATAACTTATATAATAGAGATAATTTTTAATATTTTTATAAATCTCATATTTTTTTTTAAATTAAAACTCAAGACTCAAATTAAAATTCAATGACACAAAAATAGACTAACTCGAATAATAGGATTTAATTGCCTTTTTAGTCAATACCCAAAAGCAATGGCCCCGACTCCGGCCGATGTTCCTCGTGAGATCCATCATGCAATCAGCCCATATTGGGAGATCTTTTTGGGACAATCGTGACAGAAGCACAAGAAGATCCTATTCTCCCAAACATAGTTAAAGATGCTGTATTATTATTATTTTCTTTTTTCTATGTTCATTTGCATTCCGTTCAGACTATGTAAGCATTTCATTAATCATCAATATAGATCAGTGGTAATATACATGATTGCAAAATACAATTTATCCTCTCCCTTTTTTCTAAGATAAGCTTTTCAATGCCACTAAAGTTTCGCATTACACGGCAGAATACAATCCAACAGAGTACCAGTGAGACACGTTCAAAGACTGTACACATTAGACTTTAGTCATCTGTAAAGAATTGGCCAGAAAGATTATCCATGACAGCGAATTGCATGTTCTCAGATGGTTTCCAATGGCGCTTTCTCTGATTTATAAACCAATTATTGATTTGCTTCTGATCCAGACCCGTTGATTCAGCTAATGCTATCTTATCAGCTTCCTGGACGGTTGGAACAAAAATGCAAAAACAGTTTATCAACCACAACTCCAAGTTGGTGACTAATATGTTGCAATGTTTTGAAATTATACTGTGACAGTTGGGTGTGAAAATATAGAATTACAAGATCCTAATCAATTGGGTATAAAGTGTTAGCCACGAACCATTCACCATATTACATGCATAGTTATAGAGGAAACATGTGCAGACAAGAAGAGAGGTACTTACAGTAGGGTATGGCCATTTATAGTGAACGTTCCACCATTCAAGTAGGGTTTGCCTTGCTTCTTTGGGCAACTTTCCTTTCTTTTTCTTCTTGGAGAACTCTAGCTTTAGAGAACTAATGTGACTTCCAAACTTGCGCAGAAGCCTATCTTTGAGATCTCGGTCTTCGCTGTTCGATTGACCTTCGTGTATCTCCACCTCTCCTCCGCTCAAATCCTCATCCGATGATATAGCACCTTCTTCTGCCAAGATGATCACACGATGTGTATCGAGTTTTTGGATTTATAGCTTGTCCAAAAAACACAAACAAAACCATGCAAACATCTAGAAAGTTAACTGAAATGAATAATTAAGTTAATATTTGAACCTACCAGAGTGGAAGAAATAAACTGGGCACGCCTAATTCAACTTCACTCCACAGAAAAAAAAAACTACGTCAGATTTTAACATGGAAAAGGCAACTGGCTTACCCATGTTCTCAGAAAAACGTTTTCCATTAGTTTTCCAGTCTGTAGTTTGTGTGCTAGCATTTAGGATTTGACAAATTCACCACATATTTTTCTTTTCTTTTTTTTTTCAAATGAAAAAAGTTATCATAAGAATGTTAGTGATCTTGTGAACCTGTGAACCTAGGCCTAAAGTCATCTATTAGACATCCAAATTTAACATTCTATATGACCGACCACCCATGCACTTGTGGCTCAGGCCGTCTCCTCCAAGCTAAGGCATAAGCAATAACGAACATGATTTCCCCATACTACCAAACCATTTATAGAAAAAGGGAATATTAAAATACGAGTTCATACCCCGGCCAAATTTGAAGCCACACGCAAACTTACCATCAAGCTCACGCTTCAGATGGTAATTACCATATCTATTTTCTTATTTGTATAAACGGAATAATTACTAAATTAAAATGAGCACATTAAAGCCAGCACTGGAATACTCTGCCTCTACACTGGATTATGGTACACCAAAGTAGTATAACTCAGAGATTACAAAAACCAAAATAAACCATGGAAACCAAAGTTTGCTTAAACTAAATGCGCAGCCACTATTTAACTGATGATGCGAAGTATCACATCACATAATAATAGCTGATTGAACATATCGAATTTATAGTGCGTTGTACAGTTTTGTCGACGCCCATGAGAAATGAAACAACGATCGCCAAATATTTGATCTTGTATCTCGTTTTGGAGTTTGAAATACTGGAGGGGTTTGTACGTCTATAGAACCGTAGAACTGTTTTAAAAGTTAATAATAGTTTAATTAAACTCATCAGCTAGGCAACACATTCTATTTCTTTTCTTCTTTACTGATAAGGTAGATCCGACATTGCAAAGTTTAAAAAGAAGATCAATCAGCCGATGAATCCAGTCCCATCCAAAGAATCAATGGGGGCCAATAATAATGCAGACAGTAACCCATGGACACAGAAAAAAGGGTGGGACAAGAAGGAAGAGGCTATGACTAGGGTTAGCAGAGTTGGGGACCCACATAAACCTCCACAAACCAATGAAATGAACAAGACCCCAGTAGAAGGGTGGAAAAGAGGAAGGGCAGCGTAACGCCAGCCTCCACCCAGCAGTCTTGTTCAGTTATGTCGATTGTCAGAGGCAAGTCACACATTGGAAAAGATGGTGCTAGGCCATCAAATCAAGCAAGCATGCAACAGGAGAGAGTTGAGAAGAAACAGACGATAAAGCTCCAGAATATTACCTGAGATTTTTCCATTAATTTATTCTTCATATTTGTTGTGATTTGTTCGGACGGTAAGAACGTTACGAAAATAAATAAATAAATAAATAAAAATAAAATTATTTAAATTGATAAAAAATTGTGAAAAAATAATTAAAAAATAAATAATAATTTGTAAAAAAAAATATAAAAAATAAACAATATTATTTAAATTAATTATAAAATCATAAAAAATTATTAAAAATAATAAAATAATAATAATATTTTTTAATTAAAATTTTTTAATTTTTTTTTTCTCATCCAATTCTCCCGAACCAAACACAACATTAATTTAGCAAGCCTGTCGAGCCACTCAACAGTCTCCCGACCCCGCACTTCACACTCCACAGTCCCAACTAAAATCCATCGACTTAAATGATCTCTTTTTCCAAGATAACATATTCAATTCTCGACGGAGGGGAAAAAAAAAAAAGATAACATATTTAATTCCCTCTAGTGAAAGCATGGCCCAGGATGCCTGCTTTCGACCAATCCATTATGGTAGTGGTCTGCTGCCACTCCAATGACAAAAATACCCATACTAGCGACTCATGTGTATCCAATCCGTCGTCGCAAGATTTAATTCAAGATTTCCTAAAATGATCCACGACTAATCATATATATAATTTTCTTTTTCAAAATATGAGTGATGGAAGTGATATCCACACACCCTAAAAATAATTGTGTTAGATCATCACATCAAGTAAATTAGGCTATTTTATACCAAATGTGTGAGGAAGCAAATCTCATAAACCCATCAAACATCTCCAACCGTTAAGTGACCTCACAAAGTGAACAAATATTTAACCTCACTATTTAACCTAATAAAAATTCAAACTCTCAAGAAATCACGAATTTTAAAAATTTTTAATCAATCGACTCCGCCTCTAAGTAACCGAAAAAAGGAGCACAACTTCGTTAGCAACACTATTATGAACGGTCCACCATCAACATCCCATGAGTGTCGATCTTAAGAACAAATTTACTAGAGAACAGCACTGCCACTCTTTCAATAAATCATTTTGTGACCCCAAATGGCGAGACAAGAGACAGGGTCACCCATGATGAGAGAATTCGCTGGATGGAAGGCATGAACTTTTTACAATGGGTGGGCCGAAGGAAGAAAATAATGGCCAAATCCAACTTGAGGAAAAACGATAAAATTACACAATTGGGAGTTGGGACCCGCAACAACTCCAAGTTCGGAACTAAAGACTCAGACACGTGGTGCACATCAAGAAGCACGAAGACCCACACTCAAAGACCATAAAGGAACAAATGCCCATGAACATGACAACCACTACGCAGCAGGAAGCAGCAGTGGAGGCAGTAGCAGGTACTGCAGCTCTCAGAGAGAGAGAGAGAGAGAGAGAGAGAGAGAGAGAGAGAGAGAGAGATGGCATTGAATCATCCATGCGATCTCTCTCCAAGCAAAAGCTGGTGGTGGGATCACAGCGAAATCCCCGGGAGTCCCATGTGGAAGTCCGACCACCCGCTCTACCCGGGCAAAAAGCACCATTAAAGTCTTCGTTAACCTCACCTGCATTTATCATCAGCAACCCCACATTCCATAATACCCTTTTCTCAGGTTACACACAGGCCCCCTCTTTCTCCTGCCGTGTGTATCTCACTACTGGCATTAATTCATGTAACCCTTAAGTCAATGCAAATCTAACAAAAAAAAATTGAACTCCTCATGCCCTTGCCCATTTCAAAGCTTACAAATTACACTAGGGTTTTAGCTTAAAAATATCATCAACCCGTGTACAAACGCCTACAACCCTATATTCATATTTGTTCCCTTCTTAGTCAACAGCAAGATACATACTCGCAACAGCTCCAATAATAATGCACGCCCCCATAACTTTTCATGAAATAGAATATCTAAAGATCCCATATTGGGTTCTACCTTCTATCTCTTGTTTTTAATCTTGACATGATTACCTATCCATATGCCAATGGTAATCAAGATAGTTAACGTTGCGATAACATTGCGATGAGGCCTTACAGACATACAAAATCACCAATGTCCCCGTGGAATTAACTGGAGTAGAAAGCCACTGAGAATCATAACAGAAAACACAAAAATTTGCAAGTTGCCATCCCCATGCAAAGAATTGCCAAAAAAACTAATAAATCACAAATAACCCAAAACACACATACATCAAATACAAATAATAGAGAAAAGAAAATCACATCTTTATACACATGCATGGTTATCGAAGTGTGATAGACCTAAAAGGTGATATCTGTGGTAGTACATACATGCACTCAAAACGGAGTTCAGCACCGTTAGAATAAAAAGGGAAAAAAAATGCTACAATAGAATATTCAAGTGAGCAACATTGGTAAACAGACCTGAAGCCCACGCAAATGACCAAGGTGCTGATATAGCAGCCTCGTAACTAAAACGTTTAAACTCAAACACAATCAAAGCATGTGAATATATGCCTCTGCATGATATCCAAGTGGGCATTTACGTCGGTCGGTCGCATGTCTAAAGAATCTCAACTTTTCCTTTTCAGTTTGTAAAATAAACTTAATTTTATTGAAAAGAAAAGTTCAGGATAATCCACATAAGCCGAAGATATAATAAAAAAATACACGGCCGATTTAAAATGATAAAATCGCTCAAAAGTGAAATGTACTTTGAAACAAAAATAATAATAGTTGCCAACCAATACCCAACAAGCATTTTTTGTTAATTAACTTTTACAATTAAACAAATTTAGTTTGATAAATACGTCTTGTGTGCATAAGGCTGCTTGATCATGCCAATTGCATGACCTCAACTCCCACTCTGATGGAATGGCAACAGCAGCTTTTCTGACCGTAATGCTATTCCAAATAAGTATTAAAAGTTCCAAAGCAATCATCAAATGCATTTTGTTGCAAGTCTCCTTGAAGGCTTAAACGGAGATCTATGCCCGCTGGATTAGTGATACTCACATGCATTAATATTTTCTGATGGGTGCGCAGGCATGTGTACGGTACATTTGTTTGCTTTCTTTTACAAATTTATTGTTAAACGAGAAATAAAGTACAAAAAAGAGACAAACAATAAGAGAGAGAGAGTTAAAAGCTAGTCAGCTCTTAAACAATTTCCAAAGTGCATTTTTCACAACCCACCATCTATATTCAAAACTAATGCTCTGTTGGAACTTGAAATTCTTTAAAGAAACAAGATCTTACACTGTTACAGGTCATCGCCAACAAGAAGATTCAAAGCATGCACCGGAATAGGATAGGATAGAATGCATTTCATCAAAATTCCCATATGCAATTACTTCTAAATTTGCACGCCAAAGAATGAATAAGGTAAAAATGAATAACAAATCAATGTGATCAATCTTGGCCAAAACAAGAAAATAAGAGAAAGAGCATCGAAAGAGATTGAATTCAGCTGGAGTAACTATCGATGGCTATTTCCAAAACAGGAAAGAATATTATCAATTGCAATTAAAATGAGAAGTTTTCTTCTTTAATATTATCATTTGCAATTGAAATGAGAAGTTTAAAAAAAAAAATAATAAATAAAAAGTTATAATTTCTTATAAAAACAAAAGATAAATTTATCTAAAGACTCAGACCGTGGTACTTTCTCACTGCTAGCCATCTGTGATGTTTATGAGAAGAACAAATTCAGCTTAAGGACTTGCAGGCCAATTTGGTGTCTCGAGTGCATTTTCTGTAGCCTCTAGGCATTACATTTTCTGATATGTGCCTCTCTTGATCCATATGTTATCTTACTACATCTATAACATTTAGTGACATTCAACTTAAGGACTTCATCATGTGAAAAATATAATCTTCCCCTAATTTACATGCCGTTACACAAGCATCATTCTTAACGCCAACCATGAGGGGTAAGGACACCTGATTACTGGTCTACAGTCTTTTACCTATGATAATGGATCGTTCTAAGTCCTAAAGACTGCAAACTATTGTCGACTAATTAACGAAGTAAAAGAACTTTTCAACTAGCAACTGTAAAATCCCATCTAAAGCAATATAAAACTCAAAACTGACAAATGAGTAAATTCAGGTTCCAGCTACTATACTTAGAAAGCAAAATGAAGAATGATTACTTCCAGTAGTTGGCGGAGTATGTTTTGAAAAAACTGAAACAACAAATTGGCTAGTGAAAATTGAAAAGCATCGACATAAATAGCAAGAAACGTAACTTCAGTCTTTCTTAACAGGAAAACTTTTGAAAAGTCTATCACTAGCCACTGTACACAAACTATCAAGTTGCATCAGTTAACTGAAAATCGAAATTCAGAATCTTAACCTATAACAAAAGATTGGGCCTTCCAATCTCATTTCCTCTGACAGTCAAAAAGTAGAGGAGGAGAAATGTCTAAAAGGAAAATTAAAAAAAAAAAAAAAATCACAACAAAGCAAGATGAAGAGAGAGAGAATATGCAAGTAAATCAAAGCTCGTGCAACATTTTTCTGAAAAAGAAAAAGAACCACAACTGTTCAAATGTCCATCACTGCATAGTTTATGACCCATTTACTAATTCTTTCCCCTCAACGTAGAAGACAGTGAAGAGAAATACGGTGAGAGTTCACACCCAAAAATACAGACAATAAAGTATCGTAAGAATATTTTCCCAGTAGCAGCAGTAGCCAAATGCAAACCGAGTCAAAATATTACTAATTTCTAGGGCTTTTGCTGTTTGTCTGTACCATCCATTGCCCTACCCCAAAACCTTTGATTGTTCTTTCGAGAATTTGCCAGTTTTCTCAACAATAAATGGGTTTTTGCGGAAAAAAAGAAAGGCTGGGTAAGAACCAAACAGGAGATTCCCAGCCAGTCTTATGCTTAAGAGTTGATAATGAATGGTTTTAGGGGTTTTCATAGGGTATTTCTGTTTCCTAACAACTTTGCCCAAGTGTCAGGATGATAATATGCAGTAAAAAATTAGAAAAAGCAATGGCTGTAGGCACAAAAATCAATGGACATAACTATTTTAATTGCCAAAAACATAGACTAAAAATAAAATCTCTTTTTTTTTTTTTTTTTTTTTAACAAGAACATAAAAATTCTTATTCAGGCTTAGGGAGAAGAGAAGGAAACTGACCAGATAGGCTTCTCCCGATAGAGGCGCCGGTGCAGAGATTGCGTAGCTGCATTTCAATCTCGTTCAAGAAGGTGTTCGCTTCATCGAATGGCCTTTCGAGATCCGATTTATATTTCACCAACACATCACAGTAGGTTTTCTTCAAAAAAAAAAAAAAACAAAACAAACAACAAACAAACGGACGATTAAACGCCGCGGATTAGAGAGCAAATCAAACGAGAAAATTCAAAGACTCGACAGATAAAAAAAAAAAAGTGAGAGAGACCATGAACTCGTCGAGCTCGGGATCGGCTCCGAAGCATGTGGAGGCGGCGGCGTCTCGCCTGCACAGGTCATTTCCCCGTCGGATTTCATCCAAAAAACAGGCTATCTCGGGCGGCGCACCGACCTTTTCCATAAGCCAAAAAAAAAAGAAAGATTTTATGTTCAACATACACAAATTAGAGGATTTCCACGGATCAGTCAAAGCCAGAAGAAACCTCTTTATTAGCCATATCTTTCAATCTTGAAAATCAGCAAAAAAAAAAAAAAAAGTAAAGAAAGATTAAGGATATAAAACGCAAAACTGAAACCGATTCCAAGAAAACAGGCGGTTTATGAAGCTTGAAAGTTGGAAGTAACCGCCCTCAAATGACAGTTTTTGCTGAGAGCAACTAAGAAATTCTTTTTTTTTCCTTTTGAAGTTGAATTAATTCCTTTTTTTTTTTTTAAGCAACAAATTATTTCCGATTTTTTAAGTCAAAAACCTTTCGCTTCAACTTCTTTGCTTGTTTGCACAAGAGGAGCAAAATTTTGCTGAAGAAGAAGCAGAAGAAGAAGAGGAAGAGAAGAGAAGGATTTCTTTTCAAGCGCTGAATCACCTTCTGGCAATCGATATAAGCGTCGAGCAAACGAGGATAACTAGGATGAGAAGCGATTTTCGCTTTAATCAAAGACGACGCGTCGTCTTCGTCGCCGCCATCCCGCTGAAATTCGGGAGTGATAGAAGCTTCAGCCTCGGAGATCGCGGAGGCTGCTGCGGCGGCGGCCGAGAGCAGCTCGACGTCGGATCCGAAAATCGGAATCCGATCACGGAACGGGTCGGCGGAGGAAAGAAGGCGGTCTGGTAGTCCGGCGTGAGAATCAGGTCCTGAGGTGACATCAACGGCTTGTCCGAGTAATCGGTCGCCGCCGCCGCCGCCGCCGAGTGCAGACCGTACAGTCCATCCATAAATGGCTGCAAAATGATTGGGTAAGTAAGATACAGAAGAAACACAGGAGACTCCTTCCCTTTTACTATTGAAAAAAGAGAAGAATTATATTTATATAAATATATAATTAACACTCTTTTTTTTTGTTCTTTTGCTTTTTTTTAGCTATTTTTGAGTTTGCTTTTACGTCGTCGTCTAAATATTTTTGGAGCTTCAAACTGTAAAAGAGTTTTGGTTTTGGTATTTGCTTGCGTGCTTGCTTGCGCGATGGAGGAATTGGAGCGTGCAGAGAGAGAGAGAGAGAGGGTCTAATGTTTTTAGGCGCTGCCGCGCTGTGAGAGAGAGGCTACTCAGTACGCCCAGATTTTTTTTTTTAGTTAATTATTTTTATTTATGTCGTTTTCCCCATTTTATTAATTATTATTATCTTTATTGTTTATTGTTCATGCAGAAAATCTGCGGGGCAATTTTTATTATATTTTGTAGACATAATTAAAGGTGTTTTTCTTTTAAAATTTTATTATATAAATATAAAAATTAGATACATAATAATTATATAAATTTATTATTCAAAAATTAAGTTCTTGTCATTATTTCCTACTTAAATTTTTTATCATGTATTTTTTCCTTTTTCTTATAGTTAAAAATCTCATTTAAGCAAATATTAAATTATTTTGTTACCAGAAATGAGGTCATATATAATGAAAAGTGAACAGAGTTTATAATATATGACTATAAAAATAAAAAATTTGAATAAAATATCTTAATATAATTGTGTTAGAAATATAAGTCAAATATCAAATAATTAGTACCCATGTCGACAATACACTTTTCATATAGTCTTTTTAATAATAATTATAATTTTTACAACAAAAATTTACAGTTTATTTTTTCATTGTAAAAAGTATGTATGTTATTATAAAAAATTTGTACATTATTGCACGATTACAGAACGTATGATAAAAATATATGACTACACAGCGTGCTACCAAATGACCCTTTATTTTATTACGTTATTCACAAAATGTCAAACTTTTTAATGTTTAGTAAAAGAGGTCGCCTTCTACAGCAATTTTATTTATTGATTAATGAATTTTATCAAAAGATTTATTTTTTTGTAATAATTAAATATTAAAACAGATTACACTACTAGAAATTGTAAAAAGTAAAACTTATAATTCTTTTGTCAAAATCACTATAAAAACTATTTCACAGCATTAATTTCTCAATTTTATTAAATCTTTGTTATCTAATTTGACAATTTAAATTTCTTGAGTTCGAGTCCAATGGGATCAATTAACCTAAAAAAAAAAACAACATTATATAATTTCGGTAAACCCGATTCGTAAAAAAATTTGATAAGTTGTAACTCATTTTTTCAATTTCGGCGACCCAAATATAAATTTGGCAATTTTGGTAAAGCAATGTGCAAAATCCGTATATTCTCAAAAAAAAAAAAAAAAAGAAGCATAAAATCGGTAACCCCTGTTCAATTTTTTATTTTGGGTAACTCAACGCACAAAAATTTATTATTCTATATTAACCATTATTTGATTTTGATAAACACGATTTTGAAATTGATAACCTTAAACTCATTCATTATTTTAATAAATCCATGACCTGTAAGCAATTTCTTAAATAATTGTAATCCAAAACATTACCTTTTTTTTTTTATGGGTAAACCCTAACTTATTTTGTGATGTAGGAGGCGTGGAAGTTATTCTTATTTTTTTTGTCTATAAAAAAGACGATAATTTACCATTAAAAGAGAAATAAACGAGGAAAATAATTAAAATTTAAATTTTAGGTCTCCCAATTAAAAACGAATTACTCTGACTAAAGTGTATCCTCTTATCCTCATAATTTGTGTCATTAATATTAGTATTACGAATTCCTTTATATCAAAAAATTAATGTCATAATTTTGGTACGAGAATTTGCGAAATATGATAATGAAAAAAAAATGGAATCTCTTCCGAGGCCAAAGAATGGAGACTAAAACAATTATCCTTCTTTTGATTTTAAATTATGTGATTTTTTTTTATCAAAATAAAAGATTTATCGTTAATATACTAGTAATCGAATTCGTGAGTCTATATCAAAATAATTTTAATTTGTCACCACTTCATTTAATCACCTAAAAATAGTAGATTCACTACTTAAGAATTTTTTGGTTTTCCTCAAATCTGACTATGGTATTAACAAATCGTGAATCTACCACTGCGCTTCTGTATAAATTCTCAAATTTGAGGTGGACAACAGTACATAAATTCAAAACCAAATTTCTTTATAAAAAAATACGTTAAGTAACTAGAAAAGTACTGTTTCAAGCGATAATTATGGGAATAAATACTCATGATCATCACAAAATCATCACCCCGAGCAAATTTGGGTTCCCGTAAAGGGATGCAATCAACGGACAATTACAAGTAGCAGAACAAATGAGTAAATAATCCTTAACTTTCGCTTGGGAGAAATTTTGCCCCTATCTTCTCTCTAGTAATCATCTACACTAATTAGGTAAAAATCCTCAATTTTCAATTTGAATGAAGTGTTATTTTTGTCCTTTTTTTATAACTTAAGGGTTAAAAAAATTTAAAAAAAAAAACAGTTGAGGAGATTAAAAAGCAAATAAACAGTTGAAAATAACTGTAATTGATGTTGTGTACTTCTTCATTTTAATTTTTTTGTTATAATGTAACATCTAAAAAATTAACAAAAGATCATATTTAGAAATTAAATTCTGTAATCTTTTATCTGGCTTTAAAAGATTTTAACAAAAAATATCAGCTAATTTTTTGTATTATAGGTAATGCACCAAATTCAAGTTGAGCAATTAATTGCGACAAACTAAGTGGCAGAGAAACTGAGCATTTCTGACCTTGCTTTTATAAAAATCAAAGAGGCCGTTTGAGCTGATGTGATGTATATATTAATCCAATTAAAACAAAGTTTCTTCCTAATCAAAATAGAAAACATGCCTTGATTAGAGTTTCTCTCAATTTTCTTAATTTTCAATTACCAGTGTTCAACATTTAACTGGTTAAGTTACGTTATGTCAAAAAAAAAAAAAAATAATAAGTTACGAGTTTTCAATCCGACCATAAATAACAAAATTTTAAATCTATTAATATTATCTTGTCGGCATTGATAATAGTTCTAAAAAAACAAAACAATTTAAATCTATTAATATTTACTTGTAGGCATTCGTAATTGTTCTAAAAAAAAAAATAAAATAAAATTTTCATCTTTGCACCATAATTTTCAAGGAAATAACTTGTCAACGAGAATATTGTTCTAAGTTGGGTGGACTCAAAAATAGGAAATTCAAATAAACACAATTAATTTTTATGCTACACACGAGATATTTTTTATTTAATATAAAATTTTCTCTATACGATATAAAAATGAATTATGTTCACTTAAGTTCACTACTCCACTCTTTTTTCTCGGAAAAAAAAAAAATTCACTACTCGTTGAGTCCAACCAACTGGACTCTTTCGTTGCATGGTACTTAATGCTTAACTAGAGCTCAAGATGGTGGTTATTGGCGGTGTGCTAGCAGAACGGTAGAGTTACAGAGGATAAAGGCAAGCAATGTGAACAAGCATACGCGATAAGCGACGTCGTTTTATCCTAAGATTATTAAAAATAAAAACAAAAAATCTCGAAGGCAAAATCAAAACTGTTCCTGCCAGGATACAGATTTGCCAAGCTTTGATGTGCATTGATCTGTTTTCTCAGCCCATATTGATTTTTCTAATTTGAATCTCTTCTAGCGAATTTTAAAATTGTTAATAGACAGTTGACTGACATGATCTATTGGAATATAACAAATATTTTAAAAGACTTAAATTTTATATAAAAAAAGAAATTAAATATTACTTAAAAAAGAATATAAATAGCGAACTGAAATCTCATATGAAAAAGAGAAATTAAGTTTTATTTATTTATAAACTAATATATTCCTCTTGCTTTATAAAATAAAAGACTTATAAGAGATTTTGCACAATTTAGACTTAGATATAATATAAGTAAACTCATATAACCTTACGCGATAAACCGATATATCCCTAAACCCAATTTTTTGAAACTATTCAAAGATTTTAGGCCTATCCTAAACTCAATCTTTTGAAACTATTCAGAAATTTCAGTTAAATTAGTCATTTTCGCTACCTAGTTTTGATTGTTTGACAGTCAGCCATTACAATCATTACATACTGTTGGAAAACTAACAGTTATCACTATTAAACTCAGCTTTAATGCAAATTATTCATTTTTATGTGACTTTATACTCAAATTACTATAAAAAGACCAATTAGCTTTCTTTAAGGTACCAAAAAAAAAAAACACTTACCATACTCTTTTTCTGTTTATAAGCATTCTAAAATTTGTTGGGTTATTCAAATTTATATTGTTTCTATTACTTTACTTATGAAGTACACATTAGTGAAAAAATTTATCGTATTTTGAAAAGATAGTCGTCATCATCCTGATTATACTGTAGCTATTTTGTACATGAGAGCACAAAATTATCTTTAAAAACAAAGCAATACATTTACACACTGCAGATTTTATATATATATATTTTGTTTTATTTCACTGCATCTATATTTTGTTTATTTTTTTGAATTATTATTAACAGACTCTCTATATAAAAAATAAAATATAAAATGCACATTGGAGAATTCAAACAAGGACCATGCAAAAATTATACATAGAAGATCATTTCGTGACTGTAAAATTTAGTGGCTGTAAATAGTTGTAAAAACGATACAATAAACAAAACATACGACATTTTTTAATATTTACGAAGAAAGTATACGACATATGAAAGAGAAATATATGACCCATCTGAACAGTTATATGCTTCTAAAATTAGAAAATTTTGGTTCTTAATGGCTATTTATATAGTTTATTTGACATGTCATATTATTTTCTTGTAATTACTCTATTACTTTATATATTTTGTCTGTTCATATAGGTCATATATTTCTCTTTGAAATGTTATATATTTTTTTTATAAGTACAAAAAAAATATCGTATATTTCGTCTATTATATCGTTTTTACAGTCACTTACAGCCACCAAATGTTACAGTTTTTCTAATATACATTGTGTAAACTCTTGTTTTGCAAGATTTGTGTGTGTGTGTGTGTGTGTGTGTGTGTGTGTGTGTGTTTTGGAGGTCGGATATATGTGGAAAAGCTTTTATGAAGTTATGAGTTCGAATTTTGTCATGATCGATTGTATGGATTTAAACGTACGCTTTAGTTTTTAAGATCTCGAATAACCTTACGATGACTCTTACTATGTCTATTGTAGTTTGCTATATGAGCATGTCCAAATATAGAAGTCCTCATCCTCCCTCAAGTGAATTCTGATACAATTCTCCTTAATAAATATACGAAACTTTATCTCTATTTATCAAAGTTTAGCGACAAAAAAAACAAAAATGAATGTCTTAACCGATTACCACAAGTGTACTTGGAAGGACTTTAGTAAGTACCATTGTGCTTCATGACAAGAAAAATAGAAATTCATACCACTTGTAGCAAAAATTTGGGAACAATGTAGGAAAAATTATTAGTTATGATATTTATGACCGTATAAAGTGGAATATTCGTGCCTACATTCCTTGAAATATAATCCAAATATTCACATTCTAATGTTTAAAATAAAATTAAAAATTAAATAGTAACACTTATAAAGTAACATAGGAGCAACAAAATAAAATAAAATAATAATTAATATTGCATTCAGATTGCCTTCATGGGAACGAAAGCGAAAATAATAATACAAGATTATCACATTCTGGTTATTGTAAGGCCAATTTTATATGATTACTATTTAATTTTTTTTTTTTAGATTATCAAGTTACATGCATATCAAATATATAATTCCTTAGTCAAATTATCCTTTATATGTTATTATTTATTATTTATTATTCATTAATTTAGTTATATATAGTATTTTTAAGTACTATTCTATTTTATTGCACCTGCGACATGAGACACAACAATTATATCCAATATATAGGATCAATCTAGACTGTCTTAAATATATTATTTATCATATTTCATGCCCCAAACATACGGTTTCTTTATATGTATGGTTATATTTTACATATACGTGTGTAGCTTATTCTTGCCATCCGCATCGATCCAGTGGAATATTTTTTTAATGATTTTTTACTTTTTTGAAAAAAGTTAATGATAATAATATTATTATTATGCGAGAAAATAAGGAAAAAACATTATTTATTCGTTTAAGGCTGTTATTGTCATTTCATGTACGTTTTCTAAGACTAACCAATCGCCTTGAGATTTTATTCTGGAACCACTACTTGCCAAATGTTACCCAAAATGGGAAGGAATGGGACTTCTATTTTTTTGAACGATGGATCCGACATTGCTAAGCTACTTTATCAGGATGTTTTTTGCTCACTAAATTTGAATGCGCATTCCATGGATTGCTGGGTGCCAGCCACACGAACATAATAGAGAATAATTACACTGACAAATGTACTTTACGCAGACTATTATACTAGTTCAAAGTTTTTGTTTGTTGTTAATTAATTATGATTAGAATATTAACTCGAGTAATTCATTTTTTTTTGGGAACTAAAGAAGTCAAACATAATCATTTGAGGCAATAGTTTAGAGTGTTAATATTAAAAGATAGTATTATTTTTGTATTTTTTTTTAGTTTAATATAATTTTTAAAAAATTAATAAATTTAATACAGTTTAATTATTTTTTTTATAAATTTAGTACAATTTTTAATAATTAACAAATTTAGTACAGTTCAATTATTTTTTAACAAATCTAGCACGCTATCAGTTAAAAATAATCAGTTAAAAGTAACTGAATCTCTTAGTATACACATATGACATATTTACGTTTAAATCTAGTACAGTTTAAAACCTTCAAATGTCACATGTGTATATGTGCATACTGAAAATTTAATTATTTTTAACTAACAATATGCTAGATTTGTTAAAAAATAATTAAATTGTACTAAATTTATTAATTGTTAAATATCGTACTAGATTTGTTAAAAAATTTAAAGGTGGTGCAATTTTTTGATATTAACCCTAGTTTAAACAGTATTTCAAAGCGTATTTTATATAATTAACTTAAATTTAAATTCCTACACTGACATTTGTTCATCATATTTTTAACATATAGATTTCCTCGTCCAATAGGCTCAAAGGATTAGTGTGCCAACTTTCGGGTTTCAGATTTGACAATTATTATAGTTTGTTACAGATGAGTCACATTCAAATTTACTAATATTTGAGCGGTAAATCCTTTTTATAAAAGGGGTTGAACATCAACAATAAAAAACTGACCTCAATTCTAAATACTATAACTAATATACTTACTAGTATCTTTGTTTTTGGGTTAAAAAAAGGCACAAACATAGGGGAAAAAAAAAACAACCACAGTAAATTAGGAAAGTAAATGGATAATTAATGACTATTAATAATTTCGGGTGTCTTTACTAAATTTTTTCATTTTAATTCCTCTATTACAATACAACATTAAAGAAGGCAATGAAAAATTATGTTTAAATTTCTTAGAGTTGAGTTCGTTAATTTTCTACTGTGCCTAATTTAACATGTCTTGACAAAAATATTCCTTAATTCTTATGCTACAAAAGATAAATTAGAACCAAATTGGTGAGTTAATTGCAACAGATCAGGTGGTAAAGAAGTCGATGAACTGATGAGCTAAATTTTTTTGGTTAAACTGGTTCAAAATCGGGCATACTTTTGTTATTGATAATGAGCTTATGACCATTACTGATGCATGTTCAATTCGAAGCATGGATGCATGTTTGGCTTTTACGACTTGAGAGCATGAGCATAGCAGTTCAATTTGACTAGTCCTATAGTAACCCCTCCTCCCAATTTTGTTAAAATCAAATACTAATGATGGTACTCAAGGAGCTCTCGAGAGAGTTTGTTTTGGAGAAACATTGATAGATGCTTTTAGATCTTAGATTCGAGATTATATCGGTTTAGATGGCTGTACTATTAATATAATGGCAAAACTATGGAGAATATGACGTAGATTATAGCTGAGATAAAAGTCGATTTATCGATGAGTAATTTTAGAGATGGACTCCCTTAAATCTCTTTATTTGATATCGGGTTAGCAACATTCTTCTCATCGCTCTCTTGTCTGCAGGTGGATATTTGTGCACTTTGAGGATAGAGCTTGGATGATTAAATTGCAACATGTCCTTTGTGAAGGCAACTTCTGCATTGATTTTCTTACAAAAACAGGAGCAATTAACCTGTAGTTCCAATGATCTTCTTCTTCACAGGCCACCAGTAGGCATTTTATGCCGTCTAGATAGTGATCATTATGGTCGATTTTTATTCGTCACTAGTCTTTAGTTTTTTGTTTTCAGTTGTACAAAAAAAAAAAAAAAAAGAGCTAATGACCATGGGATATCTGTTTTTGAGCAAGACCGTGGGATATCTTTAAAAGCCAATTAATTTATAGTTATGATCACTTTTCTTATTCAGGGCAGTTCCTGTGTTTTTAGATTAATAAGCATCAGGTTTGAGTATGTCCTCCCCTTTATATTTTCTTCCAAATTGCAATTCTTCTACCCACATAATTAATGCCCTCAATTTAGACAATAATTAAGTTTGATTCTTGATAGTTAATCTTAACTAGAATATTAATCAATTTACTACTCGGGATCAGTTCGGCATGTTTAAGTTTTTTCAGTAATTTACATATGAATATGAAATTTTAAAGTTTTTTAATTTTTCAACAATTAGCTTGTTAAAAAAAATCAAAAAAGACAATGAGACAGCACAAAGCTAAAATATATTATTCGAGCGCCTTAACCCTTGTGGGCAAAACACAAAAAACAATGTAAGGTTAAGGCACTTTAACCCTATGTTTGGAAAAACTTGTAAGAGACGAGAAATATGAGAGGAACAAAAAGTAAGAGAAATAAATATTAAGAGAGATGAACATATTTTATTTTAAAAAATATAATCTGAAAAAAATAAAATATTACATTTAAAAATAAATGAAAAATAAAAGAAAAAATAAAAATATTATAATATTTATTTTATCCCTAAAAGATAAAAAGCAAAACATAAAATAAGGAAAAAAATTAACTAAAAAAAGGAAATAAAAAAAGCCAACCGCATTCCGCGCCAATTCCCCCCAAATTGGGGGGAATTGGCTCTTTGTGGGTCTAGTGAAAAAATCCTAGCCTTTATTATCTCCCACCATATTCTTAAATAAAGAGGGTTACCCATTTAATCTCTTTTTTTTTTTTTTTGTTTGCATGGAAACAAAATTCATTTTAAACGCATAATTAGATCTTGATCGCTTTTAATTCTGCTTCGAAAAAATATTTCATTTTTGAATTTTTTTTAGATATGCACTTTAGTCCTTACATCTTTATTATTATGGTACTGTAGTCTCCATAATTTTTTTCGATCGTGATTTTGGTCTTTATAATTAAAGTGTAAACAATTATGATTTGACTAAGACATAAGATTTTTAATGGGCCGTGAGACTTGTAACTTATAATTCAATAAATTTTTAAAGTGTGATCAGTATGCTTGATTTAAATTTTGATAAATTATAAAGTTATTCACAGTTGAATGAACTTCTTAACAAAATAATAATTATTAAAAAATAATAAAAAATAAAACTAAAACTTTGATAACGGAAAGGGGAAAAATAGAAGGGTTAATAAGAAAAAAGAAAAAAAAAAAGGAAAGAAAGAAAAACTGGCAAATAATCAGAGGGAAAAAGGACGATTCTGAAACGAAACCACGGCAATGATAACAATTTTCTCATCCTTTTCTATGCCGTCTCTTTCCTTCAAACAAAATGGAAAATCAATTTTCTACTCCTAACTCTTTTCCCTTTTTCCAACCGACAAACTTTCTTCTACACTTTGTGGAAAGAAAAGTCACAGAATGGTTATAACTTTTTCGAACTAAAAAAAAAAAAAATTATTATTCGTATTTTTCTAACATAAAAATTCTTTTTACATTATCAGATTTTTTTGATTTTTTTATTTATTTAAAAGTTTACTAAGAGTTACACAATAAAATATTAATTTTTTTTATTTAAATCTTATAAATTTAAACTTATAACTTGAAAGTTATAGATAACAAATTTGAATGTTAATTATAGAAATGTCCCCACTAGAGACTATATTGTCAGATTTTAATTTCTTGTATACTAATTTTTCTTTAATTTAAAATTTCTTCTCATTTATATAAAAAATATTCTCAATAATTCAAAAATTTCCATCACTTCCACTATTTTTCCTTTTCTTTCATGATCTTTTTTTACTATTTTTAGGGCAGCAAATGAATCGAGTTGAGTCGAGTTTGACCAGACTCGGATGTTGGCTCGTTATTAAACGAGTTTAAAAGTGAGGCTCGGTATCAGTATCACTTACGAACGAGTCAAGTCTCGAGACGAGCCTACTGTTATCGAGCTGAACTTTCGAATTTTTAACGAACTATATCATTTAATTTTATAATACTAATAAAACAATTAAAATTGAAAAATTTTATTATTATACATAAAATAAAATGATAAAAATCATTTATTTAAATAAAAATTAAATAATTAAAAATAAATGTACAATTTTAATGTATAAATGTAAATATATGTAATGTATAATTTTGAAAATGAGTTTGATGAAATTATTTTTATAACACAATAAATGAGTTTTTTTAATTATTATGTATATAAATTCTTAAATGAGCTATTAATGAATTTAACTAAATTTATCTTTATTTAAACACGATTTATTTATTAAATGATTTTTGAATTTAAACAGATGTATTACTTATTTAGTTAAACGAATGAATTTTAGTCAAATTTTTACCAAATTAAATCACCAAACCTTTAGCTAAAGTATTAACTTATTTACGGTCCTAATAACGTATAAGTCTTATTCAAATAATTATATATGAAATAAAAGATATAACTCTAAATTGGTAACTATTTATACTAAAAATTAAATGATACAATTAACTGTTATTAATACATTATATAAGTTTATAACGATACATATTAAATAAGTTATTAATTATATATTTTTCGAGCTCTGAATGAACTTTAAACGAGCTGTTCACGAGTTTCAATCAAGTCAAGACTATTCTATTCAAACTCGATTCGTTTATTAAACGAGCTTTACTTATAAGCTCGTGTATGACTCGTTTAGCAAAATGAACGAATCCAAATAAAATCATTAAATTTTTAACAAATGTATTGACTCATTTGCAGCCCTAACGATTTTTATGTCCGACTAACCATTATGCTCTTTCTAGAGTCTTTTATTTTCCTTTCTTACCCTATTCAAACAAACAAAGCCGTTTAAAAGAAAAAAAATTATGGAGTAAACAATGATAAATAATTACACAATTTTATAACAGTTTTTTAATTTTTTTATAAATTTAATTATTTAATAATTTTTATTATTTTATAATTACTTCAAAATTATTTAAATTAACTTAATTTTTTCTAAAATTGTAACCAAAGAAGAAAATTTACCATTCTCGACTTCAGAAGGGCAAACGGCTTCTGTGGATGGTCGGATTCTTTATTTCTTTTGGATGGGTTGCATGTGCGTCTCTTTCTTACACGCAAACGGAAGCACTTATCTGGTATTTGTCAACTGACTGATTGATTGATTGATTGACCTATCAATTATTTTTTTCTTTAGTCTTTTTTTCTTTAGCACTTATCAAATCTGTTTTCAGAAATATAAGTAGGGTTTATTGCGTAAATTAAAATAAAATATAATAGATAAAAATATTAATAATTAAATTTAAAAAATAAATAAATTATTAAATATTTTTTTAAAAAATTATGTATCCACCTTAGTACTTTCTAAAAAGTATCACTTTGTGGTGCTTTCTTTGTTTTGGGTGGTAACGAGCAAAAGTAAATTTGCCTTATGGCAGATGGTAAATAATAGACGAGCAAAAGCAACAACGGTCACCAAGTTCACCGGCCTGGATGACCCCTAAGTTTTGACAAGCACCGTCTCATATATTGTTTCTATTTTTTCGAAAAAACGAAAAGAAGAAACAAACGGACCCTATTTTTCTCATGTGCAGCGATCAAGCTACCGATGGTGCATACGCGGAAACCAAGCCACCTACGATGTATCTCCGCATTTCAGGATTGGTCCAGCAGAATTTGTTCTTACAATGAAGAGATCTCTCAATATTCAATTGATTCCTCTTTGGAGACTAACGCCTGTCTGAATAAGTCTCTACGGCCCACTAGCGTTTTTTTCGTTTTTCTTTATACTTTTGGAGCTGAAGCAATTGAACTTATATTCATATATATGAGATATACTGTCTGGCCATTTCATTAAATTAAAATTTTAATTTTATGTCAAAAAAATTTAATTCTATCCAAATAAATGCATTCTCAGGTTTTATCTGTACGATTACAATAGCCTAACGCTTTTGTATCATAATACTAAAATTGTGTTAGTCCTCGTACATCAAGTCAGTCCATTAGTTAGTTTGGATCAATACAGATAATATTTTATGTAAAATTTCAAAAAATTTATAATAAAGTATAAAATTTCATTATATTGCATAAAATTGTATTTATATAAGATAAATATATTTTATATATTTTGTAAAATTTTATTGTGTCGAAAAGAGTTAGCGAGATAGTACGTGTCAATAGTATTCAAACTCTTCTTTTTTTAGTAGATGTAGATTGGACGTAAGAAAAATGAACGAAATTTTTTAAATAATTTTGACTAGTTATTTTTAAAAAATAATAATTATTTTAAAAATTAAACGAAATTTCTCTTTTTTTAAAAAAAAAAAAACGTACCAGACGTAGGGTAGGCCTGGCAACAGTACACAGAATTCTTTGTCTTGGAAGATCATGGGATTTCAGGGTCCTATTACTTCTACGTGCCTAGCCAGACACCTATACCATCATATTGTATTGGTTATACAGTAAAAGACATGACTACAACATAGTAGGCCAATGTAAACGTAACAATAATTGAAAAAATATAAAAAAGCAATTCATTTTTAATTAATAAAAAATAAATAGATATGTAATTTATTAAGCAATAATTAATAATTTATTTATTTTTCTTAAATTTAACCATCAAATTATTTCCATTATTACATACTCACATATAACTAATAAAATTATGTTTTGTAAAATTATATCACTAACTATCTATCCATGATTGGGTTAATATTTATATATATTTTTTTAATTTTTGGTTGAATTTTTTTTATTGAAATCAAAATAATGTTGAAACTGTCAAATCAGACCTGCTTGTAGCTTTCAAGTTTCCTTGGAGCCACAGCCTGTGTTAAATTATTTGCCAGCCTTTTTCTTTTCCTTTTGTGATAGGACCTGTTGCAGCTTTGTGACTAGGCCAATAGAGTTTATATGCGTTTGAGACCGAATCTTAGCCCTTTTATTATTGCTGGACAACAAGACCCAGTCTGGGTTTGCTTGTCATTGAATTGAGGGAGCAAGAAATGTAGAATTGGTTGGAGCCTTGCATGTAATTGGATGAAAAATAGGCATTTTGCATGCTGGACTACTGGGTTGGTTTTGTTGAATCTTTTGGTTCTTCTTCTATGTAAAGAGGGGACAAATTGGACGGTAGTAAATGCTAAAGTTTAGTTTTTAGACAATAACACTGTATTTTCATAAAATCTTATGAGAAAAACTAAATAAAGGTATAGAAAAATCGATATGCATTAAATTCTCGAAGATTTTGAGCATTCAGTCTTCTATACAGAGTTCTATTATGAGCCTGTGATTTATTAAATAAAATTAAAGAAAAAGTCACAATATGAGAAATTTTTTGAGTCTAAAAAAAGTCAAATGTAGTTAAAACTCAAGCTTACAAATAATGTTAAATCGATGGTGACTAGAAAAAAAGTGGGTTTGATGTACTCGATCTAAATACTAATGATCTCTTTATAAAGCTTCCATGCAAGTCTCAATTCGATTTGTTTCAAGCCGGTCTTCTCTCAATGAAAGGTTTCTTTTGGGAAATGATTTCCGCTTCCACTTCTAAAAAGCAGAAGTTGTTTAATGAAAGGAAAATGAGATATTTTTCATTAACTCACATAATATGTTTTTTTTTAACCATAATTTTACATTGTGCCGCATACTAAAGTTTGAGATAAATATTTTTCAAGAAAACGTTTTACGCCAAACAAACGAAACGACTGTGAGACTCTGGTACACGTTCATTTTGCTAATTACACTAACTTGATATTTCTAACAAATTTTCGCTGGAGCATATTACTGACATTTGAGGTTGGAAATACACGTGTGTTTTCTCAAGTGTACCTTTCTCAGGCTTTTGTTGTAATAGTGTTTTTTCCTCCTGAAACAAGTTGTTTGTGGTCCACGATTTGGACAATTGAGGACTGAATTAATACATAAAACTTAAAAAGCTGTCTTTGTGTCTTCGTGCTTCATCACCATTGTGGTCCTGACTCCTGATTCGGGCTTTTCCAAACCTTCAAAAACTGTTTTTCTGTTTTTTTTTTTTTTTCCTTTGTCCCCAAACTCCCAAAGCAAAAGAAAACATGTCACCTTCTTGATAGTCACCACTCATCACAATTAGCCTCGACTACTACAGGCGGTTTCACAAGAAACAACGCCAAGCAAGACCAAATGTCAATTTCTAAAATTAAAAAAAAAAAACAGAGAGAGAGAGAGAAAATTGTATGTAGAAAATGAACTTGTTGACACGTGATCCCATGATCATTGGAGGAACTAAAACATTCTTTGACAAAGATTTTGTGGTTAATAAAAAAAAAAAAGGGGTCATGTTAGAATCCCGACAAAGTCAAACAAAAAGTTCAGAATCCCAACCACAAAATGGCGCACTATGAAGAAAAGTAATTAGCTATCATCTTGGAAAATTGCCAAATCAACATTCGTGGCAACAATTGGTAACTTCATGCAGACTTTCTTTTTCTTCATGTTTTTTTTTTGTAAAAAAAAAACACTAATGAACCTTTTAAGCACATATCACGATCAATCTTAAGCCACGTTTAAAAGGGAAGAAACAAAAGATGGAGCTTATAACATTCTTGAACGAGTTCATCTTATCAGGATATAAAGGATGTCTTGACCCCACAAAATTTTTGAGCTTCTGCAGACTTCGGTCAAAAATGTTTAATTTGTTGTGCTCTAATTGGCTTGTTAGGTCAATGGAATATATTAAAAATCGCAGACAACCTGTTTAATCATTGTTTTTTTGCTAGGCATTGCTTGGTGGAGGTCAAGACAATCTTCAGGTGGGACTTTAGACTTTCAAGAATGCGTCTAATCCGAATAAACAACATTAGCAAAGCAGTAATCTCGTGCATGTTCATCGGCATTTGCGTGTTACAGATGGACAAAATTGGTTGGTAGCGGTGAACTATGAAAAAAAAAAAAAAAATCGAACTGGAAAACATGATATATATCAATTTGATTCACTAATTATAAAATTTAATTTAATTAACGATTAACTGAATTTTTCAATTTTGCTTTAACTCCGCTAATGCTAGGTGGTTGATTTTAAGGCAATAAGTAATTAAATGAAGGGCATGGGTTGACTTGGCCGCGAACAGGCCAGCTCATGGGATATTTGTTTACAGGTAGCTGGAAGCCCAAGGTACGCTGCATTGCTTGGAAAGGAAAGGATGGTTTGGTCCCAAGGAGCAAAATATTCTTCAACCTTTTTTTTTTTTTTAAATTAAAAAATTTGTTGGACTGTAAGTTAGACATATGAGTAACTATTATAAATATTAGTTTATAATCATTAAGGTGTCCCTGAAGGACTCTTGTACATGATTTTAGAAGAAAGTAATATTATATATTCTAGAGCATCATGGGGGCATAAAATCGGAATTGCAATCAACTTGGAGGGTGTTGCTAGAACTAGATATTTATTTAACTAATTAATCATAGAGGAGAACAAGAACATTCCCTTTATCTTTGAGCCTAGTCTGTGATAAACTAAATAATCTGAAGTATCATCATGTATTTAAATTGAGGCCCAACTCATCAACGCAAAATAATAAAAAAGAGAAAAATGGGTTTTCATGGTTTATTCTTCAAGAAACAAGAAATGTGGAGTTGCTTGATTATGTATAGTTTGCACCAATACTTCAAAAATTGAACCAGTCGGTCGGATCGTAAGAATCCAGATCTGTTGGTGGAACATTAAAATTTTTATAGCTGCATGACCTTGTCCTCTGTCCGTAAGAAGATAGGCCTCACGCTGCAGAGTTGATCCTGCCTTTTTCGTTTTTCGGTCAATCATCCGAAGCAGGAAAGCCTTTGTGTAATACTAAAAGCTGGGCCAAGAACTGAGGTCCAGTCTCTTGCTTACCCATTATCCAGGCCCATTTCTACTTCACAGCCGATTTTGTTTTCTTGATGACCTTTATCCGTTGAGTGGGCTGTGTACAGACTTCATCAGGCCACAGTTTTCCACGGAGACAGAGCATGTGGCCAGACAACAAAACAGGTGGCCCTCTACTCGTAGTTTGTGCGTTGGTCAGCCCACGGCCCAACCTTCCTAATACGGGCTTTGTACTAGGTTTTTCTTTTTAATAATTTTTTTTAAGAAGAATCAGATGCAGTTGCAACCGAAAGCTGTTATGTAAGATCCATAAATATAATGTATATTAAATTTTAATGTGTTATTTCAAGCAAAAGTTCATTATAGCAAAAACGTGAACAAAGAAAAGACTATCTTTATTTGTAGAAATTTATTATTAAACGTGAGATCATTGTCATTTGAATATAAAATTTTAATTATAAATTTTTGATACCATGTTAATCTAGATGTTCGAACTTCTCCCAGGATTGTATAATAAGTACTAAAACATTAAGGCGAGACCTGCCTGTTTGCTTTCATTAAAGAAAAGGCAATGGAAAAACAAGAACATAAGCGGAAAGGTCTAGTGATTATTGATTGCATTTTTTTGTAACATATCCATTACATAGAAGTTGACAATATGTAGGAAGATCAAGAAAACATAAACGTAATGAAAAATGATGGATAAACTGCACTTTTTTATACCTCATGACAGATATGGAGAAACAAATTTTTCTGTGGATATCCACTTAAGATTTTACAAAATAATAATAATAATACTTTTTGTTTTTGATCTGAAACTGTTTAATATCCAACCCAATGGACTGACTAATCTGGATTGACTTAAGTGAGACTCCGAAGGGCGGCAAAAGTCTCTCAACAAGTATTTAACGTAACTGTATTCTCAGGGATCGTTAGTTACAATAAATCACTGTGGCTTTGGCATTGGACTTGGCTGGACATTTCACAATGTTATTGTCCTTACTTTTATGTCAGATTTAATTACTATATAAATCATTCTTCCGTCTTACCTACAAACATAATCTCTTGGGTTAAATAACCCAATTTCTTAACACGATATCACACGTCTCTAATCGCACAGTAAAATACTGAATTCCTATGCATTATGAGGAGCATTTGTATATCATTCTTGCTTGCTTAACCAATTAGTTTTAGATCAGTTAGCCATTGCCCTATGAGGACAGGCAGGTGGTGGGGGTTTGAAGATTTTTGTTATTGGGACTTTACCTCCCAATGATGCTGTGCACTCTTGTAGTGTCTCCAAACGCATTTCCCTTATGCCACTAATAACTAGTCAGCTAACTACTAATTATTTTTTGTGTACAAAATTCTTACTTGCTTAAACTTTTCGGTTGTATGAAATGTGTTAGTGCCGCGCGTGCCACGATATAGTGTAGGAAAAGTTGTTGGGTTTGTGTTGTGAGTCAAGAAGCTGTCAATGGCTGGCCGAGGATGAGATGACTTAGCCGCTACATGAATGGGGGATTTAGTGGACAATCAGGAGGATTTGGAATTTGGAGGTGGAATGAATTGTAGATGAGCATGAATTAGTGGATATTGAATTATTGATGCAACCCAAAAGCAATGATCCTTCATTAATCGAAAGTAATGCGCCTGAGGCTCAAGGAAAAAGCAGTCTTAAGTGGGTTTTTGCCTTTTTTGTTGTACTGCCATCAACAAAAAGTTTATAAACTTCAATGAATTTTTAAAAATTTTGAAGTGATACAAGAGCGGTTGAATAAAAAAAATAAATTATTAAATATTATTAAATAAAATTATATTATTATTTTAATAATAATTAAATAAAATTACGTAATAGTGCTCCAATATAAATATCCAAGTCTAATTTCTCTACTTTCAATAGATCTTGTCCATTAAAAGTGACCTAGACATTGGCAAAGAATGTCTTGTTATTCCTTGCCGTTGCCTGCAAGAATGGAAACGTACTCTCAGGGCATATAGTAGTCCACTTTGGCAAGCAGCCAAGAATAATTTTAACTACCATATAAAGAAGTAGTTTGATAGTAATCTGACGTATTTTCTCTACTCACAACTCCAGTTCGAGTTTTAATGATAATAGTGATGACTATCAATAATTTTAGGTGTCTTTACCAAACTTCTTTATTTTAATTCCTCTATTACGATGTAACATCGAAGAAGACAATGAAATATTATGTTTCCATTTCTCGAAGTTGAGTTCATTAATTTTCTCTTGAGTCTAATTTGAAAGGTCTTTGACAAAAATATTCCTCAATTCTTATACTATAAAAGATAAATTAGAACTAAACTGGTCTGTTAATTGCAACAAATCAGGTGGTAAAGAAGTCGATGAACTGATGAGCTAAATTTTTTTGGTTAAACCGGTTCAAAATCGAGCATACTTTTCTTATTGACAATGAGCTTATGACCATTACTGATGCATGTTCAATTCGAAGAATGGATGCATGTTTGGCTTTTACGACTTTAGAGCATGAGCATAGCAGTTCAATTCGACTAGTCTTATAGTAACCCCGCTTCCCAATTTTGTTAAAATCGATACTGATAATAGGACTCAAGGAACTCTGGAGAGAGTTGGTTTTGGAGAAATATTGATAGACGCTTTTGGATCTTAGATTCCAGATTATATTGGTCTAGATAGCTGTACTACTAACATAATGGCAAAATTCAGAAGAATGCGACGTAATTTAGAGTTTAGATGAAAGTCGAGTTACTGACGAGTAATTCTAGAGATCGACCCCCTTGAATCTCTTCATTTGATATAAGGCTAGCAACATTTTTCTCATCGGCTCTCTTGTCTGCAGGTGAATATTTGTGCAATTTGGGGTAGAGCTTGGGTGATTAAATTGCAACATGTCCTTCATGAAAGCAACTCTCCTACATTGATTTTCTTCCAAAAATAGCAGCAATTAACCTAGAGTTCCAATGATCTTCTTCTTCACAGGCCACCAGCAGGCATTTTATGCCGTCTGGATAGTGATTATTATGGTCGATTTTTATTCGTCACTAGTCTTTAGCTTTTTGTTTTCAAATGTAAAAAAAAAAAAAAAGAGCTAATGATCATGGGATATCGTTTTTTGAGCAAGACCATGGGATATCTTTAAAAGCTAATTAATTTATAGTTATAATCACTTTTCTTATTCAGGGCGGTTCCTGTGTATTTAGATTAATAAGCATCAGGTTTGAGTATGTCCTCCCCTTTATATTGTCTTCCAAATTGCAATTCTTCTACCCACATAATTAATGCCCTCAATTTAGACAATAATTAAGTTTGATTCTTGATAGTTAATCTTAACTAAAATATTAATCAATTTACTACTCGGGATCGGTTCGGCATGTTTAAGTTTTTTCAGTAATTTACGTATGAATATGAAATTTTAAATTTTTCAACAATTAGCTTGTTAAAAAAATGAAAAAGACAATGGGACAGCACAAAGCTATAATATATGATTCGAGCGCCTTATGGGCAAAACACAAAAAACAATGTAAGGTCTCTCGTAAAGTACTTTTTTCTTTTTTTCAAACTTGATAAAGCACTTTAACGGTTTAATCTCATAGTTTTCAAAACCGGCTCGGATTGGTCGGTCTGACCAATTCAACCGGTGACCGGTCAAAGGTCTGGACCGGTTTATAGTCACTGTTCCTCCTTAATTTGGATCGGTTAAAATCGGTTCAAACCGGTCAAGAACCGATCAAATCGGTAAAAATCGGTGAAAAATCGGACTCGGTTCAACCGGTTCAAACCAGTACAAAAGTTTCATAAATTACAATTTGATCCTAAAGTTTATTTAAATTATAATTTGAGTTTTAAATTTAATTAAAATTTTCAATTTAGTCCTAAATTTATCAAAACTTTCAATTTAATCCTTAAAAATAAAAAAAATAATATTTAATAACCATGTATAAGTATTATTTTTTTAAATTACTTTTATACATATATATATATATATATATATATATATAAATAAATACCGGTTCAAATACCGGTTCGACCAGTTAAACCGATTGAACCTTGACCCACTAATGTTTTCGGTTCGATTCTGATAACCTTGTTTAACCCTCGTAACCCAAAAAACAAAAAACAAAAAAAGTACTTTAACCCTTTGTTTGAGAAAACTTGTAAGAGAGGAAAAATATAAGAGGAACGAAAAATAAGAGAAAAAAATATTAGAAGAAAAAAGTATATTTTATTTAAAAAAGTGTGACGTGAAAAAAATTAAAAATATTATATTTAAAAATAAATGAAAAGTAAGAAAAAAAATAAAAATATTATAAGATTTATTTTATTCCTAAAAAATAAGAAGCAAGACATAAAAATAAGGTAACAAAATTTAACTAAAAGAAAGAAATAAAAAAAATAGGTGGCTGGCCACTGCGGCAATTTCCCCCAAAATTGGGGGGGAATTGCTCTTTGTGGGCTTAGTGAAAAAATCTTAATCCTTTTTTTGTCTCTCGCTATATTCTTAAATAAAGACAGGTACCCATTTTACCTCTCTTTTTTTTTTTTTTGGTTTTAATTCTGCTTCGAAAAAATATTTCACCTTTAAATTTTTTTTAGGTATGCACTTTAGTCCTTACATCTTTATTATTATGGTACTGTAGTCTCTATAATTTTTTTTGACCGTGGTTTTGGTCTTTATAATTAAAGTGTAAACAATTATGATTTGATATAAAACATAAAATTTCAATAGACCACACAACATGTAACTCATAATTCAATAAATTTTTGAAATGTGATCAGTGTGCTTGGCTTAAATTTTGATAAATTATAATGTTATTTACAGTTGAACGAAGTTCATAATAAAAAAATTATTATTAAAAAATAATAAAAAATAAAACTAAAACTTTGATAACGGAAAGGGGAAAAATAGAACGGTTAATAAGAAAAAAGAAAAAAAAAAAGGAAAGAAAGAAAAACTGGCAAATAATCAGAGGGAAAAAGGACGTTTCTGAAACGAAACCACGGCAATGATAACAATTTTCTCATCCTTTTCTATGCCGTCTCTTTCCTTCAAACAAAATGGAAAATCAATTTTCTATTCCTAACCCTTTACCCTTTTTCCAACCGACAAACTTTCTTCTAAACTTTGTTAAAAAAGCTGAAACAAAAAAAAGTCCAAAGAATGGTTGCAACTTTATCGAACTAAAAAAGGAAAATTATTATCAATCGTATTTTTCTGACATAAAAATGACAAACGAGTGATTCAAATAATTATATTTAGTATTTCAGTGACTTTTTCAAGCCTCTTTTTGTATTATCACATTTATTTTGCTTTTTTTTATTTAGAAGTTTGTTAATTATGAGTTATATAATAAAATATTAGTTTTTCCTTTATTTAAATCTTACAAATTTGAGACTTATAACTTGAGAGCTATAAAATATAAATTTGAATTTTAACTATAAAAATAACCTCACGAGAGACTATATTGTCAGATTTTAATTTCTTGAATCCTAATTTTTTTTAATTTAAAATTTCTTTTCATTTATATAAAAAAATTCTCAAAAATTCAAAAATTTCCATCGCTTCCACTATTTGTCCTTTTCTTTTATGTTGTTTTTCCACCATTTTCATGTCTAAGTAACCATTATATTCTTTCCAGGGTCTTTTATTTTCCTTTGTCACCCAAATCAAACAAACAAAGTCGTTTGAAAGAAAAAAATTGTAGAGTGAGTGATTTCAAATAAACAATAATAAATAGTTATATAATTTTTTTGTTTTTTTGTTTTATTTTTTTATAAATTTAATTATTTAATTATTTTTATTATTTTATAATTATTTTAAAATTATCTAAATTAATTTACCTAATTTTTTCTAAAATTGTAACCAAAGAAGAAAATTTACCATTCTCGACTTCAGAAGGCCAAACTGGCTTCTGTGGAGGGTTGGATTCTTTATTTCTGTTGTCTGTGTTGCATGTGCGTCTCTTTCTTACACGCAAACGGTAGCACTTACCTGGTATTGAAAAAATTAAAATAAAATTAAAATGATATGAAATATTAATAATTAAATTTTAATAAATTTAATAAATTATTAAATATTATTAAAAAATTATATACTCACTTGATACTTTTTAAAAAGTATTACTTTGTGGTGCTTTCTCTATGGGGGTGGTAACAAGCAAAAGTAAAATTTGCCTTATTATAGGTGGTAAATAATAGACGAGCAAAAGCAACAAGAGTCACCAAGTTCACCGGCCTGGATGACCCCTACGTTTTGACAAGCACCGTCTCATATATTGTTTCTCTTTTTTCAAAAAAAAGGAAAAGAAAAAACAAACAGACCCTATATTTCTCATGTGCAGCATCAAGCCACCGATGGCGCATATGCGGAAACCAAGTCACCAACGATGTATCCCCGCATTTCAGGATTGGTACAGCAGAATTTTTTCTTACAACGAAGAGATCTTTCAATGTTCAATTGATTCTCTTTGGAGACTAACACCTGTCTGAATGAGTCTCTAATCCCCACTAGCGTTTTTTCGTTTTTATCTGTACTTTGGAGCTGAAGCACTTGAGGACAGAAGAGGTGGGAGTATAGACCTGAGATTGAACTTATATTCATATATTTGAGTTATATTGTCTCGATCATTCCGTTAAGCTGGAACTTCTATCTAATTCGGATTAATGTATTCTTAGATTTTACTTACACGATTTTAATCATAATTTAAAAAATCAGACTGTCTTGACTGGTCTGACAAACCAGCCGATGAATCAGAGGCTATACCGGTCTGGTTTTATCATATAATTGAGTTAGGAAACAAATCGCTTAAAAACTGACTGAACCGACTTGAATTGAATTGAACTGGTAACCCACAAATTGGTGAACTAGACGGTTCAATATTGATTTGAGTTAATTCTCTAAAACGATGTTGTTTTGTTTTTTTTGATTAAAAATGAGAGTGAATTACATTTATTTATATTAATGAGAAATGTAATATTTTTGGATCATATGTTAACTCTATGATATTTTATTTTTATATATGAATGCTCTATTAATAACTCTATAATAATTTATTTTTGATATAAATACTTTATTGATTTATTTAATTAAAATACTATCTTAAATATCTTGTACTTTAAATTTATTTTGGTTGTAAGTAGACTCATATTTTATTTTTTTTATAGTTATACTGATTATTTATTATTAAAAAATGATAAATTATAAATATTTATTATTATTTTATTAAATAAGAATTGACTAGCCGGTTTAATCACTGAATTTTTAATCAGACCACTAAATTATTATTGTAGTCTTTTCACTGGTTCAATAATCGGTTCTAATTTTAAAAGTTATGATTTTAATACAGTAGCCTAACTCTTTTTTATTAAAATACTAAAATTGTGTGAGTCCTTGTACATCAAGCCAGTCCACTAGTTAGTTTGGAGCAATACAAAAATATTTTATATATCATATATAAAATTTGACAATGACGTATAAAATTTCATTATATTGCATAAAATTTTATTTACATAAGATAAATATATTTATACATTTTGTAAAATTTATTGTGTCGAATGAGTTAGTGAGATTGTACATGTCAATAGTATTCAAACTCTTTTGTTTTTAAGAGCATCACTTAATAAATGTAGGTTGGACATAGGAAAAATGAATAAATTTTTTTTAATAATTTTGATTAGTTATTTTTAAAAAATTATTATTATTTTAAAAATCAAGCGATATTTTTCTTTCTTTCGAAAAAAAAAGACGTACCAGACGTAGGGTGTGCCTGGCGACAGTTCACAGAATTATTTGTCTCGGAAGATCATGGAATTTCAGGGTCCTATTACATCTACATGCCTAGCCAGCCACCTATCCTACCGTAACGGGTTACTAGACAACCTACACTTAAAGAAAAGAAGTAAAAAATATATAATTAATTTAATAATATTTAATAATTTATTTATTTTTTATTTTTTAAATTTATCAACAGTTTAAATCTCTATATATATCTACCATATTTTTACTTATATACATTCACTTATCTTTTTTTACTAGCATATTGTATGGGCTATACTGTAGGCAATGTAATAAAGACATGACTACTGTATGGTAGGCTAAATGCAAACGTAATCATAATTGAAAAAAATATAACAACCTAATTTATTTTTAATTAATAAAAAATACATAAATACATAACTTGTTAAATATTATTTAATAATTTATTTATTTATTTTTTAAAATTTAATTATTAAATTATTTATATTACTATGTACTCACATATAATTAATAAAATTGTATTTTTTAAAATTACATTATTATGTGCTACGGTTGCGTTGATATTTATATTTTTTTTGAGTTTTTTGTGAAATTTTTTTAATTGAAATCAAATAATATTGAAACTGTCAAATCATACCTGCTTGTAGCTTTGAAGTTTCCTTGGAGCCACAGCTTCTGTTTAATTATTGACGCCGACTACACGGTGACGATCCAGCTTGTGTTTAACTTTTTTTTTTTCTTTTTTTTTCAAATTTAATATAATTTTTTATAATTTAATAATTTATATTTTTACATATTCATGGTACTCTCTTTTAAATATGATTACATATATTTTATTAATTATTTGCCTTCCTTTTTCTTTTCCTGTTGTGACAAGACATGTTGCAGCTTTGGGACTTGGGCCAATAGAGATTATATACGTTGAGACCGAATCTCGGCCCTTATCATGGCTGGACAACAAGACCCAGCCTGGGTTTGCTTGTCATCGAATTAGGTAAGCATGAAATGTAGAATTGGTTGGAGCTTTGCATGTAATTGGATGAAAAACAGGCATTTTGTATGCTGGACTACTGGTTGGTTTTGTTTAAACTTTTGGTTCTTCTTCTGTGTAAGAGGGGACACATTGGACGGTAGTAAATACTTGAGTTTGGTTTTTAGATATTAATACTTGTGTTTTAATAAAATCTTAAGAGAAATGTAAATAAAGGTATAGAAAAATCGGTATGCATTAAACTCTTGAGGATTTCGAGTATTCAGTCTTCTATATAGAGTTCTATTATGAGCCTGTGATTTATTAATATAAAATTGAAGAAAAAGTCGCAATACAGTAAATTTTTTGATTTAAAAAAGAGTTAAATGTAGTTAAAATTCAAGCTTACAAATAGTGTTAAATCGATGGTGACTAGAAAAAAAGTAGGTTTGATGTACTCAATCTAAATACTAATGATTTCTTTATAAAGTTTCCATGCAAGTCTCAATTTGATTTGTTTCAAGTTGGTCTTCTCTCAATGAAAGGTTGCTTTTGGGAAATGATTTCCGCTTCCACTTGTAAAAAGCAGAAGTTATTTAATGTAAAGAAGAAAATGAGATATCTTTCATTGACTTACATAATATGTTTTTTTTTTAACCATAATTTTACATTGTGCCGCATACTAAAGTTTAAGAAAAATATTTTTCAAGAAAACGTTTTACGCCAAACAAACGAAATGATTGTGAGAATCTTGTACACGTTCATTTTGCTAATTACACCAACTTGATATTTCTAGCAATTTTTCTCTGGAGCATATTACTGACATTTGAGGTTGGAAATACACGTGTGTTTTCTTAAGTGTACCCTTCTCAGGGCTTTTGTTGTAATAGTGTTTTTTCCTCCTGAAACGAGTTGTTTGTGGTCCACGATTTGGACAATTGAGGACTGAATTAATACTTAAAACTTAAAAAGCTGTCTTTGTGTCTTTGTGCTTCATCACCATTGTGGTCCTGACTCCTGACTCGGGCTTTTCCAAACCTTCAAAAACATGTTTTTCTGTTTTTTTTTTTTTTTTACCTTTGTTCCCAAAGCAAAGGAAAACATGTCATCTACTTGATAGTCACCACTCATCACAATTACAGCCTCGACTACTACAGGCGGTTTCACAAGAAACAACTCCAAGCAAGACCAAATGTCAATTTCTAAAATTAAAAAAAAAACAGAGAGAGAGAAAATTGTACGTAGAAAATGCACTTGTTGACACGTGATCCCATGATCATTGGAGGAACTAAAACATTCTTTGACAAAGATTTTGTAGTTAATAAAAAAAAAAAGGTCATGTTAGAATCCCGACAAAGTCAAACAAAAAGTTCAGAATCCCAACCACAAAATGGCGCACTATGAAGAAAAGTAATTAGCTATCATCTTGGAAAATTGCCAAATCAACATTCGTGGCAACAATTGGTAACTTCATGCAGACTTTCTTTTTCTTCATGTTTTTTTTTTCTAAAAAAAAAAACAATAATGAACCTTTTAAGCACATATCACGATCAATCTTAAGCCACGTTTAAAAGGGAAGAAACAAAAGATGGAGCTTACAACATTCCTGAACGAGTTCATCTTATCAGGATATAAAGGACGTCTTGACCCCACAAAATTTTTGAGCTTCTGCAGACTTCGGTCAAAAATGTTTAATTTGTTGTGCTGCAATTGGCTTGTTAGGTCAATGGAATATATTAAAAATCGCAGACAACCTGTCTAATCATTACTTTTTTGCTAGGCATTGCTTGGTGGAGGTCAAGACAATCTTCAGGTGGGACTTTAGACTTTCAAGAATGCGTCTAATCCGAATAAACAACATCAGCAAAGGAGTAATATCGTGCATGTTCATCGGCATTTGCGTGTTACAGATGGACAAAATGGTGGGTAGCGGTGAACTATGGAAAAAAAAAAATCGAACTGGAAAACATGATATATATCAATTTGATTCACTAATTATAAAATTTAGTTTAATTAACGATTAACTGAATTTTTCAATTTTGTTTTAACTCTGCTAATGCTACGCGGTTGATTTTAAGGCAGTAAGTAACTAAATGAAGGACATGGGTTGGCTTGACAGTGAACAGGCCAGCTGATGGGATACTATTTTATAGGCAGCTGGAAGCCCAAGGTACGTTGTATTGCTTGGAAAGGAAAGGATGGTTTGGTCCAAAGGAGCAAACTATTCTCCAACCTCTTTTTTTTTTTTTATTAAAAAATTTGTTAGACTGTAAGTTACACATATAAGTAACTATTCTAAATATTAGTTTATAATCGTTGAAGTGTCCCTGAAGGATTCTTGTACATGATTTAAGAAGAAAGTAATATTATATATTCTAGAGCATCATGGGGGCATAAAATCGCATTTGCAATCAGCTTGGAGGGTTGCTAGAATTAGATATTTATTTAACTAAGTAATCATAGAGGAGAACAAGAACATACCCTTTACCTTTGAGCCTAGTCGGTGATAAACTAAATAATCTGAAGTATCATCATGTACTTAAATTGAGGCCCAGCTCATCAACGCAAAATAATAAAAAAGAGAAAAATGGGTTTTCATGGTAAAATCTTCAAGAAACAAGAAGTGTGGTGTTGCTTGATTATATATAGTTTGCACCAATACTTCAAAAATTGAACCAGTTAGTGGGACCGTAAGAATCCAGATCAGTTGGGCCACTTAATTGAACCAGAAAAATCAGCTAAAACAATCGGCTGACTTGGTCAAAAAACAACATGTTTTTATCTTAAAATACTGAACTTATAATTTCGTCCCTAATTGGTTAACTTATAATTGAATTTTATATTTTATTCAAACTTAAATTCAGGCATAAAATTTTTCTTTTAGTCATTGAAACTAAAAATTGGTGTATACTTTATAGTTTCTATAGGTTTTTTTTTTTTTGGTCAAAAACCTTTAAGTTTAATCATAAAAAATATTTAAAATGTACCATATATAATTGCTATTTTTATTTTTATAATTATTAAAAATATTTATTATTAAATATTAGTTGAACTAGTTAAGCTTTGATCTCATGACTTTTTCAGTTTGATTATTAACTCGATTATGAAAATATTGGTAGAACATTAAAATTTTTATAGCTGCATGACCTTGTCCTCGGCCGTAAGAAGATGGGCCTCTCGCTGCAGACTTGTTCCGGCCTTTTTTTTTGGGCCATTTGGTTTCCCTTTGGGAATGGTCAATCATCCGCAGAAAGAAAGCCTTTGTGTAATACTAAAAGCTGGGCCAAGAACTTAGGTCCAGTCTATTGCTTACCCATTTTCCAGGCCCATTTCAACTTCAGAGCCGATTTTGTTTTCTTGATGACCTTTATCCATTGAGTGGGCTTAGTACAGACTTCATCAGGCCACAGTTTTCCATGGAGACAGAGCATGTGGCCAGACAGCAAAACAGGTGGCCAGACGGCAAAACAGGTGGCCCTCTACTCGTAGTTTGTGCGTTGGGCAGCCCACGGCCCAACCTTCCTAACATTGGCTTTGTGCTTGGTTTTTCTTTTTAACAATTTTTTTTAAGAAGAATCAGATGAAGTTGCCGAGAACTATAAGCTATTCTGTAAGATCCATAAATGTAACATATATTAAATTTTATCGTGTTATCTCACGCAAAAAATTCATTAGAGTAAAAACGTTAACAAAAATAAAGATTAGTTTTATTTGTAGAAATTTATTATTAAACGTGAGATCAAGGTCATTTGAATATAAAATTGGATGTGAGCCTGACCAGACTCTTCAGTACATTCTTTTGGTGTATTTTTGATAGTACGGTGGACTTTAGCTTGGAGAGTAAGAAACGTACTTTACTTGTGGAGTAAGTGATGAAGATTGGTTTATTAAGAAATAAGAACAAAACGTTCTTTAAAATTTCAGAACTCTTAACCCGAACTTATCAAGGATATCTCCTTTTGGCATTCAACCTAAACTTATCACCTTCTTTATTCCTTTATAGGGTGTGGCGTCTACTAAATCTTTCTTATACCTTTGGTTCGCATCTCCTTATAGAAATTAGGTTAAGGTTCCTTCAAATTAGACTCGGTTTTCCTTGGGTTGTGATTCCAATCTCGTTAGTGGGTCTTCTAATGTATCCGCGAAATTTGCATCTCTCTATAAGTATTTGGTCTTCCGATGCTATCCGTGGGATTCACATCAGTTGATGTCAGAGTTCAGACTCTAAGTCAGGTTTACGTATCTTTCATCCACGGTGTATTCACGTCTACCAAATTTTCTTATACTTTCGGTTCGCGTCTCGTTATAAACGTTAGGTTAAAGTTTTTTCAAATCTGACTTGATGTTTCTTAGATTGTGACTCCAATCTTATTAGTGAGTCTCAGCTAAAATCCGTGCTAGAAGTTGAATTGGTAAATGATGGAGAGCTAGCAATATACTCTAATATAGAGGATGATTCAAAGCTATCAAACAGCTTAACAACACAGCAGTTAATAGATTTTATTGATTCTTTATTTAAGTGTCGTCTTATGTTGATTTTATCATTGCAGATCTAATGCTGAACCACATTTTCTTGGTTTGATCACCCGGTGGTAGTTCATAATAGGAGTTTGTGGTTTATAGTAAAGACATCCTTTTACTCCAAGTATTTATTTCTTTGGCATGTGAGACATCAATTCTTGGTAGTTTAAAACATTCTCTCTCTTCCGAATTTTGGAGTAGAATAATAGTAGGATTTGAGGACAAGAAAAGGAGAATGATGTGAGCCTTACATCCTTTTGGTGTATTTTTGAAAGCTTGATGGACTTTCCTTGAAGAGGAAGAAACGTGTTTTATTTGTGGAGTAAGTAATGAGGATTGGTTTCTTGAGAAATAAAAACAAACGTTCTTTAGAGTTTCATAACTTTTAACCCGAATTTATTAAGGATATCTCCTGGTAGTGTTCGATCTAGACTTGTCACACTCATTCTTCCTTTTTAGGATGTGACGTCTATCAAATTTTTTTATACTTTTAATTTGCGTCTCCTTATAGACGTTGGGTCAAAGTTCCTTCAAATTTAACTTGATTTTCTTTGGGTTGTGATTCCAATCTCATTCGTGGGTCTTCCGATGTAACTGTGGAGTTCGCGTCTCTCTATATGTGTTGAGTCTTTTAGTGCTATTCGTAGGATTCCCATCAAAATTTTATGATTATAAATTTCTGATGCCGTTTCAATCTAAATGTTTGAATCTCTTGAAAGATCGTATAATAATTACTAAAACATTAAAGCGAGACTTGTTTGTTTCATTTCATTGAAAAAAAGGCAATGGAAAAGCATGAATATAAACGGAAAGGTCTAGTGATTATAAATTGCATTTTTATATAACCTATCCATTACATAGAAGTTGACAATGTGTGGGAAGAGCAAGAAAACATAAGCGTAATGAAAGATGACAGATAAACTGCACTTTATTATACTTTATAACAGGAATAAACATACAATTTTTTTTTAAATATCCATTTAAGATTTTATAAAATAATAATAATAATAACAATAATAATAATAATACTTTTAGAGATCGTTAGCTTCAATAAACCATTGTGGCTTTGGCATTGGACTTGGCTGGACATTTCACAATGTTATTGTCCTTACTTTTATGTCAGATTTAATTACTATATAAATCATTCTTCGTCATACCTACAAACATAGTCTATTGGGTTAAATAACCAAATTTCTTAACACGATATCACAACATGTCTCTAATCGCACAATAAAATAGTGAATTCCTATGCATTATGAGCAGAATTTGTACATCATTCTTGTTAAATAACCCAATTTCTTAACACGATATCACAACATGTCTTTAATCACACAATAAACTAGTGAATTCCTATGCATTATGAGGAGAATTTGTATATCATTCTTGTTTGCTTAACTAATTGGTTTCAGACTAGTTGGCTATTGCCTTATGAGTATAGGCAGGTGACGGGGGTTTGAAGATTTTTGGGATTGGGACTTTACCTCCTAATGATGCTGTGCACTTTTTTAGTGTCTCCGGCCACGTTTTCCTTTCGTCATTAATAACTAACAAATTAACTATTAATTATTTTTTAAGTACAAAATTCTTACTTGCTTAAACTTTTAGGTTGTATAGATGTGTTAGTGCCGCACGTGCCACGATATAGTGTGGGAGAAGTAGTTAGGGGTTTGTGTTGTGAGTCAAGAAGCTGTCAATGGCTCGCCAAGGATGAGATGACTTAGCCGCTACATGAATGGGGGATTTAGTGGACAAATAAGGAGGATTTGGAGTTTGGAGGAGGAATGCATTGTGGATGAGCATGAATTAGTGGACATTGAATTATTGACGCAACCCAAAAGCAATGATCCTCTATTAATCGAAAGTAATGCGCCTGAGGCTCAAGGAAAAGTAGTCTTAAGTGGGTTTTCGCCTTTTTTTTTTGTTGTACTGCCATTAATAAAAAATTTAGAAACTTCCGTAAACATTTAAAAGTTTTGAAGTGATACATAAGTTATTGAAATAAAAAAAATATAAATTATTAAATATTATTAGATGAGATTATATTATTATTTTAATAATAATTAAACGAAATTACATAGTAATGTTCTAATATTTATATCCTTGTCTAATTTTTTTACTTTCAATAGATCTTGTACATTTTGGTCAAAAAAAAAAAAAAAAAAAAGATCTTGTTCATTGAAAGTGACCTAGATATTAGCAAGGAAGGTCTTGCTATTCCTTGCCGTTGCCTACAAGAATGGAAACGTACTCTCAAGGCGTATAGTTGTCCACTTTAGCAAGCTGTCGAGAATAATTTTAACTACCATTAAAGGAGATAGACTGATAATAATTTAATGTACTTCTTTTACTCACGATTCATGCTTGAGTTTTAGTAACAATATTTAGAGATTCTTACCTCTGAACTTGTCCGGCTTGACCGTTGATTGTGTGTTTTTCAAATTTAACAATCGCTATAGTCGACTTATAAGAGACTTGCTCGGACCAGTACTCAAGGTGATAGGTCCGTTCTTATGAGTTGTGTTAAATAAAACATACAAATAGAAATTACTTTAACTTTATCTTATAGATCTAATGATCGATATATTTGTAATGAATTTTTTTATTTGGTCAAAAACAAAAAGCTAGAATAATAAATATTACGATAGAGGTGCTTATTATCCTTACTTATTTTTGTGTGAGTGTAAGCTAATTTAGCGTTTTTTACTTTTATTTTTAATTCCATTGGTTCTATTTTTTTTTATCCTGCTCATTTTTTATATTGAATTATCTTGATTCTGTACAAGAAAGTCAAACTGAGAAATATAAGCATAAAAGACAATCCCCTAAAGTGGTTCAGCGCTTAATGGTGGAGCATACAAAGTTAATAGGAACTTTTCCCATCAACAGCAACTTCTTAGTGCTGAAAATTTTAAAAGAAAGCTGGGGGTTGTTTAGGAAAATAATAAAATCAATGATTTATGATTTATTTACTCTCTTCTACAGTTCAGAACTTCTCAATCACCACTATTTAAGGACTCTAGCTTTTGTACGAACCCGATTGGCTATCATTTGCCAATCCTGTCAGTTTCTAAATTCTGATAGGCAAATGGAAGTCTTTCTTTAATTAAGAATCTATTGATGGGTCTTGAAAAGCTTGTTGGGGTGTTGGAGTGAAGACGGGGTCAAGTTAGCCCTAAATTTTTTATTAATTTTTATAATTAAATTTTAAAATTTTTTATCTTTTTATTTAAGTTGAAAATTTTTAAGATCTATAGTAATCAAGTTTTTTCATCAATGAAATTGAGATTATTTTCATTAAGTCAATATATGGTATTAAATAATTTAATTCAATTTCGTTTGCAATAGATCTTAAAAGTTTAAAATTGAAGTAAAAAAAATTTAAGTAAAAAAAAAAATTTCAGATTCAATTATAAAAATGTATAAAAATTTGGAATTAATTTTTTTTCGAAGTGAAGTAGGGGCCCTCCTCACTCTTCTCTAAAATCCAAAATTTTTGCTAAGGCTTAGCCATTGGCGCTCTGCTAACTAGCTACTGCTGCAATGCATAAAAGAAGAATATCCTCGAGCAAAGTGTTTCTAGCTGATAATGCCTGGCAAAATGGGCAAGTCATGGAACGGCAATGGGTTGGATCCACGTGTCTTTCTTGGCTTTTCTAGTTAGAAAAAATTAGGCTGCCAGAATCGGGCATCTGACCGAATGTTTTTTTGTGCAACAAGACAGTGATTTTGTGCAACCAGACTGATATTTTATGTAACAAAAAAAATTTTATTTTTCTATATTTTTTTTGTTGCATACAATAGCAGTCTTGTTGCACAAAATCACTGTCTTGTTGCACAAAAAAATATTCGGACAAATGCCCGATTCTGGAGATGTAATGGCACCCTTTGTAGTTTTACTTTCCTTTTGGTGTTGAATTGTAATTCTTGCGTGGGAATTCAATAAAATTATGTGTTCTAGGCAGAACCCCCGCTAGATATTACCCTGATTTTTCTTGTTTGCTGTTGGATAACTGCTGTTTAGTTTCAGCAATATAAATTAATAATGCTATCTTCTACCTCTCTCTTGTATATGATTGTGTGTGCGCACGCGTGCGCCTGTAAACATATCAACACATGTGGATGTCTGCATTTAATGTAATCGTTTGCTTTAAGTAGTCTGATTGCAGATTTGTTCATGAAATCAGTTTCGAGAACATAGAAGAATTATACTGCATCAACGATTGCAAAGTCTTAATCCTATTGGACCTGAACAAGTTGGCTCCATAGAAATGACACATTTTGTGGAGGCAAAGCCCGTAGTATAATAACAACAAAGTCTTAATATTAAATTTAATAAAGTTTAGTTACGTAAACTTTTCTCGGCATCTCAAACTACATTTGGCGTAACATGTAATTTTTCTAATTAAAGATTTCCAAGTCAAATTGGATCGCCCTCTTCTTCTCTCCTTCCACCTAATGGATTGGAAGATGATTAAGTACTAACCTTTTAACTAGATTTATATGTTATTTTAGGCCTTCATTTTTTTTTAATATGTAATTTCTATATCTTATACATTTATTCTCCAACACGTTCTCTCATGCAAAAATTTCGCTTATATAGGTTAGACTCAGCTCACAAACAAGCCTCTCTCGGGCTGTAATTCACGATTAAATATGAAAGGTAATAAGATTTGATACCATATAAAAATTTACAAAAGCGTAAAAGTCCCATAACTTAAAAGAACCGGTAGAAAAAAAAGAAAAACAACAGTTAATTGTCGTTTGGAGACTGTATCGGAGGCCTCCTGTCATTTGCCAAAGCCATCATCTCCTCAACATTTTTAGTATTTCGAGCATTTTCAGACGGTGAGCAAGATTACATTTATATGTAAGTATATAAAATCAAAATTAAGAGAAAATTTAAGTTTTCTTTCTCTATCATATAGTGACTTCTTATAAATTTATAAATTAATAATATTAAAATATCTTATAATTTTTAAATTTTATTACAATTAGGATTAAAATTTTATAAATTAATTAATATGAATTTAATTGTAATCAAATAAAGATTCTATTGATTTATATAATATTACTTTGACTTTAATTAAATCTTTATAATTATAAAATTTTATAATAAAAAATAACAACAATAAAATGAAAAATTATTCTCGAATTATCATTTTTAAGAGAGAGAAAAGACTAAGAAGATTTCTCAAATTTACCTATGAAAAAAAAAACTATGCTAAAATTTTTTCAAGAGAGAAGAAAAGAGAAAACTTTTCCTTAAAAAGAAAATGAATGCTCAATTTGACAATATTTTTAAAACAGTTTAAAAATTCCTAAAAAAAATTAATATTCAATATCAAAATTTTTATTATTTTTTTATTTTCAGTAAAATAAAATAAAAATAAATTTGTTAACAAATATCATCATATTCACATATTGCGGGTCTATTATTAGTCTATATTTATCTATATATAAGTATATAAAGTTGAAGTTAAGAGAAAATCTCAGACTTTCTCTCTCTAATATGTGATAACTTTTCATAAATTTATAAATTATAAATACTATTGAAATATTTTATAATTACAAAAATTCTATTATAATCAAAATTATGATTCTATATAAATTTAATTATAATCAAATAAAAATTATATTAATTTATATATTCCTACTTTGATTATAATTAAATCTCTATAACTAAAAAATTTTCTAATTCTCAAATCCTCCATTTAAAAAAAAATCTATTAAAAATACTATTGAAATATTTTATAATTAAAAAAATTCTATTATAATCAAAATTATGATTCTATATAAATTTAATTATAATCAAATAAAAATTATATTAATTTATATATTCCTACTTTGATTATAATTAAATCTCTATAACTAAAAAATTTTCTAATTCTCAAATCCTCCATTTAAAAAAAAATCTATTAAATTTAATTATCTTTTCTTAAAAAAGGAAAAGAGAACTACACTAAAATTTTCTCAAAAGAAAAAAAATACAACTTCCAACTATTTCTTTTCTTTTGCCTAAAAAAGAAAAAAATCATCTTATTTTCTTAAAAAATTTTAAAATATTCCTAAAAAAATAATGCTCAAAATTAAAATTTTTTTGATTTTTTTAAATAAAATAAATTAAAAATACATTTTTAAACAAATATAATTAAATCTGCACATCGTGCGGGTCGATTACTAGTGTAAGTATATAAAGTGAAAATTAAGAGAAAATTTCAGCTTTTCTCACTTTATCACTTGGCGACTTTTCATAAATTTACAAATTAAAAATATTAAAATATCTCATAATTATCAAAACTTTATTACAATGAGGATTAAGATTCTATAAACCATAAATGTAATTGTAATCTAATAAGGATTCTATTGATTCTTATTTTTTATTCTAATTAAATCTTTATAATTATAAAATTTTATAATAAAAGAAAATAATAAAAAACTATTGTTGAATTCTCCTATTTAAAAAAGAAAAAATATGTTAACAAAAAAAATATTAGGAAAATCTTTTAATAAATGAAAAATCTCTTAAATTTACTTATCTTTTCTTAAAAAGGAAAAAAAAAATTACGTTAAATTTTCCTTAAATGGGAAGAAAAATTAAAAAAAATCTACTTCCAAAATTTTCTTTTAAATTTTTTTTTATTTTCTCAAAAAATTTAAAAATTCCTAAAAAAAATATTGAAAATTAGAATGTCTTTTTATTTTTTAAACAAAATAAAATAAATTTTTAATAAATATGATTAAATCCGCTTATCGCGTAAGCTTATTACTAGTTGTATACATAAAAGAGTAACCTGAACCATGTCTTCCAAATCAATCCCGTCTTTGCCTTCGTATCCTTCTCTATCATTAGACCTACCTTTCCATCTTGATGGAGCATTTTCACAAGTAAAACGAATTGGATTTCTGCATTGTATTTCTAAATCTACTATAATTTCTATTCACCTGTAAAACTGTATTTTCCATAATATTTATTCTAAAAAATTAAAAGAATAAATTATAAAAATAAAATTAATTTTGTTAATATAATATATAGATACAAACTATGTGACTAAATACTTTATTAATTTTTTTAATAATTAACAACAATAATTAATAATCAACAATTAACAATTTGTGAGAGTAATTAGTAATTGTATACAGAAATAGTAATATTTAACAGGTAAATTAAATAGAGATTTTTTGATCAAAAAAAAGAGATTTAAATGGAATCGGATTATCGGAACTCTAATCGAACTCAAATCGTTGGAATGGAGAATCATCAGTTCTAGTCAAACTGGGCTTAGGCGATGTAATGGAATTGAGAACCAGGCGGAGGTCAAGTCTCGTGCTACCTGCTTTCGAAGGCTCAAAGGCGGCCTTTTTGAAGGGCCGAAGGTACATGCATTAAGGGACAGAAAGACCGAGAGAGATAGATTAAATTAACACACACACACACACACACACACACACATATATATATATATATATATATATATATATATATATATATATATATATATATATATATATATATATATATATATATATATATTAATTTGTTATATATCAATTTTAATAATATTATATGTCATAAATTTTTTAAAATTAAAAAATACTTATAAAATTTATAATTAAAATTAATATATAATAAATTTATAAATAATATATATTCGATACTCAATTTATGTCCCTCAGTCTAATAACCTTCTCCCTTTCGGCCTCTGAAGAGCTTGTTCTCTCTCAAGACGAAAATGCTGGCGCTTTTTTTTGGGAGCATCTCAACTTGTAGGACGATGGGCTTTTTTTCCAACCGGACTTTTGTGCAAGGAAATTATGTGGGCTCACTTGCCATAGGCTACTTACTGAAGAGGCTCATCTTTTAGATATTTAGTAAGAGCACCGTTTTTGAGGTTTTAGTAAGAGCACCGTTAAAGCATAAAAAATTTGTGTTTTTTAACCCAAAAAAAAGAAATTTTTGTATTTAAAATTGTATTGAAATGCAATTATGTTTACATTTTTTTATAACTATCATAATACTTTTTACAATAAAAAAATTAAATATATTTTTTTATTATAAAAAATATTACAATAATTATAAAAAATTTAAGTATTATTAGAAACGGATCTATAGTGGGACGGGGCAACTCCCCCCGCTTTTAATATATTTATTATTATATGCAGAAGGAAAAGATAGTTACATCTCTTATACACATATTTGTATACACATGAATATAATAATAATTTTTTGTATTGTATTAACATTTTTTTTTCGAAATAAAGAATCTCATATAATATCTATATTTTATGTTCTAAAGTAACACCTGTTTAGATCTAAATTTTAATTTAAAAAAAAAAATAATAATTTTTTAAACCCTCAAGAACTTTAAACTCTAAACTCTAAATCCTATGCCAAAATGTTACAACTGTTGGGCTTTAGTGCAGTGGATAATGTGGTTGGCACCCCTCAGATTGTAGATGTCTCAAGTTTGTCCTACGTTTGAGTTTCTTTTTTTTTTTTTTTTCATTTGCTTTCTTTTCCTTTTTTTTTCCTAAGAAAATGATTTCTTTTCTTTTCATTTCCTTTGACAACTTATTTCCAATGTATATACTAAAATTATTTTTATTTATTTTAAAAATTATTTCAATAACTTTTTCTTATATTCATATTATCACTCATTTTTAAAAATACTTTATTTTTAAGAAACAAATTATTAGCAATAATTATTTTTAAAAAGGAAAAAATTTTAAAAACATATTGCATGTCTAAATGTATATTTATTTATAAAATTGACTTCAATTTTACCTGTTATAAAAATTACAATAAATTATTTTTTTAATAGTGAATATCATAAAAAATTTATTACGCAATCAAATGAATGACAAATGAAAAAATAAGTAAATAATTAATTATATAAAAAATAAATGTATCTGATTGTATAAAAAATAAAAGAATTTTAAAACATTAAAATTCACGGGATATAATTACAATAATTATTACTCAAAATAATCAATATAATTTTTTGTGTTCGTCATATATTAGTTTTTGTTATCTTATTTATAGATATAAAATTTGCCCCTTGAAAATATTTTCTGATTCCGTCACTAGGCATCATTACATTCGGGCACAATTTTGGATACAAAAATTCTTATGCTCTACTTTTTCTGATTTAGTAATTGTCTCTCAAAAATATTCTAGAGTTGATTAGCTGGTATAGTCCTACTAGTTATGAGATATTGTTCTTAAGTATAAGATCGAGACTTTAAACCCTACCTCTTATTAATTTTCATATAAACAATGTGAACTTTATAAAAAAAACGAGAACTATCTTGAAGTATGTATGACTAATAAGTTGATAACCCTATAGACTTTTTTATGGATTTACAAAAAAAATCCAATAATTTCAAGCACGTGACCAATAGAATTCCATCAATTATGGCTACAAATTGGCGTTTGAGTCATAGTTGATTTAGGGCCTGTTTGGGTTAATTGTTAAATGTTGCTGTTACTGATTACTGTTATTGATTGCTGATTACTGATTTCTACTTGCTGTTGTTGATTGCTGATAAAATTAATGAAGTGTTTGGTTAGTTTTATACTTGTTGTTACTATTTAATAATGAAATGTCTAATTTAAACATATAATTTGTATATATATATCATATTAAAAATTTTATTTTTATATTTTATAATTTTATATTTTAGAATAATATTTTATAAATAATATTGAAAATTATTTTACTTAATTTTTAATTTTTTTAAAAAAATATTAATTTTTATTAAATGATAAAAATTATTATATTTGAAATTTTTTATTTGTCAATATTAAAGAAAATTGAAGTGAAAAAAATATTATTTAAGAATACTTAAAAAAAATTATTGAAATTATATAAATACTAATAAAATAAATTAATATATCTAATTCATGTGTCAAGTAAAAAAAATAATTGTAAAATTATATAAATATTCTTTAAGGGTAATTTAGTCCATATAAATTATTATTAATATTAAAAAGTGAAAAATAATCTAAAAAGTAGCAAAAAATAACCCGAAACTGCTTATCAATTCGCTGCTGGTAGTAAGTCAAATAAGAAAATAAGCAGAATGAAACAGTAATACTAAAAAATTTACCAAACACCTATATTTCTATTTTTTTAAAATGAACCGCAAATACACTCATTCAAAAGTTAACTCAAATGCTCCCTTAACTGAATCCTTTAGTTTTCATGTCATCCACTCGGCGCCAGAAAAATCTTCAAGATCTTCAAGTACATCAGGCACATGAATGAAGTAGGGACTGGACGGCTTTGAGCTTATCCGAAACAACCAAAAAAAATGCACAATTAAAGAAGTTGGTCCCCGTCGGACAACTATATGTATGCCAGGCTGCCCTTCATATGTGAGAATAAGTGGATATTGCAAATCATTAACATCGACCACAACTTGGCCTCCACTATTCATTTAGATTTTTCTTTTTTTTAGGGAAGTTTGTGGGCTTTTGATACGAAGATGATGCGAGCGCAGAGTGTTGAGTTGTATATTTGCGGTATCACCTTTGTGTCATCAATAAACGATTCAAATTATATTTTTTGTTGATATCCGTCCCTCCACCATAAAAAGCTTGCGATCCATGCAGTCGAGCTTTTTTCAAAATATGTACCTCTCTCTCTCTCTCTCTCTCTCTATATATATATATATATATATATATATATAAGAAAAGTCTGATTAGGAACACTGAATATAGTATCTCGAGTCATTATTAATTTTTTTTTATAAAATTAAAATTTAGATTTAAATAAATATTATTTTAAAATTTAAAATATAAATTCAAATGATATGTATGAAAAAAATATTAAACTAATCTTTATTTTGGGTCCCGGACGCAACCCTCGTGGTCCCAGACTTTAACATATGAGAGTTACACCTCTTTTTTTTTTTTTTTTTCTAGCGTTCCTTGTCACGAGGTTTTCCACTTGTTCATCGAAATGAAAGAGAAAAGTCAGAAAGCAGAACGTAAATTAAGAGCAGTCATCCAATTCGACGTGCAGGGAGAGAAATTCCAACATGATGCTTTAGACACTTTAGCACATTGGAAATTTAAATTTTGGCCGCTACATTGGAACCAATTTTTTTTTCTTTGTTTTTTTAACACTGAAAAAAAATGTATCAGAATGTCAGTTATCACATCTATGAGTTAGAGTCGAAATAACTATCATTTTTCTATAAGAGTAGATTTACCACTCGAATACTATTAGATTTGAATGAACCTCTCTCATATTCGGTTTCGGCGTTAACGAGTCGTTAACGAATGCAATGCACGTGTATAGTTTGGCTGGCAGAAAGGCTACACCGCGAGAATTTGAATTGGACTAATGTAAGGAAAGACGTACTAAGTTATTATCAAATTATCATCTCGAGTAGTTACACTAAAATCATCTTAATTTGACATGAATACTACGTTTGGGTTTTTTTTTTCACGTTAAAAAATTACAATATGAGCATGATGGATATTAAATTTTTGCGATGCTGATTTTTTGTTGGGTGTTGACGTACTCATTCAACCTCTTTTTTAAAAAAAATTTACTCTTAAAATACTATTAAATTTAAAATAAATTACTCCCAAACTCAATTATAATATTTACAAATTTTAAACTCATACACAATATCCACGTCAAATATCCCTGCTATAAAAGAGTGCGGGCCAAAAGAGTTATGCTTGTTCAACTACCTTGTTTTTAAGATAAAATGTTGCTCAATCACAACCACCCAACAATAGCCACCGGCAAAATGCAATAAATGATAGGAAGGGTAGTAAAGTTTTTTATTTTTTTCGTTAGGAGACCCCATCAAATCTTAAATGAGTAATATAATTTGTGTCAATTTACGCAGAGAACAAAATGTACGTACACTTAATGAACACATTTCGTCAGTCGTCAGATGCTATTCAAATAACTCCAATTGGCTTCAAACATCATAATCAAATCCTTTTCTATGGTAACACGTTTTGTCCCTTCAAACAAATATTCCATTAATAAGTTCCTTCTAGTCATACTATATTCTATTGTGGTAATAAAAGTCATATTTTAGTTTTTATTAAATGGACAAAAATTGGCGCCTTAATATAATCTGCAATACCTAATTTAAATGCTAGCAACTTCTCCTTACTTCAAATAATGCATCTTCAGAAAGTGGAGAAATTCGACTGTTAACCTGACCTTATGTTGTAAAGAATCCCACATCCGTGAAAAATGATAAAAGTAAGCTAGTTAGTCATTTTAATAGACAACACAAGTGAAATTTATTTGGCCCAAACACTGTCCTATAACACCTTACTACAAACTTTTAGACATGCAGGTGTACAACCTGTCTTCTCCAAAACATGCAGTGACTTTGCATTTGTACACAGCATGCCTTGCACATCAAAGACTGCTAATTAATCTACACATGAGAAAGCCCATACAAGGCAATTTTCAAACTGCAGAGAGCAATCAAGCGGATACTTCGTACACATCCAATCCCATCTTAATGCTAAAAATCGACAATGCTGTAAAAGGATATACTCGATGCACATGACACTTACATACTGTCCGGTTACAATTAAATGTCCGCTTTAGTTCAATTTTTTATAAAGAAATTATTTTTGTGACTCAATATATGAGTTTGTTAGATTGCTTCTAAACAGCTTAACGGACCACAGGGCACAAAGGTAACACTAATGGGCACACTGGACCCACAATCTGTCGCCCTAGGGTCTTGTGCACATCATAGCTAGAGCTGTTGCCACGTACAAGAGGGCTCAAGATTCGATCTTGTTTACTTGGGAGGAACGTAAGGAAAACGATAATGGTACATTAAAGGACACAAAATATCTTTGATGACATTCATGGGATTGCAATTCTCCAAACACAGAATTGCGCAGGTTTGTTCGAGGAATGACATGACAGCTTTTGAACGTGCGAAGTCAAACTAGGCAAGACATAAAAAGCTTTGAACTGTCAAACACACGTGCGAAGTGCTGGTTAGCACTAATCTTCAACATAAGCAGAAATGCCGCTGAGTTTTGACAACATGCAACATTCATTCATTTCGGGAACAAACAACACTGCAAAGTGGTTAGAACTTACTTTGCGTTACACAGTTTGTCAGTTATACATGGATCAGCCCCGACAAGGAAAGAAAAAACAAGAATAATAAAGAAAGGTCATTTCTCTCAAATAAGTTACTCAAAGGACATTTTTGATTTCAGTTTTGAATTCTCAAACAACTTCCAATAATTTATAAGGTATTTTTTTAATCTATTATAAGACTTATTAGATCATTAACTGTATAATAAAAATAACTCTTTTTATTCTCATAAATTTCATACCATAGTCTCAAAAAGATAATATAAAAGTCTAAATTTTAAAAAATTGGGATCAACAAATTATTAGTGAGAAATAAAAATAAAAATTATGTCTTTTTGCTTTGACATATTTTTGCTCCTGTTGAAGGCAAGCTACAATAGGTAATCAATTGATTATGCTAGACCAAATCCTTGAAACCTATTTTAGACCATATATGTAAGGTTTTTTGAAAGATCAAAGATATATTGAATTCCATTTTGAGTGACTTCCATATGCTATATATTTCTATTCGATATTAATACTTTATAGCCTAAAGGTGTGTGCCCAAGTCGCTTGATCTCCAGCATCTGGCATACCGAACCTGCACTAAAGAGACCATCCATTGACTATAAGCACAAATGCTAGAAATTATTGCATCATCCAAACACTTGGGGGGATAAATCAAATCAAAGAAACTGTATGACATAATGTTGCTGCAGAGTTCAACAGAAGCAAAGTTCTTGTTTGTCACTGGTCAATTCAATTGGATTACTGACCCGATCCCCCAGTAGAACTAATTTACTGCGAAGGTCCCTCAGTAATAATCCCAAAAAGGAAAAGGCCGTTGATCATGCTTGATGTCACTTATTTATTCTTTTCTTATTTATTCGTACTAATTAGTAACTCAAAATTAAAAAGCTATGGCTTTGACAGTAACCTTGCAATCTTTAGACGTCGTGGCCCGATGCAAATCGCCCAGCCCCACATTGGCGCACGTAAAAACCAACCTTTCTGCCAACGAAGAATCATCGTTCGCCACAATATTGTTGAAACTGCTCCAACTACAAGCCGTCCCACCGTCGCCGAGCTCGCACAGGACGATCTCTCCGGGAGATGAACTATTGTTTATGTACACAAAGTTGCCAGCAAAGTTGAAGGATATGGAGGACAATCTACAGCTCTTGCCTTTCAGACTCTCCAGGAGCCGCTCTGGCATTTCTCCCATCTCTCGGACAAGCTCCAATGATTCGCAGTTCAGCTCCCAAAGTTTCAGGCCATTGACTTCGTTGTGGTCACTGCCGTTGTCCCCGATGAGACCGATCAAGATCAAACGACCGTTGGAAAATCCTATGAGAGAGGAACCAACACAAACACTTGTGTCGGGCCGTAGATGGTAGGGTCCTCGCCAGGACTTGGAGGCGGGATCGAAGGAGTAGGCCACGGCGGTACTCTTCTCCACCACGTACATCTTGTTTGAGTCTTCTACTACTGCCACTGAGACCCACATGGAGGCTGCGGAGTCCTTGAAGAACTCCGGCATGGCGTCGCACATCTCCCACTTGCCCGCCTCCAAATCATACATTTCAACCGCCAAAGGATCGTCTTCGAAGTAGCACCCGCCGCCGGCCACGACCACACGGTTCCCGACAAAAGCCACGATGGGGTCGGTCCGCCACACGAGTGGGGAGTCCACGTGCTGCCACGTGAGGTGGAGCGGGTCAAACGAGAAGGAGAACTTGTTCGGAGACAACATGTAAAGGAGCGTGGAGTGGGATGATCGGAGGAGGCCGGAGATGCACTTGATGGAGGGCTCGATTTGGATCAGGACCCACAAGCAGGACCGCGGGTCGTAAGCGTGGGTCGTGGTGGAATAAGGATGCCGAGTGCGCTGGGAGTGGAGCAGCAGCCAAGGCTTGGGCTTGCTGCAGCAACGGAGCGAAGTGAAAACGGCGCGGTTCCAGGATTTGGACACGTGACAAGCAGGGAGGAGGTCGATGAGAGGCACGTGTCTGAATATGGATTCCAGCATGTCTCCATGGATTGAAGCTTCTGGTTGTGGTGATGACACTTGGGCAATCTCTTTCTTTTGTTCTGACATTTTGATTTGTGGCCTTGTTGGTGTCGTGGGGTTGGGGAGTAGTATATTTTCTGCTTCTTTTTCTTCTTGATTTTTTTTTTTCTTTGAAATGTAGGGGAAGAACTTGGAGTTAGGGTTGGGGCAGAAAAGTGATATTGCCTCGGCTAGTTTATATAGGCTTAGCCCAGCAGCCCTCCAGTGGGCTCGGTTAGGTTTTTAAAATAAATATGAAACGTAGCTACAGGACCATAAAAAATAGATAGGAAAGGATACGTCTTGAAAAATGTAAGTTTGGCGTGAGATTTGCGATTTTTTTTAAAAATTTTTGATAAAAAACTTTGATATATAAATACAAGTAAGTAAAATGTGTATATTAATTAATTAAACATTATCCAATCAAATAATAATTTTTAATGATGATATATATATATTTATTATTATTCATGCACGTTTATTTTACTTATATTTACAACTTAAACTTTTCAAACAAAAAAAAAAAAAAACAGAAAGGACACGGACCTGTGCGAGACCCATATATACATTGCAAAAAAGTTAATCAAAAGCAGGATAACAACAGTCTGTTCTGTGAAAATTGTGCAATAATTTTACAGTGCTCATTAGGATGAACTTCGGAAAATTAAAAAATAAATAAATAAAAAGTTTTTAATCTTCGGTTTGATGTCTGGAGACACCAGATTTTTCAGGCCTCCAATTGTGCATGATCGAAGTAATACTGAGAGTGGATGCCTTTATTTTGTGGTTTATTTACCCTTTTTTCACACAAATGCTGTTTTTGTTCTTTTTTTTTTTTTCTATTTTTGTTTCCATGGACTGTTTTACTTGTGCTTAGTGGATTCCGAACCTAGGGAACTATGAATTGTTGTTTAAATATGAAATATCGTAAAAAAAACCAAAAAATAATACAGAAACACATTTATGCCAAGGAGTCACAAAACTCATCCTATAATTAATCTATATACCCATCATTTGCTTTTTCTCTTCTTGAGCTCCCCTTCTTAATGTGGGCAAAAATTAAAATTTGGAATCTAAATGTGATTTTCAAATTTTTATTCCTATCAACCCAGTCATTTAATCACTATTCAGCCAATATTAATTTCTCTTCTAATGTTTGTTTAAATAAATACATTTAATTAGCAAAAATAGTTTAGCTGGTTAATAGTTATTAGATATTACCTCCAAGTGAGAGGTTAGGGGTTTAAAACCCCTTCTTACCAATCCTCCTTCTTTTATATATGTATGAGTTATGATCTTATGAAAAAAAAAAAAACATCTCTTTAGTTTCTTCGATTGAAAAGAAGATAAACTTGTCTATTTTTAGTTTGCATTAATATAAGGTGGAGATGAGAATCCGCTCAACCTAAATTGCTGAATCTGAATTGTCAGCACATGCATGTGTCAAAACAGAAAGATACAAATCCATGATAAGTGAGTAAACTACCATTTCCAATTACTTGTCGTCCACCCTAATTTCCGTAAAAATTTGCAGAAACTAAGCACCAGGCTTTGACATCATCAAAAACTAGTTTATAGTTTGGTTGTCTAATAATTCATTCGTAAGCCTTTTTTTTTTTTTTTTTATGAATCATTCGTAAGCCTTTGCTTATCCTATTTTCCTGTGAACAACTTCAGAACTTGTGGTGTTGTGAAAGTACTTGCTTTCAAGTGCTTGAACGTCTCAATCTATCAACAACCAATGTGTTTTTTTTTTTTTTTTTTGGGGTGGGGTGGGACCCGGATCGAAACTGCTGCAAATAATTGGAATGTAGAATATTCCATGAAGTGAGGACCTACCTAAGCGGATAGTTAACTGGTAAAATTTTTAACTGAGAGATATGAAATTCATCTTATTATCTCCACTAAGACCAAACAAAAAATAATAGTAATACTCCTTGAAATTGCCCAATTCGCTCTACGATAGGCTCTCTAGCGTAAAAGTTCGTGCACATGGAAGATCAGGAACATAATAGTGTGTAGTGAACAAAGCATGCTTGCAGAGAAGTTAAAAATTCATCAATTTTTATATAAACTTAAAATAATATAGTTGAGTTATAAAATTTTTTATGAGGACACGGACACGTAGAGGGTATGATCTCGAACAGAAATACGTACATTGGGAAAACAAGGCATCATTAATTTGCCACCTTCATATCAGTTGGTAATTGTGAAGACAAATACAACAAACATAAAACGATCTACATCAAATGGCTATGCTATTTTTTGTGACATTTTAGTGTTGTGCGGCCCTATTTTCTCTTGTTTTTTGGCACAATTTTTACGCCATCGGTTTTCCCGGAATGAAACACAACAGGGCATCAAAATTTTAGGTATGGATATGAATATTTGTCTCTCGTACGTTCCAGACATAAATATGCACATACATACGTCCAAGGCTCAGAATAATCGAGCTTGTTTTCTTGCTTTTTTATTTTTTTTTTCGTTTATTCAAATATCATTTTATCTCGTCTATATATTTTTTGATTGACTTTTATCACGTCTATAAAAAGGATAAAAAAACTTATGCTGTTTACATGACGTGGAAGAAATAATGTTAAAGATTCAATTATACTAATATTGTAAAGAGCGCAGATTTGTTGCCTGACGTTTTTGGCTGAGGATTTGTTCATAACGTAAGAAATGATCAAATTGAAGTAACAACGTTTAAATTTTTAGTAACAAAAAATCAAGTGTTAAAATTGTTGTTACTTAAATTATGAATTTTATTATTCAAAATTAAAAGTTTGTTACTTTATATACACATCCTCAAGTTAAAAATCATCCGGCACTCAAACTTTTCCCCATTGTAAATAATTTATAACATTACTTCACTAATGAAGACAAAGGAAAGAAGAAGAGTACTTTGTTCAGTTTCTACTTTTTGTCAAAGCAAGAAGGCACAATCATTAAAAGGGAACGTTGACATAATTAACTAGTAATGTTTTTTCCGAGTTTTACTTGAGATACTCAAACTCATGATTTTGTTTTGATATCATTAAGATCAAGTGCTGCTGATTATCGTATCATATGCCTTTATATATTATTAGCCACTAATTGTCCAAAAAAATATTAATAGTTAAAAAAATCAACCGTTTGAAATTGAAATTAGTCCATTATAGTTCGCAATAGACATGTTTGTATAGATTATGATAAATAAATATCGAAGATGATATAATTGAAATGGTAGTTCTAAATAAGTTTTTCCTTTTGTTACGTTGTGCGCCATGTATATATCATGCGGCGTCATGCATCTGGCTTTTTTGTTCATTCGGCCAAGTGCATGATCTTGTCCTTTTACAAGTAACATGGAAGACAGACAAAAATTTATCATTGGAATATCTTAAATTACTTCTAATACCTAATTATTTTTTTGATAATTATTTAATACTTTGTTAGTATTGATATCTTGATCCTAAACGAATGTATTATAATTATAGGCCGTAACTCTTATTTCTCATAAAGTTAAGGATCGGTCCAAGTTCTGGACTTTGAGAGATTAGTGGTTAATGTATAGTTTGATTATTGGTAACTTTTTGTTGTCGAGTTATCAGTTGGACAAACCACTTTAATTTTGTACCTTCGTTTTAGTTAATTTTTTAGTAATTTCAATAAATCATCAATGCAGCATATATTTTAAACATTCATCTTGAACGTTTCAAATTTTAATCCTTCAAAAGAGCAAAGTTTAAGATTTATGAAAGGATAAACTAATAATGGTGCGTGACCCATCCTAATAACAAAAAAAACATATAATATGGCCCAGGTGCTAATGAAGAGACAAATGAATATTGCAATACAAAAATAGTGATTAAGGAGACAATTAGAAGTTTTTGTTGTCCTAAACAACATTTGCAACAAGTTCTTTGGATCTAACTCAGAATAGCATCCGCTGTTAAAAAGACAAAAATAAGAACCTCCATGATCGGCCAGACAAAGATTTCACAAGTTGACGAATCGGATTAAAAAAAAAACATCTGATTTGTCTGTAAGTGTTAGATTTAAATCCTGCAATCTGATGCGTACCCAGCAAGCTTTTGAATTTCTTCAATAATAACTTAGAATTATATTCTTTTTTTTTCTTTTCAGTAGGTGTTAGATTTGAATCCTAACTCTTACAACTAAGAGTAAAATTGCTCTATTATCAGACCACGTGACTGGTGGTTTTGAATTATATTTTCAAATCTTCTTTGTTATCATTTTTCATTTACCTCACCATAACTAAGCATACCCACAAGCAAAAAAAGCGCCAATTTGTAATCTATTACGCAGCTAAAAAATATTATATTTGTATCAAATTCAGTTCAACTGTCTTAGGAAGAATATTATACTGATTTACTACTAGCATATTTTGTTCTCTTTCGTTTTCTTCCCCCCAAATCTGATGCTCCCAGACACACGCTTACAAAGTAGGGCATTTCCTTGCGTAAGAAGCTGAATGAAAATGAAATCATAGGTACCCTTTGGGCTAGATGAACGAAATCAAATTGTGGAGCAACCAAGCACAGCCTCTACCGTACCTTTTCACTATAATCTACAACAGAAACACTTTAGTCCAGAATTTTTGTTTTCTGGCTACATGAATTTCAAATACCTTTATATTATTGGTCACAAAGTCTCAACTATTAATCCCTAATAATTACTAATAGTAATAGACTTGTTTGTCAAAATAAGTTAAAATAATCTCATTGTTTACAATAGTTGGAAGCTGGATATATCATGATATATAAATATCTAAGAAGCAGTTATTAAAATGCTAATTATTCTAAGAGTAATGATAAAGGTACTGAAAAATATTACACGAATCGTCTCCACAGTTAGTGTTGGTTTATGGGTCAGGTTGATCCGCCCATGATGAACTGACCCAACCCGATAAAAAAAAATAAATTAAAAGGAAAAAGGAGGGAGCAGTTATGAGGAGTTACAACTCCTTTGCAGTTAACGATAGAAAAGAACCACTTCTTCAAGGAGTTAAGCAACAGAAAAAAAAAAACAATTGAATGATCCAAAAAGTAGATAGAACTCTTCTTCTCAAAGAACCAACAGTAAATTCTTCAATGATTCTTAGACTAGAGGTTTTTGTGTTATGAAAATTGAGTGACACCCCATATAGTGTGGTATCACTCCGATCAAGTGAAAAGAAGATTGTTTTAGTGCCAGTAATCAGTCTTTGATTTTATAGAATGTCTATAAGAGATAAATTTTTCTCCTCCTTTCACTTTCGTATCGATTTAATTATTATTCTTCAGTTAGCATTGCTAAAAGAGCCATTTTACTTGCTAACACCGTTAGATAAAAAGTTGTCCATGTCAGCAATACACCTTAAGGTCGGGACAATTCATGAAATGTTTCTTGGCAAGTTTATCATTACTCTTATTCTAATTAAGCTTTGCTATTGGGTTCACATGCCTATGCACTCGACAAGTAAATGCGTCGCGTACATGTATGACTTTGTAATTGTATCATCAGAAAATGACAAAGGTGTATTATCAGAGTCCAATTAAGGGCATCCTCCATATCGCATCTAATACTTTTTTTTTGGATAATAATCTAATATTTTATTATTGGTATTTTGATCATAAACAAATGTATTAGTATTGATTCTCTAATAAAAAACAGACAGTATAATTAAGCCGCAACTCTTATTTCTCTCACAAGAAGATGTTTACAGTAAAGAACGACACAAATAATTCAATATTAAATAATAATGATTTAATAATTAAATTATCATTTGCTATTTACTCCTTTGATGTTTAATTGCCAAAAATTATGGTGATTTCTTTAGCTTTTGTATTTACTTGTTATGGGTGGCTCTTGTGCATTACTAAGGACCATTGCTTTTCTTTTTTACATCAACGGACCATTACTTTGAATATCCCTTTTCTTTTTCATATCCCTTTAAATGGACTTTTATAAGTTCCTTGTAATTATTGGTGGTTTATCTTTTTGTTGTTTAAGCTTACTTAATTGATATATCACTATATACGTAATTAATGAGGCAAAGTTAAGGATGTTATTGTTCCTTTTTTTTTTTTCGTTCAGTAAGAGGCCTTTAAGCTATAACTGTGTAGCAATGGTGGTTTCTCTTTACATGAATAAGACACTTATCTCTTTTTATAAATAATTGAGAGAACAATTATTGGTGGTGTAGCGTCTCTTTTCTGGAGAATCCTTGGGTTTCAGGTGTGAAACTCCAAGACGTGATGATCTTTGCATAAACACATTGATATCTATAGCATAGCACCATGCAACTCAAAAGCATAAACAGGTTCTTAGAGGGGATTTTGGAAAACAGAAAAATATGCTTTACACCACAATTGTTAGAGCAGGTCAGTTATATATAAACCTGATTTGGAAGTTGGGTCACTGGATTAACAAGTTTTGACTTAATCGGATGCAATCAGGTCCAATTAATTAAGTCGGCCCAATTTTGTGTTTAGGCCACCAATATTATGGCAGGGGTGTCCAATTCCCGACTATCATTCTCCCAGATTCCCCAATAAAACTATAAAAGTATAAAAGTACTCGGGCTTGAGTGGATTTTGTACATATAAAACAAATAAAATACAAGATATAAATAAAATACGAATAAATCAATTATAAGTATACTGCCAAGCCTCTTGCCTAGGGGCTACCCCTGTGCCTGCTCACTGTTCCCTCCTCCAATGTGGCTTGACTACTCCTATTATAGACTATATCCTCCGAAGGCTACTATCTTTTTCTGCTTTGTGAACCGGGTATTTTAGTGACAAATTGGACCACTACTTACCCATAGATACGCAAAATGTTTTTGCCTTGTAGTGTTTCCTTTACGGTAAAACCGATGGCAGAAAAATTGTGCCAAAAAAACAAGAGAAAATATAGCCCCACAACATTAACATACCACAAAAAAAAAAAAAAAGAGTATAGCCATTTGAAGTAGATTGTTTTGGGTTTGTAGTTTTTGTCTTCACGTTACCACCTTTTGATGGAAATGGTGCCTTGTTTCCCCAATGAACATATGTTCGAGATCATATCCTCTCTGTGTCCGTTTCCTCATGGAAAATTCTGTGTCTAACCATTCTAAGTTTATACAAAAATTGATGAATTTTCAGCTTTTCCATAATCGTAAAGATTATTTCAACGAAACAAACTTATAATTACTATGTCAAAATAGAATAATAATACCGTTATAATAATCATACTGTTATAGTAAAACTTATCTTTTTAAGTAGTTCTACATTCATAAGAGATTCTACTTTTTCTTGGTTGATTGATATTTATTGCAGAATAGTTGCATTTCTGTTAATTTTATAAGTTCCTTGGTCAAAAACGTATGGTTGGGATGTTTAGAGATAATCCCAAGCAAAAGACTCTTATGTTTATTAAGCTCAACGTGAAAAATGCCTAAGCCATTTTTTTTTATTATTTTTTTATTTTATATTTTAAGCAAGATTCCATAGTTGAACACTGTCAGACAATTTACAGTTCCCTGGGTTCGATGTCTACTAAATCCTTCCATGGAAAAAAAACAAAAAATCATTTGTGATTTTGTGAAAACAGTAAATAAACCATATAATAAAGGTGCTCAATTGGACGTCGGAAAGTTTGGTGTCTGGGGCTATCGAAGATTTTTTTTTTTTTTTTTTTTTTTATAAATTTTGCACACTTTTGAAGGAGACTGTCGGCTCTGTTGACTGCCGTAAAATTTAGGGTCCAACCACATCCCCACTATTCCCCAGAGATGCACCAGGAATAACCTTTTTTTTTTTTTTTTCTCTGTTTTTTTTTTTAAATTAAAATCTAAATTTAAATGAGTGTTACCTTATAATATAAAGTGTACATATTATATAAAATTTTCTATAAATTTTTTTTTATCAAAATGGTATAAAAATATTATTATCTTATTAAATCTATGTACTTTTTATATATAATTTTCTGTATGCAAAGCATTTCCGTAAAATTTATTAGTTTCTTTTTTTTTTTTGGGTAAGTAAATTTATTAGTTTCTAGTTAACTTTTGAATGCGCTTGGCCCATGTACCGAGCATTTTGCTTGGTACACTAAACCCAGATCATTGGAAAAAGTCTTCAAACGAATTTTTTTTTAAGTATATTCTATATGTAATATATATTTTAAAATTTATGATAATATTTATTTAATTTTAAATTTTAATTTTATAATTATTATTTTTTCAAAACATTATACTAAATTAGTAATTAATTGTACTACTATATTGAGTATGACTGCAGAGTACAGTCCCAATCCGCATACTATATTACCAGCAAAAGCAATGTCACTTTCCTTCCTCAAACCTTACTTCAAGTCCTCCCACTACTTTTAAAGAGAAAAAAAAAAATAATTATAATAAAGAAGAAAAAGAAGCAGAAAATGGATCCCATTACGTGGACAGTAATGGACGGAAAAAAAAAAGATAAAAAAGAAATAAGAAATTTTTTTTTACAATAAATTAATTTATTTATGTAATAAATTATTTAATTTTTATAATAAAAAATAAATAAATAAATATTTTTAAATTTTATTATAATAATTCGATATTTTATTACATAAATAAATTAATTAATTACATAAATAAATTTTTCTATCTTGATCCTGCTTCCTCTGTACCTTTTTCCTGTACACCTACGTTTATCCGCAGAAAAGATACTACTCCCCAACCCCACAACACCGACAAGGCCACAAATCAAAATGTCAGAAGAAAAGAAAGAGATTGCCCAAGTGTCATCACCACAACCAGAAGCTTCAATCCACGGTGACATGCTGGAATCCATTTTCAGACACGTGCCTCTCATCGAACTCGTGCCTGCTTGTCACGTGTCCAAGTCCTGGAACCGCGCCGTTTCCACTGCCCTCCGTTGCTGCAACAAGCTCAAGCCTTGGCTGCTGCTCCACTCCCAGCGCACTTTCCACCACGACCCACGCTTACGACCCGCGGTCCCACTTGTGGGTCCGCATCCAAATCGAGCCCTCCATCAAGTGCATCTCCGGCAACCTCCGATCATCCCACTCCACCCTCCTTTACATGTTGTCTCCGAACAAGTTCTCCTTCTAGTTTGACCCGCTCCACCTCACGTGGCAGCGCGTGGACTCCCCACTCGTGTGGCGGACCGACCCCATCGTGGCTTCTGTCGGGAAACGTGTGGTCGTGGCCGGTGGCGGGTGCTACTTCGAAGACGATCCTTTGGCGGTTGAAATGTATGATGTGGAGGCGGGCAAGTGGGAGATGTGCGACGCCATGCCGGAGTTCTTCAAGGACTCTGCAGCCTCCATGTGGGTCTCAGTGGCAGTAGTAGAAGACTCAAACAAGATGTACGTGGTGGAGAAGAGTACCGGCGTGGCCTCCTCCTTCGATCTCGCCGCCAAGTCCTGGCGAGGACCCTACCATCTGCAGCCTGACACAAGCGTTTGTTCCTCTCTCATAGGATTTTCCAACGGTCGTTTGATCTTTGATCGGTCTTATCGGGGACAACAGCAACGACCACAAAGCGACTCCTGGAGAGTCCGAAAGGCAAGAGCTGTAGCGTGTCTTCCATATCCTTTAACTTTGTAGGCAACTTTGTGTACAAAAACAATATTTCCTCTCCCGGAGAGATCGTCCTGTGCGAGCTCGGCGACGGTGGGACGGCTTGTAGTTGGAGCAGTTTCAACAATATTGTGGGGAACAATCATTCTTTGCTTTGGTATTAATATTTTTAATTTTAAACTTTTAAAATTTTTCATAATTGAATTCTAAATTTTTTTAATATTTCATTTAAATTTTAAATTTTTTAATTTTTTAATTTTTTTATTTATTAAAAGTGATCAATTTATTAAAAATAATTTTAACTATACAAAAAATTATTTTAAAAAAATAAATATATAAATTAAATATTTTTTTATCAAAAATATGCATGTTATTTATTTAATTCGTATATTTATTGATTAAAAAATATTTAATATATATATTTTATTGATAAAAAAATATTTAATTCATGTATTTAATTTTTTTAAAATATTTTTTATTAAATTAAACTCATTTATTAATTGATTGATTATTTTTTGTAATTTAAATAATTAATATAGTATGAAATTAAAAAATTTAAAATTTAAATAAAATGTTAAAAAAATTTAAAATTTAAATATAAAAAATTTTAAAAATTAAAAATTAATAATATTGATAACTCGTTATTTACTGGAGACATGTTGGTTTTTACGGGCGCCAATGTGGGGCTGGGCGATTTGCATCGGGCCATGACTACTCAAGATTACAAGGTTGCTGTCAAAGCCATGTCTTTTAATGTGGAGTTACTAAATAGTACGACTATGAACAAGAAAAGAACAAATAAGTGACATCAAGCATGATCCACTGACTTTTCCTTTTTGAGATCTTGTCAGTAAATCCAATTGAATTGAACAGTGACAAACAGAAACTTTGATTCTGTTTAATTCTGCAGCAACATTATTTCGTACGGTTTCTTTGATCTAATTTATCACGGCACATGTTTGGATAATGCAATAATTTCGAGCATTTTGTGCTTAAAGTCGATAGATGGTCTCTTTGGTTGAGGTTCAATGTTACCACATGATTCAGAAAACGACTTGGACATACACCTTTTTCTTATAAGGTACTAAGATTTTGATAGATACGGTCAAATTTGTTAATGCAGAGAAAGATACAGTTAATTTTTAAAAATAATTTTTTTTAGATATTTTGTTGTATCTTATAAATTTTAAATTATTGTATATCAAACTTAACAGTATATCATAAGTTAAAAATTAAAACATGAAAAAACCTTTTAAAATTTACAATAAAGTTTCTAATAGATATATAAATAATATATTTAAGAGTTAACTCTGTCATCTCCATATCTCATCTCATCCCATCTATCTATCATTACTGAAAGTATTATTATAGAATAGATACATAGCACAAGGAAGTCACCCAACATTAGCATTTGTTCTCTTTAATTATTAGTCGTGATCTTTTTTCCAAAAAAATGTTAATTACTTTTGTTTAACATACTCTTCAAATTTGCATACCAAGTGTTCTCTTCTTCTTGGTAGTAAGTAAGATATTTGCATTTGCGAAAATTTTTAAATCGAATTCTTTTATTATCTCTTCTCACCAAATTTATCTTTCAGAAGAACCGTATATATATGGTCTAAAATATGCTTCGAGGGTCTGGTATGGCATCATCAATTGATTATCCGGATAATATCTTTTTTAGTTCTAAACCTTTATAAAATTTTACAATTGAGTTTTACATTATTTAACTTTTTAATTGAGTTTTATATTTTTTAAATCTTTTTCAATTAAATCCTTTCTGTCAAAGGTAGTCCATCAAAACTATTTAAAATGTATTTTAATCAAAGAAAAAAATATATATTGTTGGTCATTGGAAGTTGTTTAGGAATTCAAAAGTGCAACTAAGAATGTCTTTTGGATGACTTATACGGAAAAAATGACCTTCCTTTATTATTATTATTATTTTCTTATTGCGGCTGATCCATGTTTAATTATATAATGCAACATAAGTTCTAACCACTTTGCAATATTGTTTTGTTCTCGAAATGAATGAATCTTGCATGTTGTCAAAACTCAACGGCGTTTCTGCTGATGTTGAAGATTAGTGCTGACCAGCACTTTGGACGTGTGTTTGACTGTTCAAAGCTTTCACGTCATTCCTCAAATCTCGCATTCAATTCTGTGCTTGGAGAATTGCAATCCCGTAACAATATTGATATTTTGTGTCCTTTAATGTACTATTATCTATCGCTAACGGTCCCCCAAAGTACAAAAGAATCTTAAGCCTTCCATTGAAAAAAAAAAAAAAAGGAATTTTAAGCCCTCTTGTATAAGTGGCAAAAGCTCTAGCTACCTGGTACAATCGAATAGCAACCATGGTGCACAAGAATTTATGGCGACTGGCTGTGGGTTCAGTGTGCCCATCCACTGTTACCTTTGCGTCGTGCCCTTTGGTACGCTGAACTGTTTAGAAGCAACACATCATAGTTACAAGGGTCGAGTCGCGTAAACAAATTTTTAGTAAAATAATGCCCGTTAATTTACAGCATTGTCCATTTTCAGCGTTGCTCGTAAGATGGGAGATGGGAAGGATTGGCATCACTTTGCAACTTCAATGTAGTAGATTTAAGTGGGTACAGTTAATTTTTATATTACATATAATATATAATTTGTTTATAGTCCAAAATGTCTTATGGGTAGTACAAAAACTACTAACTGTGTCTACTTGAATTTAACACTTTTGAGTCCACTTAATTGGACTCCATTTGTTTTGTATTCCACTGATACGAAATTTATATAGTTTACTGGCTTGAGTTAATAGCTTAGTCATCTAGATGGTTAATCAGTTTTAGTTGTAAGTCAATTTCTTTGCTTTCCAAACAATTTGAAGACAAATTTATACCGATACTATGACTGCTCATTTAATAATTCTAGAGTAAAGAACTAAAGATCATATGTCATTTACAAGGTAGTCTGTAAATATATATTTATATATATATCTCCTGAAAGGAATTAGGTATTTTTTTAAATCAATAACTTTTAAAAGATTTTAAATTAGGTCAGTAACTAAAAAAAAATTATTTTGGGTCAAAACCCTTGGAAAAAGTACCCGGATATGTTATTAACTTAAGTTTCGTCAAATTGGCCGTTATCTGCTACTGACGTAGGCAAGCCTACGTGTAATTTGGCATGGCAAACCTAACACGACAGGTCGCAATGGTTTGCTGACATGGCAAACAACTTATCCATGTTAACTGATTTTGATGACTTGGCTGTTCATAGCTGAGTCAGTAACCTTTTTTTTTTCCTAAAATATTTATAAAAAAAAAGAATCAAAATTTCTTGACTTAATTCATGACGTCCAACAGGGAGAGAAGTCATTGGATTGCACCTATGTTTTTTTTTTTCTTCACTTTCTTTTTAGGAGGGAAAACAAAAGGTCAAAATTTCTGGACTTAATTCATGATGTCCAAATTGATCTTCAGCTAAGTCAATTTAGTTTTTTTTTTTTTTTTTGTGCATACAAGTAAGTTGATTTAGTCAAATCAAAGACTGCGTAACTTCTCAAAAATCCTGTGCTATTATTATTTTCAAACAGATAAAATTTTTCTCTTTAAATGTTTTAAACGGAGAAATTAATGAGACAACATACACTACGTACCACCACAGAGGCAGGCACTGAAGTAGGATTGAGGGGAGGAGTGAGGAATCTTATTGGACTCAGGTTATGCGTAAGTGAGGATTAAGGTATCTAAGTATAATTAAGTGTTTTTCTTATGGGTTGATGACAAGTGTATTGTCATGTTCATATATATATAACTTACATAATTGTTTATTAAAATAAACAAAATTGAGAAACTTATTTTAATGAACCCACCCTTAACCACCAATCTAAACACACCAAGTCATCCTAGACATCCCATGGTTAAAAGCGCAGATCTTCAATTTGGAAATTTCAATTCTGAGAAAAGAGACAAAATTTGTGGGAATGTGCCAGTTATTCTTACTTTGTCTTGGCCTCTTCATAAATAGTAAAAATTCTTATATAAGCGACTACACATACTGAGCGTTGAGTTCGACCAAGTATGCACGTAGACCGCTTCCTCTTTATGCTCAGCTGCATTCGTAATCGAATCATGTATATTTAGACAATGTCAATGGAATTTTGATGAGAACAGAGATACTCAAGAAATACACAATTAAATTAATTTAATAACATTTAACAATTTATTTATTTATTTATTTATTTTTAAATTCAACATAACTTTTACGAAGCATGAAAGTTTGGACCACTGAACCATGACTCGTGTAAATTGCTTGCGCTTTCCAAAGTCTCCTTGTTTTCTAAGGGACCTACACTCGGCAAACGAGCAAGTACTACTGTAACAGTATGAGCCCCTGTTTCTCAGGTTCTCAGTCGGACGGCACGGTAGATAGGTTTGGGAAGCACGGTGACTTATAGAATAAGACACCCAAACAAGAAACGGACTAATAGTTAGTTGACAGAAAAATTCAGGCGTATTCACATTAGTTCTAAACCAGGAACTGAAAAATAAAAACAAGACACAGCACGTCCATGAGATCCCAAGTCAATGAAAAGCAGATCGATCGTCTTACCAACTGAAAATTATGAAGATGTAGCAACACATATCCGGCCATCAAACTGAAGTGACAACAATATGGCAGAGACTGGCACGGACACGGGATCTTACACCTCAAGTTACAGAAATGCATCCTTCTCAAGCAGTTTCAGTACCTCGTGCTGGTTGTTCAACTTTGCAACATCAATTGGTGTCTTACCATCCATGTTCTGAAGGGTGCTGGAGCATGAGCAAAAAATAGATTATGTTAGAGGTGGCAATCTTTTATTAAGGGAAGCTCATAAATGAGGTTCATTTAACCAAAAATTATGGACTTACACAGCAGCACCATTTTCCAGGAGAAGGGCTACACACTCCTTTCTTCCATAACCAGCTGCATAATGAAGTGCAGTGTTTTTATTTTTATCGAGTGCATCAACAGTTGCTCCAGCCTCCAGAAGAAATTGAACGCACTTCACCTGAAACAGATTCAAATGCATCTGCTGACAACCATGCAAACAACAGTGGAGCAGACCAACAAAGTTTGGTTAAACTCATCTCCGCGGCACTCATTTATAGATGCTTGGGTGCACAAAGACTAGCATTCTGCTCTTAATGGGTGGTAACCAACTTCCCGACCATCTTCTATATCTTATAACAGCAACAATTATAAATACTCATGATTTTATCATCCTATCGAGCAGCAATCTAGCTAGTGTGCACAAGTACCCCAAAAAGCATGATGGCCATATATTTCAAGTGCTATCTAGTTGAGGATTCCAACCCCAACATCACCACCGTGCCCACTCATTTACAGAAGCTACAATTGAATGCAAGGTGGTTTAAGAAATAATCATACCTCCCCATATCCACAAGAAAAATGCAATGCTGTTCTTCCCTCTGAATCTTCTTCGTCCTTGTCAGCACCCGAGGCTAGTGCATTTTTCAACCCCTAATTGAATAACATTGTAGCTATAAAATGAAAGAACCTTCAATTCATAATAAGTGTGCGGAAGAAAATTTAAAAGCACCAGGCATGCAATGTGACCTGAAAAACAGCAATGTATATATTATCTTGTTCACAGCCCTAAAACCGTTCATAATTGGAGGGTGCACAAGGGAAAACAGCCATGAGACCATACTTAAATACAATAATTGAGCCAGTAAAACATACATAAATGCATCAACCAGGAAACCATTAAGAAACATACAAATTTTACCCTACCTCAACATCACCAACGCTGGCACAATGATGAACAATGGATTCTTCCTCATTTCCTTCTCCATCTGCCTCATCTTGCACAGATTTGTCAGCAGAAGTGGCAGCTTCTCCAGGAATTGCGAGTCCCATCGCTTCGCCCAATTTCTGCAGGACCTCCTTGTCATTCCAATACCTAAGCGAGCAAAACATGTCTGTTGATGAGTGGGGAAAATGTAACTAAATTTGTTGGGAACATAAGTTTCACCTTTCTAACACCTTGAGGCAGGAAACATCATGCCAACAAGCTAACCGGTTTCCCCTCTTCAGCTTGTTATCACTACATAATGATATCTAGATACTTTGAAGTTGCATTGTTTTTTTCCATTTCTATACCCTCATCAACATCATATAACGACATCTAAGTGATTGGATTACCAACCTCGCCATGGCAGACGGACCACCAGTCTCTATTTCTTCCAGAATAGGCTTTAAAGAAGGGTCATCTCTGATCTGGGCCATTCGTTCTTCAATCTGATCTTTATGTGAAGGGTTTGAAAAACTCTCAAGCATTTGAGACATTGAAGGATCCTGAAGAAACATGACAACAAAATTTTCACTGAGCAGACACATCCTAGACAATGCAAATAGCCATATACTGACAAAGACACACAGACACAAATACAGACTCACAAGCACTCAAAATGCAGATATCCACACATCAACCAAGGCACAGAGGCAGATACATATATGCACATGAAAACAGAAAATGCAATTAAAAGAAAAGGAAGAAGAAAGCAACTAGTGATGGAACAAAGCCAACAATACCTGCATCAATGCATTGCCAAGGCGTTCAGCCATAGTCATGAATTGAGGATTCTGCATAACCTGTTGCATGGTGGAATAATATTGCTGTGAGTCAAACTGAGGGATGCCATCTTCAACTGCTGCACCTTGAAAGGTTTTCTGCAGCTGCTCTGCCATTTGGTTGAATGCAGGATCTTTGGCTATTTGCTCAGACAGTTCCTTGATGCCAGGGTCCTAACAAAACCCACAAACAAGAGACACTGCAATTTCAAACTTAGAAACGAGGCTATGAATCCCGAGTAAGAAGGTGCAAGTGTGAATGCCAAACATCTATCCTCAACTAAATAGAACCAATATAAACTTGGACATCAACACCCTTCAGAATCTCTAGTTCGCATCAAAAACTTTCAAATTCCATTCATTATGCCAATAAAATCGAAGATTCTATGGGAAAGGGGCGGCTTATTTAAGGACGTGATAATGATCATTGAACTATTTTGGAGAGAAACATGAGAATTGAGGAAACTTGCATGCATGAAATGTGCCAGAATAAGAAAAGGAAGGATGAAACTGTTTCTAAGAGTTGGTTGATAGGCATAGACAGCACTTTGTACCCACGAAATAGAAAAGGGAAACAACATACATTAAGCAGGCCAGCCATTGATGAGAAATCAAAAGGATTGGAATCAAATCCAGCTCCAGGAGAAGGGGAAGCTCCTGTGAGTCCTCTCTGTCCTGACTGTGACTCTGCAGACGGTGTTTCTGACTTTGAGACTTTATTATTTTCTGTTGGACCTGTTTTCTCATCTAGAAAAACATACGAGATGCATGAGAGTGAGCAACCAACCAAGCATCTAAAAATTCCCAGATAGTCATTACGCCAGATCAGACTTCTGTGTCTGCCAGGGGAAGAGATTTTTCCCAGTGCATTGTATAGCAGTGCTTCTTCGTAAGATCAACGACATGAGATGCATCTTCTAGAGATTGAAAATCCATTTCCACCCAAAATCACACCAAATAAAAAAGGCTCACAAACTCCACTATGAGCTATATGAAAGGAGAGATTACAATGCTCATGGAGGACAAGATGGAGCATTTCATCTCGGCGTGCCTTCAGTTCAGCCTTTAATAATAAGTGGGACTAACTAATTATTGATGCTTATTCTCCTTCTTTTTTTTTTTCTTTCCCTGTTTGTTTATGGGGCTGGGGCTTGGGGGAGGCGGAAAAGGACAATACATGACTGACTTCCCTCAGAAGGAGGGCCAATCACACACGCGTTGCTCCGCTCCGGTATCATTCATAATTTCAGATGCAAATGTAAACAAACAGCCTACTCTGCTCTTCTTACTAATTTCATAAACCAGAGTGAGAGTGTACAATCAATTCAACAGCTTTGTTCCCAGTGGAGATGATGATGATAATCAAAAGGTTAAAGCAAATTACAAGCCGCTTACCAGAAGGAACATCAATATCCTTGCTCGAGTTGGATGCCATGATTGATTGCAGCTGCAGCTGGAAAGCAAAATAATTAATAATATAAGAATTTGAGCACAAAAATCTGCAAAATCAAAGACGATCGATCTAATTCGGGCTGCCAAATTGAAATTATAACGCCAGTTGACCCAACCAAACCTACCATGGGAACTACTAGATAAGCGTAAATCAAATCAAATCGAACCTGATGATGAAGCGGAGGACTCTATTACAAGAAGAAAAACAGATTATAAGGCCAAGGGAGAGTTTGTCATCTTGTCCAGAATTAAAGATACAACCAAAAAGAGACGAAACCCTCACAAAATTAATTATTCTGGTATTTGCTGCACAACCGCAGAAATTTGTTACAATTTTACAGAGGATAGAGGACACTGTAAAGTGTAAACACACACGACACGATTCACCTCTTTTTTTTTTTTTTTTTTTATTATTAAAATTGACAGTTCAACTATAAAAGAAAAGAAATATAAATATTAAGTTTAGAGTTCGAACCTCTGATCGATTTGGAATGATTCTCGAAGTTTGTGCCTAATCTTCAGTTTCCAATAAATGTCGCCTGAGATACCCACTCGACTCAATAAAAAAAAAAGGAAGAGATGATTTTCGGTTTTGAATAAATTTTCAGTTGCCTTATTACCTAATATTCTACAGCTTTTAAATTTTTTTACTTTAATTTTCAAATTGAGCATTTTGTTTCTCGGAAAAAAACAAAAATTTCATCATCGTTACTCTATTGCGTGCCGGCAATGTTTCGCTTAATCTACTAGTTTTCATAGGTTAAAAGTAAATCGAGAAAGTTGTTGGATTACTTATTTGTTGAGTTGCTATATGCACTAAACGTAATGTAGTTCTCAATAAATTCACAAATACAGTTTTTTGAGTTACTATCGAGTAGTAGAAGTATTTGCGAGTCAGATTGATCGATTTTTGAGTATATTCGCATCCAATACACACCTAATCCACTATCCTACTCAATTTATTTAATTCAATTTGCAGCTTGCAGACTGAATTAAATCGATGACAGATTGCGTGAAATAAAAAAAAAAAAAAGAATTGTCTGATTCAAAGTGTGAGCTTTACAAGCTCTTGGACCTCTCAATTTGCATGGCCTTCTGAATGGCTTAATTATCAAATTATTTTATGGATTCATTACAAAATTATCTTGTAGTTCTTAAACATTAATTTGTGTGTAGATGAATTATTTGCTATAAAAATGATCTGCATATATATATATATATATGTACAATGGCGGTTGTGTATGACCTGACGCCAACAGATGCTTTACTTTTGCAAAGAATGAATATTAATGGCTGGCTAAGTCATCCAGTTAATGCATATGTGGATAAATTTCTATGTATGTTTGGAACCTCCTCTTCCTCCTTGTCCTTTGGATTTGCGTCCTTGTGTGTATTAAGGATTACATTGACGCAGTTAAGTTCCTGAGCTTTTTGCACACAAAATATATTCATTTTCCTCCCAACTAAAGCCTCAATTCTTTTTAATAAAAATGGCAGATAGGATTAGATTAGGTGAATTTCAAAACTCTCAATTTGCATTTAATCCGTTCTTAACGAATTTTAAAATTTTAAAATCACAATTAATCTAGATCCTTACAATTATGATAGATACAGTTCATGTAAATCAGATTAGTTAATTTAAGACGGGTTAGTCAGTTTTTGAATAGCTTTAATAAATAACGCTACTCAAACTTACATATAAGTTGAATTTTACTTTTCATCCAAACAAAAATAGGAAAAAAAAAAAAAAAAGCTGAATACTCTGGTACTTTTTAAGGATTATGCCTTCCTCGCTTCCATCCTTAACCTCTACTCTCATGTTTGAGGATTTAGATTTCCAGTGCTAACCCACTTTTGCAAACCCTCCATTACACATAATCAAACGAAAATTACAAGCTTTGGCAATAACATATCGGTAATAAAGCATAATCATTTTAGTTAGATTCAACCCAGAACAGTCCGTCTAATTTAACACAAATAATAAAAAGTTTGATAAAAAATAAGAAGCATAAACAAATTAAAAATAACAAAAAAAATTAAATGAGGTGAGTGGATGAGGATGGAGTAGGCATGCCCCTAAAAAAAATACGAGAAATAGAAATTCCCGCCTTATTTGCCAATCAGCGACTCTTGACTGCATATTCGTGGGACAAGTACAGGTAATTTACAATAAGTATGAGTAAAATTATTATCCTTAATTTTTAAACTATATTAAGTAATATTTATATAATTGAAAAACTAATTTCATTATGTTAAATATAACTGAAATTAATAAAATATCAATGCATGAATGTTTTTTATCTTCAAAAATTGTTGAGAATCAATGAATCATCAAGATCTCCCTCAACTTCGGCAACAGAAATAGAGGTACAGAGAGATGGATACAGATGCGCTTGCTCTTGATGGTTTAGAATAATTAAGGAGATTCTTAACTTTTAGAAGTCATTTTGCTTTGAATAGGAAACGCAGAAGAGAACAAAAAAAGGAGATTTCTAACAAGCTAATTCTAAGGCTTGCGGGAACCCTCAGACGGTAGAATAAAAAGTCCTTTTTTTTTTTCGACTGAGAATAAAAAGTCCTAATACATTAAGGATGTATTTGATACATAAATTGAATAGTGCGGTATAAGATAGTATAAACTAATATAATATATAATAGGTTAAATTACTAGCCTATATTATATTTAGATGTTAACAAATAATATAGAATAGTTATTCTATTTAATGTTCGGATGATATGAGATAGAATAGTATAGTATATCAAAATTACTTTTTTACCTTTGGAGATAATTAATTTATATTTACTATTAATTTTAATATTTTTATTAAAATAATTAAAATTAAGTAATGAAATTAATATTTATTTTACATATTATTTATACATTATATTGTTTATAAGTTTTCAATTTCGTATAAAAAATATTTTTTAAAATTAAGCATTAATTTTATTTATACAAATAAATTTTAAAATATATAAAAAAAAGAGACTAATATTTTTTTTTAATTTTTTGAGGAAAATTTTCAAATTTATATAAAAAAATAAAAGAAATAGCACGAGAGAGAGAGAGAGAGAGAGAGAAAGAGTGAGGAGAGAGAAAGGAAGGGAGGAAAGAGGAGGGAGGGGAGAGAAAGGGAAGAGAGAGAGATGAGGAGTGAGAGAGAGAGAAGAGGACGGAGAGAGAGACAAGAAGAGAGAGAGACGAGGAGTTAGAGAAAGGAGGGAGGAGAGAGAAAGGAAAGGGAGGAGAGAGAAAGGAAAGAGAGAAGAGGAGTGAGAGCGAGAGAGAAGGGAAGAGAGAGATGAATTTTTTAAATTTTATGTTAATTTTTTAAAAATTATTTAAAATTTATTTTAATTAAGAAGATATTTTAATAAATATATAATTTATTAACATTAGCCCATGATGTAAGATAGACTAACTCATAGGAATTAGGGATGCGTTTGTTTCATGGGATATCATAGGATAGGATAGGCTAGCGGCCAACTATCTCACCTTAACCAATGTTTGATTGGTTAATAAAATATGTATAAGATAAACTAGTATAGATTTACTATCCCATGAATATGAGATAGTACGATCCATCTAACTCTTATGAACTAGTCTATCCCACATCATGGACTAGTGTTAATAAATTATATATTTATTAAAATATCCCCTTAATTAAAATAAATTTTAAATATTTTTTAAAGAATTAACATAAAATTTAAAAAATTCATTTCTCTCATCTTCTCTCTCTTCCTTCTCTCTCTCTCACTCCTCTTCTCTCTCTTTCCTTTCTCTCTCCTCCCTCTTCTCTCTCTCTCTCTCTTCCCTTTCTGTCTCCTCCCTCTGCTCTCTCTCTCACTCCTCATCTCTCTCTCTCTCTCCTTTCTTTCCCCTCCCTCCTCCTTCCTCCCTTCCTTTCTCTCTCTTCCCTCTCTCTTCCTTCCTCCCTTTCTCTCTTCTCACACACTCTCTCTCTCTTGTGCTCATTCTTTCCTTTTTTTTTTTCATATAAATTTGAAATTTTATCTCTTAAAATTTATTTAATTTTTCCTCAAAAAATTAAATAAAATATTAATTTTTTTTTGATATTTTAAAATTTAATTGTATAAATAAAATTAATACTTAACTTTAAAAAATATTTTTTATACAAAATTAAAAAATTATAAATAGTATAATATATAATAACATGTAAAATAAATATTAATTTTATTATTTAATTTTAATTATTTTTAATAAAAAAATTAAAATTAATAGTAAATATAAATCAATTATTTCTAAATATAAAACAATAATTTTGATATATTATATTATTTATTCCATATCATCCAAATATTAAATAGGATAATTATTTTATATTATTTGATAACATACAAATATAATATACGCTAGTAATCTAACATATCCTATACAATATTAACATATACTATCCTATACCACACTGTCCAATCTGTGTAACAAACGCGCCCTAGAGGAATAGTACTATCTCATATTCATAGGAGAGTAAACCTACATTAGTCTATTCTATACCTATCCTATTAACCAACCAAACATAGACTAAGATGGGATAGTTGACCACTAATTTATTCTATCATATCCTATCTCATGAAACAAATACACCCTAATAGTATGTGTAGTTTTTTTTTCATTTGAATGAACTTTCAACTCAATTCTTTTCTTTGATAATAAAACAAATAATGCGTCATCTCCAGCAAGAATACAACAAATCATACTAGAAATGGTGGAAAAACCATACTAGACATTTTAAAACCTAAATAAATGAAACGTTCAGACACACCGAACCCTACCGAACTATGGCAGAAGCTCCAGGTACCGTTCACTAGAAATGTGACGTTCTACTGCCGCCCATAAGGTGGTGGCTGTGGTGGTCGCCGCACATTGACTCCACCGAAGGGTGTTTTTTGAGCTCTCATATTTGCTCCGACTGATGGTCGCTGTGACCTCCAATGCACTCCAGCAGGCGGCATTTGTGCTGGCCTTCTATTTGCTTCACGAGGTGAAGATGGCGGCCTCCTATGCAAGTCACCCGGCAGTGGAGGTCTATTCACTCTTGTGGCCAGGACGGAATAATGGTTGTTCCCTTGTTGATTGTAATCATACCCTCTATGAACGCTGTTGTCGAATTGTTGGGGAAACCTACCACCCCATTGCTCCTGACTACCAACAGCTCCAGTTGAATGGCGACTCTGGTAGCCATGGTAACCACCTTGATAATCATAAACAGTGACTCCATATGATGTTTGTGCCATAGGGGCGTTCTCAGACCTCGGTCCACCATTTTGATGATATTCTGGTGGGTGGTTTACATGCCTTGGATGATGCCTACTTGATCGGCTGTTTATTTCTTGTTGAGGATGAGAACGATTGTAAGGAGAGTTGACATTAGATAAGGAGTAAGGCTGACCACACCTGCGGTCATTGTGATTAAGTGTATTGAATGACCGTTGATGATTTGCATGAGAAAATTCCATTTTGGGCTGCACAACTCTATGGTATCCTGGATCATGCAACCCACTAGGATAGGAAGGGAATGGTGGGACATGGGGGGCCACAGCATAAGGTGGTGGTTGCGCGTGCCTGTGGTACCTAGACCCATTACGATCTACCTTCAATTGTAAACTACCGGCAACAAGTCGATGGGATGCCTCTCCAAGACGACTAGAAAAGGCTCCAGATAGGTTTTGCCTGAGAGGAGTCGTCAAATGCTTAAATATGATCGCAAGATAAATAACTCGAAAAAGAGATCACGCGCTCTCATTAGTACACAGCATCTGTATAAGCATTTGCTGCAATTCAATTATAGAAAAGGCTTTAAAAGGCATACCTTTCATTTTCCCTCGACCTCCTCCCATAATCTTCATGCCACAAAACAGGTTCAGGCTTGAGATCCCCAGCATTCACCATCTACAAAAGAGACAAAGGACGTGTGACCATAAAACAAGGCAAGCTCTGTCAAATCGTTTGAATACTCAATCACTGAATTTTGTTTAATAAGATCCATTAGGCCCCAAAATATAGCAAACCTAAACAGACTAACTAGAAATCGATGAATTAAAGGCATTTCATTAACAGAAGACAGCACAACAAAAAATTTTGACTACAGCTTGAGCATACAAACTGCATTTTTTCTGATGAATACAACACTATTTTCAGCCACATGATGAAGTAGCTCTTCTATTAAAGCATTTAGACATTACAAGCAACCACGTACCTTTTTGGGAAATATAACCCCAGGAGGTGGCCTAGCTATGTGTTTATGTGGATCAGGAAGCCTATATATAGCACAACTGAACACGAAAGTTATTAGAATCATTGATAACAAACAACAAAGATATGATACGCCATAGAGTTCAATTCTCTAAAGCTTACATGACTTCATTGTTCAATATGTCCTCCATGCCTAGAACAGGAGACCTGAATATGGGAGGGTGAGCATCTCCAGCACAAGGTGAAAGATAACCATTCATCCCATCACTGCAAACAGGCCTATATAAAATCAGAAAATAGTCCAAAGAAATTTAAGTTTATGGTTAGTGTTGATATATATTGCATATCAAGAATCCTTTAATAGTCATTGAATGAATGTGAAGATAATGTGTTGCATGAAGAAAAGACCGAATCCAACTCATTTTGAACTGCATAGGACAGTACATTAACTCAACTCAACCGCTGAGTTGTTTGGATAAAATCAATAATGTTTTCACGTGTAAGTTTTTAAAATTTAAATTTTAGTTATAGTTTTCCCCACAAGGCCACGTATATCTAAAATTTTAGTTATAGTTTTCCCCACGTCCATGTATGTCTAACCGTTCTTTAGATCCATAGTGGGAACATTGTGCATCACAATGCCTTTTTCTTTTGCTATGGTTTTCTTTGCTACTCCTATTTCTAGCTTGTATTATCAGGTATCAGATTGGTTTTACCCCATGCAATAACTAGACCTGAAAATGATACCAAAGCCAAATTAAGGTGGTCTAATAGCGCATAATCAACAGGCAACTAAGCATAGCAGCATGGATCATCACACTAAAAAGGGCATTCTCAGTGCAGAGGCTCCCAAACTGTAGGGTCTAAAGAAGGGTTACATGTAACCACTTGCTTTTCACAAAAAGTTTGTTTTCATGACTCAAGTCTCCGACCTTCAGATTATAATGAAGTAACCTTATCGTTGCACATCTAAAAGCAAACTGGCAGAGGGGGAAAAAACGTTAACCAGAATATATAATGTAACATATAAAAATGGTTTAATAAGTAGCTAGTTATTCTCACATAAAGCTCCTATCACCACACATAGGATCAGTTTGTCAAAGAACATAAAGAAATGAGATTATATATTGTTTCAAGGTATTAATCAAGTTATTTTGGCCTCAAATCTTAAATTCATACAAGAAAAGGAAATCAAGCTTAAAGCAAACATATAGGGTAAGAAAACAAGAATTCGTGTGATATACCGAACAAACAAGAGAATAGAAGACAAATGATTGAGAAGCCAAGGAGCAGATATTGGGTTAGAGTCCCTTTTTATGAAATCATCTTTCTTTATTCTTATCTTTATTTAAAAGACTCCTTAGCCCTAAAACAACCAACAACTATTTAGTGTAAAACACCATAACTAAATAAAAAATGTCATATAGTCTTTAATATTCTCTTGTAGGTCTAATTTTGACGTCTCGTTTAAAAGGCACACTTTTGTAGACCTCAAAATCCAAAAAGGTGCATGTCTCTTACGCCTGACTAAAGGCATGCCCCTGCCTAAACAGTTAAGGAGCACCTGATCTTAATAACCTTATGCATTAGGCAATGCAAAAGGTCATTAAAATCCAGTGCTTTTTACCCACACCTTCAACATGTAGTGCACATAATTGCACGACAAACTAGATGCTAACGATAGCATACCCACTTTGAAGCACATAAGACTCCAAACAGAATTGGGAAGAGAATGTCCTCAAAACTATGAAGTCAAAGACAGGTTTAAGGAAGGGACAGCAACATCAAAACACATAAAATGGAGGGGGATCATATTTACAGTTTGCAACTTACACAATAACTGACTTTTTCTCCCTCAATTTCTCCCGAACCCAGCCATTCATTCTCGAGCATTTTAAGAACAGCAAACTCACGAAAACAAGATCAGTACCTTACAACTAACATTCTCAATTAACAAACATAACTGACAGCAAAAAGACCACGATGGTAGAACTCGTGTAATAGGAAGCTGATCAAAGTTCACAACCAATCAAGGAAAAACCCACTGCCAAAGCACAACAGTGAACATAACTGTAATTATATATAATTGTAACAATACAAACCTCAATGCTGGATTAATACGTTCCTTGACCTCAACACGTTCTCTATCTGTTAATTGCTTGCACTGATTATCAAGCAGGTATATACTCTCTGAGAGAGAATGAGATGATGACAGAAATAGCATGTCAAACATCATACCATTTCTCCTTGCTTCCTCCTCCTACAGAGAATTTCCATGTCCAGTTGAAATCGCGTAAGATATTATATATTTCAAATCAGGACCAACACGACCAGAAAAAGAAAGGAATGAAGGCAATGAAAAAATGAAAAAAAAAAATGAAGCAGAGCAGAGCATTTATAGCTAAATTGAATGACATGTACCGTCAAGGTATGCTCGATTTTTTGAACCTCTGTAAGTAGGCGAGCTTCGTCGATGAAAGGCAGCTTTGCAATGCCCTTGGAAGAGGACCAAAACAGGAAATAAACTATAAACAGCCAAAAAAAAAAAACCCAAAAAGCCCTCTTGAGCTAAAGAGCAATTCAGGTTCGCAATCTTGTCATTAAGGCTTAATAAATTTGAACCATATGGACAAACTCACCTGCCAAGCATACCTTTTGCCATTCATGTCCACATCAAAATCTGTCAGCACACAAATTTGTTAAAAAATGTTGTGTTAGGCACATATAACAAAATAATTAATTGAGCTCCTTTATTTAGTAAAGACGCATACCAATAGGGTAAAAATCAATGATAGGAGAATTTGGATCAGTCATCAATTTTCTGTAATGCTCTGGGAGAGCATGGGAGCTGAAAAAATTTCAATTAGCTTCATACTTGATGGGATAAGGACAAGAAACTGGATGCCTGTAGGAAAAATAGTAGCTTCCTCACCTTGCTGCAGGAAAAACTCCCAAGAGCTGATTAAATGGTTTGAATGGAGAACCCAGTTCAAAACTTATGTTTAACTCACCAAGATCCTTGAGATCAGAAGCAAAAGGTGCATAATGGTAGGGATAAAACCTGAAACAAACAACCAGATCATGAACGTTGAGCTCAAATAACAGAACAAGAATAGAGAGAATTAAAAAGGTAAATGCCCGACCCCATTTCCTTTTTCTCTTCTTCTGCTAGACAGTAAGTATAACCTTATTGAAAAATACCAGCAATAATCCATTCATATACAAAAGCCAATAAAAGTCAATATTATCTAGTAGTAAGGAGGCAAAATCTATTGCGTTCCCCAATATCCAAGGATTTTTCAAACTGATACCATATGCCTCATCGATTAATAGTTTTTTTCATTAGAAAAAGACCAAAGAGAAAAGAACAAGCAGGCAACATTTCATATTATTTCCTACAGCTATAATTGCTAAAACGCGTTATAGTTTAGATGTTTCTATCATGTTGGGACATCACATGGTCCAAAAAAAAAAAGGAACTCAATAAAACATGACGACTTTTAATGGGTACAAAAGGAAGTTACCATTGCCAAGAACAAACTCCCTCATAGTAGTAATGCATGACCCAACATAGGCCTTCAGTGTACTTTAAAACCTAGTCAATTGAAGGGCAAATTAGTAAGAAACACAACTACGACTTTCAAAGAAACAAAGAGTGAGCAATGTGTAATAGTAGAGGTTACTCCATCGTAATCTCCACAAGTTTGAGACGGAAAAAGCCTTCGTAAGGAAAAGATAAGGAGTAGGCTACTCCACTGTGTGGAAGCCCCACGCATTGGAGATGCCCTTTTGTAACACCTTATAAAGAAATGAAAAGGAAATATTTGGAATTGCTTTAGCAATTTCATTCAACTCACAACATCTCTACGTATACTTTCAATTTCCTCACATGACTTTGTTGAGAACTTCTCTTCGTAATACCTTTCCCTCCATCCTGGTTCTCCCAATTTAATCTGACCAACAAGATCGGAAATTAAACAGAGACACATCATAAACCAACAGAAACAGGGCAAAAGCAATTCAGTCCACATAAATCCACACACATGTTAACATGTAAACTGTGCATGAAGTTTATTAAAATATAGAAGCACCATGTAGTAACAAAAACCAAAGGAAAAGCACTTCTTCATTCTTCATCAATATATAATCCGTTTTGGTATCAACAAAGGAAAAAAAACATTCCAAATGATAATTCCATTATATTTAGCAGCAAATCAAGCAAAAGTAATATATTTATGATAAAGAAGTAAGCACTACTGCTCATAATGATACAAAAATCAAAGCTTCATATATGCATATCTATAGGTTAAGAGACGAATTAATCCAAAAGCTTAAGTAGTTGGGTGAGGTCCATGAATGGATCACACATTAAACGGCAACACTATAAAACAACTTTGATGCCTGATAACAACTTGCCAAAAACTCAACAAAGCAAAGGTTCTCGCAATATGAACAGCTCAGCAGATTCAAAGAATATCAAAACCTTGTCTTCTTCTACATTGTCTGAACTAAAAGCATCAGATTTCTCACGAATTGCCTCTTTCAACTTAGCTTTCAATTCTTCTTTATTTTCACGTATCTGCAATTGTTAAGGAAAATAAAATCAGCCTGCTAAGTGTACATTGAAGAATTCAGGAAGAAAAAGTCTCTTGCCTAGAATAGTAGACAACATAATATGTGCACTCTTAAATCCATTCAGGCCCATATAAAACTAAAGGCTAGAATGTAGAATATGTGTCCTAAAGATAGCTGAAGGAGTCAGAATTACATTAACAATGGCAGCACCTATATTGGCTGATGGAGACAGGAAAACATACTTCTATTTCCAGACTATTCTCTGCTTCAACAATGGCAGCACCTATATTGGCTGACGAAGACAAGCGTGAAACTTTTTGTGCCCGAACAGAAGATCCTCTACCATCAGACATCCAAGAATGTGTGCTTTTAATATCCAGGTCTGAGCTTTCTCCAAGTTGGGAGTCTTTTTTGATGAGTGATCTTTCAGCACAGTGCTGAAATGGAGAAGGTGTAGGGGCTGAAGCAAGACGAGAACCATGATATCGAGCAACCGCAACCAGAGACTCACATTGAACTTGAGGCGCAGCATCATCTAATCTTCTCTTCTGTCCTTTTTCACGCCTAATTCTCTCTGATTGCCGCTGTAAAATATAATCACGTATCAAATTCACAACCAGGCATCAGAGGCCCAAAAATATACATAAGCATTTTGCTGTTCCACAATACCTTATTTAGATGTGATGGTGATAAAGAATATTCTTCAAACAAAAGTTACAACAAAGTGAGAAAATTTGAAATTGATTCTTAAAGCAATAGTATATAATGTCAAAAACGAATAACTCTTAACTCTCGCAAGTCCCAGGTAGGATAAACATCAATTTGGTCCTAAACCTCCGGAGAGGTTTTCCATGCAAGTGTTTTCTCGTTTTCATTTGAGTCCCAAATTTTAACATTCGTTTCAATTCAGTACTTTTTGAAGAAAAATACATCTTCAAAAAAGCATTGCAAAAATCCTCAAAGGTTTAGGACCAAATTGACGTTTATCCCAGTCACAGGTACTTCAGAGTTTTAAATTTCCCAAAGGGGCCAAGAATGAACTCTCCCCCCTCCCCCAAAGAATATTTTTCAAATAAAAATTACAACATAGAGAGGGATTGGAAATTGATTCTTAAAGTAATAGTATATACCACCAGATACGAATAATTCTTGACTCTTACAAGTCACAGGTACTTCAAAGTTTCAAATTTCCCACAAGGGACAAGGATATTTTCTCCACCTCCCCCCCCCCCCCCGGCGGGGGGGGCCCAATCCCAAAAAAAAAAAAGAATATTCTTCAATTAAAATTACAACATAGCGAGAAAGATTTAATATTGATTCTTAAAACAATAGTATATACCGCCAGATACAAATAATTCTTTACTTTTACAAGCTACAAAAATTGGACTCCCCCTCCCCCCACCCCAGCATAAACACAAAACAAAAATTGCAACTAAGCTTTCTAGTTTCTATCACATTATCGTGCTCACCAATTTCCAAGTATGTTTACATTTAACTTCGTGGTATTATTTAAATACCAACTTTTTCAAATAAAAAAAAACACAGCCAGGATTTAATTATCAATGAATCTCAACTTCGTGGTGAACATTCAATCAAGTAGTTTAAAGTGGCATAGACCACCAACCAAAGCTGTCCCTGCAGTCATGCAATTTGTGGTATCTTCGGCAGAAATATTTAACAAGTGACAAAATCAAAGTAGATTAACCTGGTGCAATCGAGCTCTTTTCTGGAATATTTTATCTTCATAAGATCCCACTGCTTGAATAAAATGCTCTACCCTCCTCAAATTTGGCTGAACAAAGATACAATAAATGCCATTGAAAGCTTCAGATGAACAACCATCCAAACAGCATACCAATTTGATAATTAGGTTCAAACCATACCATTCACTTACATTGCTTGCATCGGTTAAGTACCCGCCCAGTGTGCTAAATTCTTTCTTATATACAGCCATCAGCAAGTTGATAGCACCCTGATGGAAAAGTTTAGAACAGAAACATGAATTAGATTTGCTTTATAATATTATGCATTTAAGAACCAACAACGGTAAAAGGCTAACAACAAACCTCACGAATCTCCAGGGTGGGCATGTGTGGCAAAAAATCATTGCCAACAAAGAAACACATGAATACAAAGTCGTCCACAATGCATTCCAGATCAATCTCAAATGGAGGATTAGGGATTCTCATCTCATATTCCAGATACTCTCTAAGAGTCCAAATGTTCAAAAACTGTGCAAAAAACCAAAAAGGATAAGCTAAAAGATTAAATTTCCACTAGAAGAATGGAAGATAATCATACCTATGACTTAACCCATCAAAAGGAACCAACCTGATAAGGCTTTTTGGGCACAATGGCTGCTTCACCTTTCTCATCGAATTCTCCTGCCTTTCTTTTTGCCTTTCCTTCACAATCAGCAGCTAAATGACCCATCTGACCACATAGAAAGCATTTGCCTTCTTGTCCAGAAGTGAAAACAATCTAGAGGAGAGAAGTAAAAAAAAAAAAAAAATGAAGTATATGTATTTAGGACAAAATTTGAACCAATGTTAGTTTGGTAAATAAGCCTGTGTAGAGAATGAGGCACCACCTCTCGAAGAATTGAAAAATGAACTTCATGGGTAGCCAAAGCCAACATGATTAAATCTGCATCCTATAAGTAGCACCAATTCAAAAGCACATAAGTCTGCAAGGAAAATGGCCAAAAAGAATTTCAGGAAAGTCAACAAAGGAGGAAATATACCAAACCATACAGGCAGTGGCGTGTATTTGGATTGTAACCAGGAAGATTTCTTTGAAGGCGAATGTAAGACATAATTTTGTGTTCCCCTTCGCCAGGAACATTTGCATCAGAAAGGATAACCTTCAGGAAATTTAAGGGTAGGCACAATTAGAACAATATCATTCATCAATGTTACATGCACCAGCAGTAACTATAATACATCAGAGCACTAATAAAACAAACACGGTTTGAGAAAATGATATAGATAATACCTTAATTCTTTTCCAACCAGGATCATAATTAAGCCTAAGATGAATATAATATTGCAGTGCAATCGACAGAACTGCCATAAATTCAGTTCCAGGAGTGATAATATTGGAATCAAAAGTTTGTGATTCCTCCTTAGAAGGAAGCTTTCTGCCCTCCCTGTCAAACTCTTCCCTTAGCCTTTGTTCTTCAGCTGCCTACAAAGAAACAAAGAAAGAACAATGACATGGTTTCTGTCTGCCACACACATATGTAGTCCTTAAAAGGAACTTAGGTTCTTCCACCTTAGAAAAATATCTTCTTCACCAGCAGAGAGGGTGAAAAACAATCATACCAAACATAGAATGAACAAATCCATATGATTTGAAAGAAAGAAAAAAAAAAAAAAACACACACAACTTCAAAGTCACCCAACAAATGAATTGCCATTTACAAGAACAAGCTCATGGCTGCAAAAGCGAGCACATTTAATTGATGGCTATCAAGGGATAAAAATGTTTTCAAGAACCAACCCTGTATAAAAAATACGACTTCAACAAAGCAAAAATAAAAAGAAGATAATTCATACAACCACAGTTACTTACTTTTGTCAATCAATATGTGTTTCTGATCTACGTTCAAAAAATGGGAACAATATTTCTTCAGTAAATTATTAGTATAAACATATTCCCATTCCTGAGTTGTTTCAGATCAGAAGAATTTTTCCCTCATCTATAAATAGCAGGCAAGTCTCACTATGTAAACACTATATGCTTTAACAACTATGACACTCCAATAGATTTTCAATTACTGCCAGTCAGGAAACAAATAAAACATCCAGCATATACTTTGGCCAACACAGGACAGTACAAAAAAGGCATCCTACAGCTGTTAACAATCAATAAATCAAAAAACATATTTATAAGACAAACAAACCTAACAACCAATTTGCATGAGAATATACATGGATAAAAACCTGTTATCTTTAGCAGTACATACCGCATCTGCTGCATCTTTAGCTGCTCTAAAACGCCTGGATCTCTGTTGATTCATTTTAGCCCGAGGAGCAACTCCATCTACCATTTATAACAGAAACTCAATATCACAGACATCACAATCATTGAATTTGTATCTGCATTCCAGCATCAGATAACCTGTCAAATTGCCAAATACTTACCAATAGCCATGTACAGCAGTTTCCTAGGTCTCACCATCACGAAAAGTCTATCAATGTAATCAAAGATGCACCTGAACACCTCATCAAAAGAAGTTGGGGAAGGCTGCATATGAGAAATAAGATCAATACAACTGTAGAATGTATAAATCATAACCAAGTGATCATTCATTGGTCAGTCTTGATTTGCTGGTCGAATAAACACCATAACCAATCCATGACATAAGCGCTCATTCAGTGATCTAATCTTACACCAGAAAGGAAACTTGCGAAGACTGCAGCTTCATCGCAGCTCAGTTTCCTATATATTCAGCATCAAGGACAAGAGTAACTTGCAAAAGGACCTTGTTATGCTTATGCTAATTATAACCTAGAGGCTGTTAGTGTTTGCAGTAGTTAATTAGCCTGTGCAGGGCATGTAAGATGCTAGGTGGTTGGTCTTAGCACCAGCAACAAATTGTAGTGTTATTTGTTGCCAATAAAGAAGGTAAGCCTTAATGTAATGTAAAGGTCACTCACGCATTTGAATCCTAAAAACAGCCTCTTTGCACAAACAAAGGAAATGTTATGTAGATCGACCTTTTCCCAGACCCCACATATGTGGAAGCCTCATTAGTCGTTACTAATAAAATAGTCTGTTACACGCACTTTGTACTGTTAAAAATTGTTGCTACCAAGTGCTCTGAAAACCGGATAAATACTAAGGCTAGGTACCAAGAGAAGGAAATAACAAAACATTCCAATTTCTCTCTCGAATATCTTTTTCTCTACGTATCTCTCTCTTTGAAACTCCTTTCCCTAATAATCTTTCATCATCATCATCATCTTCTTCTTCTTCTTCTTCTTCTTCTCTCTCTCTCTCTCTCTCTCATACACACACATGCACGCTCAAAAGCATGTCATGAAAAGACATGTAGTAAATAAAAACAAAGAAAAGAATAATACGCAAAATAAACGAGTAGATCCATTGCCCATCGCTTGAGTTTCAATTATAAAGATAATAAAAGCACAATATGCATGCTCTTCATCGTAGGGGAAGAATGAATGATTGAAGGAAAAAACACTGCAAAAACAAACAAATAAAAAAAAAAGAAGATGGTGGTAGTAGGGAGATGGAAATCGTACCCTATCTTCGGGGTGGAAGCAAGGATGAATAATCCCGTTCATGTCGAGATACAAATTATCAAATTCAATGTTGTTGGGATTCGGTTTACTTGTATCCACCGGAATCATGACGCCATCAATCTCCACCGCCTCCTCCTCCACCACGTCAACCACCACCAACGGATACTTCTCCGCTAACCAACGGTAGAAAGCCGGAACTCCCATATCTATTGCAAAATCACTCGAACGAGACAGTGGGTACTGATAATTAAAAAAAAACAGAGAGTGGGTTCCATCGTTTCTATGGTTACTGGAAATTTTATTGATAAGACAGAGAAAACAGACCATCAAAGCCAGTTCAACGATGCAGCATCAAACACATCAAAAGAGTTCCAAGAAAAAAAAAATCAATATGGCCAAAAACTTGTGTCTGTAACCGAGATAACAAATACCCAAAAAAGTATAAACCAAGATTACAACCGAAAGGAATTCAAGAAAGATAGTCTTCAGTTGGCAAAAGAGAAAAAAGGTTTGGAGGAAATTATAAAATGATCTAAGAAATTGAGAAATCAATTTTAATAATTTTTATGAACAATTTTTTATTTTTAAACTTATAAACCCTATATAGAATATTTTTGTTTAATAAATCTATGCTAATACATTACACAGAAAATCACTGCAATGTGAGAGTGCAAACGCATTGGAGACAATATAACAATTCAAAATTTGCTGGAGCATAATACAAAGATTAAACATAAATTAACCTATTTCAAGAAAGGGTCAGATAAAGAAAATCAAATCCAGTTGCACAAAAAGAAAACGCCAAAATCATGAAGAGTCAGATTTAGGATTGTGTCACTGATTGGCGCTAGGAACAGAAAAATTAAGCAATTAAAATAATACTAATAAAAAGTGGAACAGATGAGAACGTAAACATAATAATAGTTCATGACAAAACACGGAGCAAAATTGACATTAAAGCTTACAAAATTGATTAATTTTTATTTTGGAGAATGGAATGAAGATGGAACCTGAGGGGGGACCACCCTGAGATGAAATGAGAGAAAGATGATCAGAGAATGAGAGGTGGGGCAGGAGGCGTGAGCCGCAATCGGCTGCAGAGGCCTCGGCGGCGTCGCCACTGAAAAGGGTCGGCTGGAGTGTCGAGAACGATGATGAGGCAGGGTTTGCCCCGTTTTAGGTAAATTTTGTAATTTTAAAATTATATTAAGGGTAATTAAATTATTTAATAAATTTAATAATAAAATTAATAATTTTTCTCTTAAAATTAGAAAGAATAATTTTAATAAGCAAAAAGAAATAAAAAATTAAATTTTTTTTTTGTACTTTTTTTTTCACTTTTTAAACATTTTTTAAACAAATAATTTACTCTAATTTTCTTTGTTTTCTCATTATTTTCCCTTTTCTCTTATTTGAACACAGTATTAATCATGCAACTTATTCATATTATTAATAATCTAAATGAGCTTTTTCTCAAAAACAAAAAAAAAAATGTAAATGAGGTTATAATGATATATATCACACAAGCTTTTAATAATATGTATATCAAATTTTTAAACAACTCTTAAACAGATTATTTATAAGTTTTAATCGAACTGAACTTATTACTATTTAATTTTAATTTACTTATTAAACGAATTTTAAATTTAAGCTTATGCATAACTCATTTAGATAAATAAACGGATCTAAGTTGAACCACTAAATTTTTATCAAATATATCAACTCATTTGTAATTTTATCAAAAAAAACATTCTCCTTTTCAATTTTTATATAATTAAATAAATGAAAAAAAAAATCCTAACCCAATGTTTTTTTTTTCAGCCCAAAGCTTTAGAACTTCTATTTCTATCTCGTATCGGATCCCATGTGTGATGATGTACCCAAAAAGGAAAATCAAAATTAAACGGCTCCACCGTCATAAGAGGATTACGTCATGGGCCTTTCTCGGTACGTTTGGGCTGGCAGCTCCCTGTACCATTCTAAAATACATCATCCAAAAAGGCCTGGGCCTGTATGTTTACCTATTTTCGGCTGATCTCCGAAAAAAAATTGCACTTTTGGACAAAAAAAAAAGACCAAAAAAATTTGAACTTTTCAGTTTTTTTTAAATCTATTATAAATTTTTATTTTTTTATAATATATCATGAACTCTTTAATTGGTATCAAATCTATCATTTTATCATTTCATAATAACAAATTTCATAATCATTTCCAAGATTTCAATAATTTTTTTCGGTTTCATATTTATCATCTTGTCATTTCGTATCTTTTCAGTTTACCATGAGCCAATAGTTAATTAGATGCTAATATACCCACACAAAAAAAAAAAACCAACCTAATATGTGAATACCCTTACTTCAAAGCACTTTTAAAACTCAAATAAACTCATTTAAGAGAAAATGTACAAAATAAAAGCAAAAGAAAGACAATAATTATCTTGTTTTATATTAAGCCACATTGAAATCCGTAATAAAATTCATAATAAATTAAAAATGCCACCAAAACATGAAAGATATATATGATTACGTGCAAAAACTCACAAATATATAACCACTTAAGGTAGTAGTTTAATAGTAAATTAGTGTGTGTTTTACATTGGTGATCCAGATTCGAGTTTTCTTGCCCACGTCCTCTCTTTGTAAATGGTTGGATGTCTGCTGTGATGGAAAAAGACTGTGACATGACGATAGATTCCAAACTCAATAATCACCGTGGTTTCTATTGACGAAAACACAATCGGTCTTATTAGTGTTCGAGTAATGAGTTTGCCCTTTTGAAGGTGGGTGAATAAAGCGTTACAAATAGAAATTACTTTAATTTTGATTCATAAATTCAATAATTGATATATCTACAATAAATTTTTTTTAGATGTTAAAAAAAATGACAAATACATAAAATTATAACCATCAGTTTTAATTTGTATGTATTTTCGTGTTGAATAAGATAGGTTCCATCTAAGTCTTGACTATTTATCTCCATACTAAAATTCATATTAAAATTGTGTGGCTAGCAGCCTTTTTGTCCTCCAGCAAATTAAAAAATAGAACAAGAGAGTGCTGTGAAGTGCATTGAGAGTGGTACACCAGAGAGCACATGAAATATTAAAATATTTATTTTTAAAATTTAAATTTAAATTTAAATGGGTGTTATCTTCAAAAGAAAATATTAGTATGTTAAATTTTGATATTTTAATTAGTATTTTAAATAAAATAAAATTGATAGTTTTAAAATAAGACCGATAATTTTTAAAATAGAAATTAAAAATTATTTTTTTATTAAAAAAATTACCTATTTTATTTTAAAATATCAATATTAATTTCATTCCAAATGTTAATCGAGATTCTAAATTTTAATAAATATATTAACACTGTGTTTTAAAATATAAACGTAATCACTAAACAAGATTTGGCTCAAATGCGCCAGTAGGGGCACATCAGTTCCATTGTGCTCAGATGTGCCAGTAGGGGCACATCAGTTCCTCCTATGAAACGGCAAAAACCAATGCTTAATTTCCTTCGCTCCTCAACAACAATAACTTCCACTCCAAGTTTCAATTTCCAACTAAGGATCAGAATATGGCCAGGGAAGATGAGGAGATTCCGGAAGAAAAGGCATGCAGAAGCTCCAATTCACGGCGACGTTTTGGAATCCATACTCACCCATGTGCCCCTCATGGGTCTTGTCCCAGATTGTCAGGTGTCCAAGTCCTGGTGACTTGCTGTTTCCACTTCCCTCCGTTGCTGTAATAAAATCAAGCCATGGCTCTTCCTCCACGCCCAGCTCACTAGCCACCCATAATTCCATTTCCACGAATGCTTATGACCCACGCTCACGCTTGTGGGTCCAGATAACAATCGAGCCGTCCATCATGTAAATCTTTACCTTCCGATCATCTCATTCTGCGCTTCTTTACATGCCATCACCCCACAAGCTCTCATTCTCATTTGATCCGCTCCACCTGACGTGGAACCACATGGAACCTCTCCATGTGTGGAGGGCGGATGAAAAGGTGTTTTCAAAAGAAATGAGTAAAGAGAATGTAAAAAATTTTACATAGAAAAGTGAAAGAAATTTTAAAAGTTTTATCTATGAAAATATATGATATTAGTTTAATTGGCATAAAGGGACTTTATGGACAAGTCTCACGCACGCGTACAATGCATAGGCGCATTTTAGGCGTTTTTATAGACGCACTTTAGCACTTGATCACTTGGCATGTACACGTGTCACTTATTACATAATTAATTAATTAATTAATTTTATATAATAATTAAATATCTCCTACAGTTTTCCTATCCAATTAACTACCCTGACATTTATGTCCAAATAGCTACCATTTAACTGTTTGGTTGTCCGAACAGTTGCATCTCATGAATAACTTCCCTATAGAATATTTTATATGATTCTATACTGTTTATATTTTGTTGTAAAAAAATTACAAAAAGTACCAACAATATTGAATGCACATTCTCTTCTTCTGTCTTAATTTCACAACTGCACAAGTACAATCAATGACTTCATTTTATCTTGAGAGGGAATTCGCAAAGGCTCTGGTGCAGAATTGGAGCATGAATATTGCCTTACGGAGAGTGGCGTTTAACACACGAATTGAAGCGGTCTGCAATTCACTGTTTTTAATTCCAATTTCTAAATTCCAGAATTTTTGCAACAACAGCGGACCCCATCGCGGTAGCCGTTGGGAAAATAGTCGTCATCGTCGGCGGTGGGAGTGATTTCGAGGACAATTCGCTGCTAGCAGTGATGTATGATTCAGAGATGCCCACGTGGGACAGGTGCCACTTTATGCCGGGGATCTTCAGAGACTCGGCAACCTCCATGTGGCTCTCCGTCAAGGTGGATTCCAACAAAATATATGTGGCGGAGAAGAGCTTAAGAATAGCCTACGCCTTCGATCCCGCCACCAAAGAATGGCGCGGACCGTATGATCTACGGCCTAACAAAAGCGTTCGTTCCTCCAACATTGGATTTTCCAAGGGTTGTTTGCTCTTAATTGATCTGGATGGGGACAACAACCGCAGCGAGGAAGTCAACGGCTTAAAACTGTGGGGGCTGAACTGCGAGCCGTTTGAGATAATTAGAGAGATAGGAGCTGTGCCAAAGCAGCCTTTGGAGAAGCTGAAGGGAGAGAGTTGTAGCATGTGGCCTATACATGCAAACTTTGTCAGTAACTTTGTGTGCACAAACAATTCTTCAGCTATCCCTCAGGGAACGAGCTAGTGATTAGTGTTCAATATTTTTATTATAGAGGTCTTAAATTTAAATCTTAAAAAGAGATGAGTGAGATTTATGAGAGGTGAAAGCTATCATCATTGTGTAACTTACGGTCCAATAGGCCTCTTAATGGATTAAGAAAAAAAAACATTTCTTCGATTGCTGGAGAAATAATAATGTGCGAGATCCGCGATGGTGGTTTTTGTAGTTAGAGCAACATACACAATGTTGTGGCATCCGATGATTATCTGTTGGCGAATAGGTTGGTTTTTACGCGTGCCAACATGTGGTTGAGTGATTTGCATAGAGCCATAAATTCTCATGATTGTAAATTTTCTGTTAAAGCCATCACCTCATAAGTTACTTGAAATCTAATTGCTCAAAAAAAGTTACTAGCTAGAAATTCAAAGTTGTATCAGGGTGGTTGGTCAACTTCCACTTCACTCAAATTTAATCATTAGTTACAATCAGCTCCTCATTTTTTAAAAGATATGTCAAAACAAATTGATGTTTAAGATTCAATGATATAAGCCTGCGTCTAACTTTAGTGTCTAATTACCGCTTCTGTGTTAATTTTGCTGGTTAAATCTGATTGAACTGTTACAGGACATTAATTGTGTGTTGGACCATAATGCAATAAGCTCAACATCATGCTATGGTTCTTTTTTCAATTAATTGGGTCAGTCAGGTAATAGAATTTTGAAGTTTATTTTGTTTGGTAGTTGGGGAGCAGGATATTCTTGGCTGCACAATTGCAACTGATTTCAATTGAATATTGTGTCACTCTGTTTTGAATGTTAATCTTCCATAATCAAATACGTCAAATTCGTTATCATGTTTAGTCTATTGGCTGGGCGGTAGGTTCGCTTTTTGTTTAAACAAAAGCAAAGCATATTGGTGGCATCCTAAGTCAAATAATTGTTAATGTAGGTCAATTATATTCTTATTTCAACATTAGTAATGAACAAAGAAGACATTATTCTTACACTTACCCACCAACTTAATATAATTAAGCACGATAATTAATTAGTGTTCGTTAACTATGTATATTTATTGATCTTCTTAATTAATTTTTTGGTGCAGCTTGGACAAATGAAGACTGGTAATGGAGGTTTTATTAGTGATTAAGTTTATCTAGTGGTTGCCTTCTGGCCAGCTCAGCTGCAGCCTGATCACGTTATTTTCTCCTTATAGGATTGGCAATGGGAAGGGTCGGGGGCGGGGATGACCCCCCTGTTTTCCGTACCCGTTTATTACCCTCATCCCCATCCTCGTCCTCATCAGGTATAAAATTTTAATCCCCATCTCCATCTCCGTCGGGGAACAGGAATCGCCGTCCCTACCCCGTACCCTTTCAAAAGAAAATTTAAAAAGTCATATATTTTCACAATTCAAATTACTTGAGACTTACGATCAATAACAAACCAATTATTTTTATTACAAATCTCATATGATTTAAAAATATAATGAATATGTGATATAAATATTAAAGTTTAAATGCACGAGTTTTTTATTAAGAATTAGTAATAGAAATTAAAATTCTAAACTTAACACACGATGTGTAGAAGAATAATGACGCTATTTTTGAAAATGTTATATTGCTCAAGTTTATATACTGATATAATGACATTATTTTTGAAGATATTATATTACTCAAATTTATAATAAGTAAACATCGAAGTTATATTGCTCAAGTTTATATATTAATATAATAACACTATTTTTGAAAATGCTGATATAGAAGAATAATTTAAATAAATCGTATTTAATATTTCAATTGTTATATAATACTAAAGTTTAAAACTGCATTTTATAAAGATATGGATCACATAAAAAAAAAACTCAATTATGAAAAATTCAATAAATGAAAACTATAAAAACATCAACCCATGATTTTGTATTTTTTCTTATCTATTTTCTATATATAGTGTTGGATTTCTTGTAATGTTGGAAGTTTTAATTTCGTTCCTAATTTTTTAAACAATTTATTCTCATATTTTTTGCACTTATATACTGATACATTTGGAAAGAAAGAAATAATAGTATTTTAAAACAAGACTTCCAGTAAAAAGATGGTCTTTCTAACTTGTATATTCGGAGCCAAACCTTCAAATTATTGGTTGAGGGCTTATACGACAAGTTGTTGTGATTCCTGCAGTATCCATTAATAATTTCGTAATTGTAATTAGAATTGATTATTATTTGAATCCTTGACCTCAAGAGTATCAATATTTTGAATAAATCATTAATTAAAGAAAGTAATTTCATTAATAATTTAATAATTCTATTAATAATTTTAAAGTGATTAAAATATAAGTTATTGAAGAGTGAATGCAGTAAACATTAAACAATAAAAACGAATAAGGACTAAAAATTAAATAAAAGATAAAAAAAATAAACGGGTTGGGAATGGGGAACGTATGAGGATGGGAATAGGTAAACTCATCTCCATCCTCATACCCGCTAAAAAAATACGGGAATCTCTGATTTCTGCTCCATTTTTCGGCCAACTAGTTTGACTTCGTACTCATCGAAACGAGTACAGATAATTTTTAATGAGTACGAGTAAAATTATCATCTCTATCTCTTTATTCACCTCTTTCATGTCAAACGGTTGACTTTTGATGGTTTTTCAGTTAGTTTGCTTTCACGTCAATTTCTTCCATTCATGAGCTCTTCTTGATTTGTTTCATTGCTTCAATAGGGCAATTAAGAAACCATTTCCGGATCGAAAAACAATCTTGTTCAATTTCTTCTTGTTTTTTTTTTTTTTTACTAAAAATTGAATGGTTTGACATATGTTCCAGCTCCAGCATCATTTTGGTGGTAGATATATGGGCTTGCTGTTTTTCATATTTGCATAATTGCTGGTTTTCTTTTGCGTAAAATGTCCACACCAATTTACAAGTATAGGTAATTTAAAAATTATAGGCCTCTTAAGAGATATTTCAATGATTAAAACTCAAAATTTTATTTTAAAAGTTTTGAATTCAAATTTTAAAAAATAAACAGTGAAATTTATAAGAAGAAAATATTAATTTATTATGTAATTTATAGTCCAATAAATTTTTAAATTAACCAAAAAATCTACCAGGACAAAGAAGAAGGACAGAGAAGCAGACTGAAAGTGGGTCTCACAAAAAAAAATTATTTTTTAATTTTTCTTAAAAAATTTTCAAATCAAAATTTAAGTTAATATTAAATATATTTAAAATTTTATTTAAAAAAATTATTATTTTTTCTTGGTGGGACATACGGCTCTGGCCATAGACTAGGCCCCGTAGTTGGCCTTTTTAGGGTAAAAGCTCGTTGTCTACTCAAGATTAAGGAATTAGAGAGAAGTGAAGTTAATTAACCCCATAGGCCCTGGCTCATGATTCATCCAGCAATATAGGGCCAAGCTAATAGGACCTGCTTCTGGAATCTTTTAATTTTTATGGTACAGTTAGGGAAGCTGTTCTCGGTGCTGTCCATTGAAGTGTTAAAAACATATGGTTTGTCGACAATATATCAAGTCTATTTTTTGTATTTTGGTTATGAAATTTTTATTTTTAATTAAATGACTCTGACTTCAACTTAAATTCATGCTGTGTAGCAAGGGTAGTTTCCTTTTCATGAATATGAAAATTTATCTCTTTTTGAGAATTCAAAGTTAATATTTTTGTGCCTACAATTTATGAGTGACCCCTCCTAGAATATTAGAAATTTGCACGAAACAAGCACACACAAATTAACGTGGTACATCCAACAGGCTAATCCAGATTTCAAACTCAAAGCCCAAATTTTCATTTTATAAATAATTGAAAGAATAATTAATGGTGGTGTAGTGTCTCTTTTCTGAAGAATCCTTAGGTTTCAGGGGTGAAACTGGAAGACGTGATAATCTTGGTTAAACACATTGATATCTATGGCAGAGCAGCATGCAATTCAAAACATAGAATGGGTTCTAAGAGCTAGGGAGGGGACTTTGGAAAATCCATCAAGTCGGCCCAAATTTGTGTTTAGGCCACCTCTAGTGTGGCAGGGGCGTCCAATTCCTGGACTATGATTCTCCCTAGATACACCAATAAAAGTGTGAGGAAAAAAACTAAATCAATAAAAATGAATTTAATTAATCCTATAATTATAAGGGCACAAAACTTCTTAGGTGAGATCTGACAGAGAGTTATTTGCAGCCCTCTTTTCATTTTCATAAAAAGAAATTTTTAATAAAATGAATTCGTAACCATTAAATTACAATAAAATAACGTTACAGTTACATAAAGACAAAAAACGTTTGATTGGCATGGTTGCACATAATGCCAAGCTTTCTATTACTCTTATGTTTTTTAAGCTCAACTTGAAAAATGCCTAAGCCTATTTTTGTTTTTGGTTTTCTTTTTTTTGAAGGAAAAATGCCTAAACCCCCGAAACAAATCAAAGCTAAATCCAAACGTTTCTTTCAACATTAACCGGCCACCGCCTTGGTGCCTATCAATTCCACGTCAGGGACTCGAGTTTTTCATATTCGACAGATAAAAGGAGAAAAGCCATAACAAATCCTCAGCAATTCATGAGGAAACGGGACATGAGCAATAAAGGTCCGATTCAAATTGTTAACAAATACACCAATGAACTTTGGTTTATGATATTGAAGTTAGCCCACTATAAAGGCACCAATTTAAGTTGAAGTAAGAGTCAACTAGCTAAAAGTATGTAAATATGCTAATGAATATTGGTTGAATTGGTAAGGTTTTGGACTTTTGTTTAAAAGGTTTGGAGTTCAAATCTTACCAACGGTCCTTTTTAGTGGGTAATATGTAAGTTCAATGTAAATTCTCTTTGAAACTTACGATTTTTCCAAACTTACGATTTTCCATGACTTTAGATTGGGGTAGCATCCCCTTACCTAAATTTTTTTTGACAAAAAAAAAAAGTACGTAAATACAAAAACTAGGCACTATATTTTGTTAACAAGCCATATGTTTTCAAGGATTAAAAAAAAAAAAAAACCATAGGTTTTCAAATTTCAACATTTCATTGGACAGGACCGAGAAATGCTTCCCTAACCATAACCACAACAATTTAAAGATCTCAGAAGATCTCAGAAGCAGGTCCTATAAGCTTGGCCATACATTGCTGGAATTTGATTCCTGAGATAGGGCCCATACGGTTAATTGACTTCATTTTTTTTTTTGAAGAAAAATCTTAATGACTTCACTAAAGTAATTTTCAAGTAACAACAAAATGATATGCGCCGATAAATAATTGAATTCATGAAATAAAAAATAAATAAATTATTAAATATTAATCAACGTGATTATATTATTACTTATTACTACCTATTTGCAGTTATATAATAAAACTCTTTCTTATAATTCCTTAAATTTAAAGTACATAGCCATCTCTTAACTAACCACAAAGATGGATATTCGTACTTTGGTGTGGACATTTAACCAAAAGAAATCGATAATGACAAAGTTTCTACCACTCATTGTTGATCATTTACAAATATGAAAAAGAGCTTCGCTATCCACAACCAAAATGATGCTGAAACTGTAACATATGTCTAACCAGGCAATTTTTGATAAGACAAGAGATTAAAAAAAAAAAAAATTGAACAATGATGGTTTTCAATCCGGAAATGTTTTCTTAATTATTCCATTGATGAAATGAAACAAATGAAGAGCTCACCCACTATGTCACTTACTGGAAGAATAGTCTCGTTATATAGTCACATAAAAAATTGTCTAGACAGCATTCAGATTGTAATAATCATTATATTTTGTACAATTGTAATAAAAAGATGTGAATAAACAAAAATAGTGAGATTTTTTTGTTTTATATTTTATCATTGTAACTATAAAAAATATACTAATTATTACAATTTAAATACTATTTAAATAACTTTTTGCACGGCTATAAACATTTTTCCTTGGGAGAAATTGACAAGGAAGCAAACTAACGGAGAAACTATCAACCATCAACTGTTTGATATCAAAGAGGTGGACATTAAGAAAATAACGTGACCGGGCTACAACTGAGCTATCCATAAGGTAACGTACTAGATATAACTTACTTACTAATAAAACCCCATTACAAGTCTTCGTCTGTCCAAGCTGCAACAGGAAATCAACTAAGAAGATCAAGAAACATACCTGACAAACACTAATTATAATTATCGCGCTTAATTATATAAAGTTGGTGGGTGGGTGGGAATAATGTTGTGCAGGAAGCTTCCTTCTAATTCATTGAAGATGTTGAAATAAACATACGTGACCAACATTCATTCTCATGTGTTCAATATAAAAGTAATTAAGAAGACATTAATTTTTTATGCGACTTATGATGCCACCGCGATGCTTTGCTCTTTGAACAAAAAGCTCACCTACGTCCCTCATACGGCACCAAAGTTGTTAGAATTTAAACTTCTGTTTTTTATAGTTCTTGAGTTGTAATCGCAAAAAAATGTAAAATTTATGAAAAAAGAATTATTTTTATTGTTTAATTAATAGCCTAATTAATTTCTTAGTTGAAAAAAACAAAAAAAAAACTCACCTACCGCCCAACAAATATATCAAACATGATAACTAATTTGACGCAAATAATTCTGGTTGTTAAAGCAGAGCAATAAACTATACTGCTCACCAACTACCAAACAAAAGAGAAAGCAATACTACGTCAGAAAAGAAAATGGGCTTCGGAGATTCGTTGATCAATGCACCTCTAGTGCTGATAAGGTTGGGACCGTGGTCGTCCATCACGTGTTTATTTGCCGGCCAATAATAATAACTTAAAAAAAAAATAGCATGATGTCAAGCTTATTGCATTATTGTCCAGCAAGGCGGTAATAAATCCAATTAACGAAATTGTAAAATGCTGCATTAGAATTCAAACAGAATTAGTGTCGATTAACAGTCCAATCAAATTTAACTTGGGGAATTAATAATTCATTATCATCTGATCATATATAATTTTTGAATTTGAGTTATCACCTTCTTTTTTCAAAAAATTACATGAATGTGGAAATTAAATATTGAGATTTGACATAAATTCATATCATTAACCTTAATCATTAATTATTATTGACATGTCTTTTAATAAATAATTAATGAAAATTTGAGAGATGCAGAAGTAGAACTCGTTTGAATTGCTAGGCACTCTTTTTTTGAGCAAATGAATTTCTATTGACCTAAAAGGTGATGGCTTTGACAGCAAATTTCCAATCTCCAGAATTCATGGCTCTATGCAAATCGCCCAACCCCACTTTAGCACAGCTAAAGACCAACCTATTCGCCAACAGACAATCATCGGATGCCACAACATTGTGTATATTGCTCCAACTACAAGACCCACCATCGCCGATCTCGCACGTTATTATTTCCCCGGCTGCCGAAGAATTGTTCATGTACACAAAGTTACTGATAAAGTTTGCACGTATAGACCAGATGCTACAACTCTCTCCCTTCAGCTTCTCCAGAAGCTCCTTTGGCATGGCCCCTATCTCTCTGATTATCTCAAACGACTCGCAGTTTAGCTCCCACAGTTTCAGCCCGTTGATTTCCTCGTTGCGGTTGTTGTCCCCAATCAGACCAATCAAGAACAAACGACCGTTGGAAAATCCAATGTTGAAGGAACAAACGCTTTTGTCGGGCCGCAGATCATACGGTCCTCGCCATGCCTTGGTAACGGGATCGAAGGTGTAGGCTATTCCTTTGCTCTTCTCTGCCACAAACATTTTGTAGGAATCCACCGTGACGGAGAGCCATGTGGAGGCCGCCGAGTCTCTGAAGATCTCCGGCATAGAGTGGCACCTGTCCCACGTGTGCGTCTCCAAATCATACATCTCGACTGCGAACGGATCGTCCTCGAAGTCCCACCCGCCGCCGGCTATGATGACTCTTTTACCAACGGCCGCCACGATGGGGTCCACCCTCCACACCACGGGAGGCTCCACGTGGTTCCACATCAGGCGGAGCGGGTCAAACGAGAACGAGAACTGGTAAGGCGATAACATGTAAAGAAGCGTGGAATGAGATGATCGGAGGATGGAGATATGCTCGATGGGTGGCTCGATTGTTATCTGGACCCACAAACGCGATCGCTTGTCATAAGCTTTTGTGGAAATGGAATATGGGTGTCTCGTGCACTGGACATGTAGAAAGAGCCATGGCTTGATTTTGTTGCAGCTACGGAGGGAAGTGGAAACAGCAAGTCGCCAGGACTTGGACACGTGACAAGCCGGGACAAGATCGATGAGGGGCACGTGGGTGAGTATGGATTCCAAAACGTCGCCGCAAATAGGAGCTTCTGCCTTTTCTTCCGGAGTCTCCTCATCTTGCTTGGCCATGTTCTTGCTGATCTTTGAGTTTGAAAAGGAAAGTTGGAGTGGAAGTTATTGTTGATGAAGAATGAAGGAAATTGAGTATCGGTTTTGGTGGTTATATATTAGGAAATGATGTGCCCCACAGGCACGACTTGAACACAATGGAATGGAACTTTATGTTTTTTTTATATAGTTTTCTTCTGTTTTTTTTTTTTTTTTAATTTGCTCGACGGCAGAAAATAATGAGAACTTAAAAGCATAGTCTAAAGATAAGAGCCGAAGGAGCCGAACAAGGTCGGACCATAACATTCGATTGGAAAGTATCAAATTTGTTTTTTATTTTTTTATGTGAAAGGCTATTATTTACGAAAAAAATAATTAAAGAAATGCACTGAATTTAAATTTAAATTTCTCTAATAAAAAATACATATTTTTTACTATTCTAGTTGAATTTGTTTTTTTTGTAAAATATCAAATTTGTGGTTTTTTTTTGTCTATTATTGCAGCTGAAGGGGTTTTTCTCAACTACATTGAATCCCTTATTTTGCAAGAGTAGAGCTGAGAGCTGCCAAATCGTTCATGTATGTTTCGGGAGAACAATTTTTTTACAGACTTCCTTACAAATTAGAAGCTTTGCATCGTCTTGCTCAAATTATTTATAACTAACTAGAAACAATTATGAGTCATCTTGTTTTGGCTGAATCGATCGGCATTTGCTTCCTTTTCTTTTTTTTTGGGAACAGTAAGGTGGATTTGTTCAAAGCATCCTGCAAAACCAAAAATACCAGGGAGCAGACCAAGTCAATAGAAGCTGCGACAAGAGACAAAAAGGGGGGAAAAAAAAAAAAAAAACACAATATCTGTTGTTTGCCATCAAAAATTATGCGACTAGTGCCTCCTCAAGGTTCTCAATTGGGCCTTCTTATTTGCAACTACGTTGCTTTCCCAAAGTTTATAAACAAATAACACCTAACTGTTAATTTTTTATTTTATAGGTTCCTTTATATAGTCATATATTACGGATATATTTTATCTATACTCACTTTTAAAAAAAATAAATAAGTACTTAATGTGTTTAGTGTTATTTTAAATAAATTTAGTATTACTTTAAATTTAAGTTTTTATAAAACAAAAATTCAAACTTTTTATTTTTACTAATGGAGTGTAGCCCGTCTATAACTAAATTTTATAGTCACAAACTTTTACTGTTGTTTTATCTCATGAAAAATAGAGGCATAGCATCATGCCTTGCCTCAAGCTATTCAGCCTTAGTCTTTTGTTTTATCGTATGAAGAATAGAGGCGTAGCGTCAAGGCCTTGCTTCCAAGCTATTCTAAATGAAGTTAGTGTTACTTTAAATCTAAGTTTTTATAAAACAAAAATTCAAACTTTTTATTTTTACTAATGGAGTGTAGCCCGTGTATAGCTAAATTGTATAGTCACAAACTTTTACTGTTGTTTTATCTCATGAAAAATAGAGGCATAGCATCATGCCTTGCCTCAAGCTATTCAGCCTTAGTCTTTTGTTTTATCGTATGAAGAATAGAGGCGTAGCGTCAAGGCCTTGCCTCCAAGCTATTCAACCACGGCACATTGCAAGCTCAGCACCTTTCCAATCTCCGACAATATCACAGTTTCTCTAATAGACAATAATCCAGCCTCATTATATATGCTTGGCCGTGGTATTTGCTTCTTTGTGTATTTCTTTACTTTTATTGCTTTTTTTTTTATTACGTACCAAAAAAAAAAAAAACATTTGCACATTACGATCATCTGAGGGGCTAAAGGCATATCGTGATCTTTACTTTAATTGGAATTATTAAATGAGCAGTCATGGTAATAAAAGTATAAATTTTTCTTTAAATTGTTTAGAAAAGCAATGAAATTGACTTAGGACTAATTTGATTGTTTGATCGATGAAACCGATTAATCATCTAGATGACCAGGCTGTTAGCTCATAGTGAACTATTTAGTAATTTCATTTTAGGTGCAGTTTTGCACTTGGATGTGGTGTCTGGGCAAATCCAAAATGCAACTGCCTTGTCACTATGGTGTAACCATGCTGAAATTTTTTATAAAAAAAATTTGGAAAAAATTACAAAACTAAAATCAAAAACTAAATAGGTATTATCTTAAAATTTAAATTATAGATCTCATATAGTATGCACTAAAATAAAAAATTTTCTTTGTTTTAATTTTCAAAAACAAAAAAATTCCTTAAAAAAATTAAACCGGTTGCATAAATGCAACAGTTTCATTTACTTGAAAACGTTCGGACGTAGCATCCAGAGGCTATGTCCTGGATGCTATGTCCGGCGCACAATCTTTTCCGTTTCATATTAGCCGAATATAAAAGGAACAAGTCTCACTCGGTGGACTCAAAAGTTAGAAATAATAGACGCATCTCATAAATATACTATATACAAGATATTTTATTCTACAAAAAAAAAATGTCAATGTAATATAAAACATTTTTTATGTAGTATAAAAATTAATTTTGAGGGTAATATTACTAAAAATATATTTTATGTAGTATAAAATATTTGGATTTGAGGATAATATTACTATGTTCGTTACTGCATTACAGGAAAGTAAGATTACTAGAAGTGTACTTTACAATACAATTATTTGTAATTTATTATAACTTTTTTTTTTACTTATTTTTTTCTCAAATTTCTCACATAATACATATATCATCCTATATAACTAATATATTAACACTTACTATTTTCTCTTTTTGTTAAGACAATTATTAATTTTCTTAATTTTTTAATTTTATCTTATAATAAATTGTTAATCATTTAACTTAAATTTACAAATGTAAATATTTCAATACATACATATATATTATAATATTATTTTTTACATATAAATTTTATGTATAATGTATATAAATATTTATTTTTTATATATTTAATATTGAATACTGATTTTACCAGTTCAATTTTCGGTTAGATCGGTTCAACTGGTTAGATCTTGAGCCACTGAACTTTTCGGTTCAATAACCGGTCCGGTTCTAACAACATTAGGATTAGTATATGGTTCACGTAACAAAATTTTTGGTGATTTGCGCTAGAAATAAAATTATTCTGCAGTTTAAAAAGAAAAAGAATTTCTTATTTAAGGAATCAATTTAGGTAGAGAACAATATGTACACTTAATGAACACATTTTTTAGATGGGCAGATGCCATTCAAATAACTCCAATTTGTTTCAACCTTCATAACCAATTACTCTGATGTTCATCTATGTTATTTTCAGCAACGTCGGGTAGCTTTGTAGAGGTACGTGAGCAAAATAAGAGAATTTTTTCTTGGCATTATTGTTGCTAGTTTAGTACAAAGACAAGATGATCACTTCTGATAAATTTTAATTTAGTTTTGATTTTGCACAAATGAACAATTTTGCTTCTCTACTAGGCTCTTTCGTTGACATGTTGTAAAGGACAATTTTGCTACTCTACTTGGCTCTTTCGTTGACATTTGGGAATGTTGGTTGTTAGTTCTCTATGTCGTACGCAGTCATTGAATAGAGTGAATGTATACTTGAATTTAGTGCCCTTCGTTATTTGGTTTACGCCGTTTACCACGAATAAGAATTTTATTGCCGTTCAAAAAAAAAAAATATTATCTCTTTAAAAAATATTCAAATAATTATTTCTTTATAACTATAAGAGATGGCAAGAATATATTCATATAATCTACTTCACATAAATTTAGATTCAAGTTGTGAACTTGTAGGTAGACAATTTATATTTTCCCAAACATTCGGTAACGTTGTATTTTATAGAGAACATTTTGTAGGAAAAATGCGAGAGTTTAAAATCAGAGAAAAATCTGAGTAAGATCTAAATGAACAACATCAAAAAGCTCATATTGGAGGCAAAACCAAGCGCAGATAGCATTGAAGCGGGTACTTTGGGCACATCCAACCCCATCTAATGAGCAATGCTGGGAATGGACAACGCTGTAAACGGGCATTCTCAATGCTCATGACTCTTGAACACAAACAATCAGAAGTATACTTTACCTTTGGGTGTTTACAAAGAGTTTGTTTCTACGAGTCAATCTATGGCTATGTTGTGTTGTTTCTGAAGCGCTTAATGGACCAGAGGGCACAAAGGTAACGTGGATGGGCTCACTGAACCCACAAAGGTAACGTTTAGCTTTGAACAGTCAAACACACGTCCAAAGTGCCGGTCATTTCTAATCTTGAACTCATGCACAAATGCCGTTGAGTTTTCACAGGGAAGATTCATTCATTTCGGGAACAAAACAAAATCCTTAGACATTAGTTATTCACATAATAAAAATAACTTTTTCTATTGTCATAAAATTCATACATTGTTCTGACCGTAGCTGAGACCTCTGGAACCAATAAATTATACACGAGACATAAAAAAAAACAATAAAAGAGAATACCCTTTTGCTTTGACAAATAATATAGCTTCATTATTTTTGCTCCAGTTGAAGGAAAGCTAGAATTGATTAGGGATGACAATTTTACTCACACATGTCGGAGATTATCCGTACCCGCTCCGACGAGTATGAGGTCAAACCAATTGACCGGGGAACAGGACGGGGATTGGGGATCCCCGTATTTTTTTAGCGAGTATGAGGATGGAGATGGGTTTACCTATCCCCATCCTCATACCCTCCTCATCCTCGACCCGTTTATTTTCTTTATTTTTTATTTAATTTTTAATCTTTATTCATTTTTATTGTTTAATATTTACTGTATTCACCCTTCAATAACTTATATTTTAGTTACTTTAAACTTATTAATGGAATTATTAAATTATTAATGAAATTACTTTCTTTAACTCAATGGTTTTTTAAAAATATTGATAGTCTTGAGGTCAAAAATTCAAGTAATAATCATTCTAATTGCAATTACGAAATTATGAATGGATACTGCAGGAATCACAACAACTTGTTGTATAAATCTTCAACCAATAATTTGAAATTTTGGCCCCGAATATACAAGTTAAAAAGACCATTTTTTTTACTGAAAGTCTTGTTTTAAAATACTATTATTTCTTTCTTTTTAAATATGCCAGTATATAAGTGCAAAAAATATGAAAATAAATTATTTAAAAAATTAAGAACGAAGTTAAAACTCTTAATATTACAAGAAATCTAACACTATATATAGAAAATAGATAAGAAAAAATACAAAATCATGAGGTGATTGTAACGGGTAAATTTCGAGTTTAAAACAATTAAACTCGAAAATACAAAAATAAATTACAAAAAAAAGAAATTTATGTGGGGTCGATCTCCGTAGATCCTCCGATTAGTGTTCCTTTTTTGACTCTGTCAAGGGCTGCACGAGCTTGATATTGACAGAAATAATTTCCACAGTTTTATCTTAAACTGGGTAGACTGAAACTGGATCTGATTTGGACGTTTAGACTACGGTTAAGAACCGCAGAGACATGATCTGAACCGCAGTATACTGCAACGTAAAAATACGTAAGAAAAGGAGAAATTTTCTCGAGAAATTTTTAAAATTTTCTTTTTCTCTCAAATTCTCTGTATTTTTCTGTTTACAGATTTGCTAAAAGATGGACAGAACTGGGGTGGAAGGGCCTATTTATAGGCCCTCCAAAGGAACTGTGCCACCAACCATTTGATTGGTGGCAATGGGTTGGCAGCTGCCAACCTTGATTTCTAGGTTGGCGGCTGCCAACCATGATTGAATTTTTTTTTTTTTTTTTTTTACGTTTACAAATGCCCCATTTCAATGGTCGGTAAAGAAGAATTTTGCAGACATGATCCGCACCGAGTCTTGAAGTCCAGTTTGAAACTTGAGATATCCTGATGAACATTGAATGTTGAAGTCTTCTAACTCTGACTATACCTGCTTTTGTTGGATCTCAACAGGAAACAGATACAATCTTGAGAAAGTTAGCAGCCCAGCCAATATAAAAATTAAGGTTTTGGTTCCAGGTGAGTTCGAGCTTCCATAGCTCGCAAAGGCTAGTAAAGGTTCTTTGAAGTTCCAAAACTCTGGTGAGGATGATCCAGTAGGCAAAGAACTTGAACCTCCCCAAGAGGAAGGCCCAGCACTTCGGAACTTCAAGACCTGCACACAGAGAGACTGACTGTAGTGATGATTCCCAAGTCTGCTCCGACGTAAGGAGAGTAGTTGGAACTTCCCTGTACGTCACCACATCCAAAGGAAGATTAGGATGATTGCAGCTTCTCATCCCTCTGTGGTAGATATGAATTAAGGAGAGTAGTTGGAACTCCATGACACCGATGACGTTGGAGACTGAGTTTCGAGGGATTTTAGGGATCTCTCGAGGAAGACTACTCCTTCTTTTCTTAACTCGAGCGCCTCCAACTTCTTGATCAAAGAACTTCCTTGGACAAGTGCAGAGACTAGCCATTTTCTTTTGAGAAGAAGAAGAGCTGAGGGGTTAGTATTATGGCTCGGACATGCAAGATATATATACATAACATAAAGAGGTTTTTTTTTTTTTTGAAAAGTCAAAAAGGAGGTACGCAGAATCGAGTAGGGTCCTCTACATCCCTTTTCTCCATAAGAGACAAAAGAGGCAGCGGCTGATACAGGTTACGAAAGTCGTTATCGTATGCTGCAGAAGTCGTTGCCGTGTGCTGCAGAAGTCGTTGCACCTTATCTTGTCATCCGTCCTAACGGGGCCCGAGGCGCAGCTCCAAGTTAAGCTCGACCTCGTCTGGTGGGCCGATGATGTTGACGCGCTTTCTAGCTGGTTGATGCTGCCGGAATATTCTGGAAAGAGAGGCAAAGTTTCGCCAGAACGACTTCTTTCTGCTAGAAACGTCTCTCCTAAACTTAAGTACTTAGGAGGGATGAACCTTTGACTGACTCCATAAGACCACCAGAACCAATACGCATGCTCCCACATGCTACTGTTTTGATCGTTATAGCCTGAAGAGACCATTGCAATGGTAGAACTCGGACCTGCTTCATTTGAGGGTGAAGCTGTACTGGTGGGATCTACTATCGGAATGACAGACTGTGCTTCAGAAAAAGCAGTTCTTAGTGCTGGTTTCTTCTTACTTCTCTGATTCTGGAACCAATAAAACACATTTTTTCCTTCAATTGCCCCGAGCTGACGCAATCGTGAGACAAGTTGGTAAATCTGAGATACATTAGCAATAATACCTCCATTGTTGTGGAAGACTTCCTCCAAAATTTGCAGTTGTGCCACTGTTGGTTGCCACCTTGTGCAGGGGTGACTTTTCTTCTCCCTTGTCTTGAGATTCTGCAACTGGTTCCATCTTTCGTGTGGTAGAGGAGCAAAGGTCTGGTATGTGGTGAAGATCGGTTGAGACTGATGCTAGGTTTCAGACTCAAACCCTCCGTCGCTTTTATATTTTTGGGCCGTTCACAGTTTATATTCATACGGGTCAGGAGTTGAATTGGATTTTGAACTTGGGTTCTAGACTGTGTCTGGAACTTTGAATTTTTGGGTTTTGGGCTTCGGATTGGATTTGTGTCAAGTGTTTGAGTTTTGAGTTTGGACTTAGTTTTCAGACTTTTGAGTTGGGCTTTGAGTTTTCTGAATTGAGCTCATGTGTTTGGGCTTGGATTTTTTAGTTTGGATTTGCGCTAGGACTTTCAGATCAAGACTTTCGATTTTTTATATTTTTTTTATATTTTTTTCTTCTTTTTTTTTGATTTTTTTTCCTTTTTCTATTTTTTGATTTTTTTGATTTTTTGATTTTTTTTCTATTTTTTTATTTTTTTTAAAAAAAACATATTTACACATAATACTGTTTTAGAAATTTACTATTGATCAAACCGATTCGGACACCTTCTTGGTCTGACAGCATGTAAGCGTTGTGAGTATAGGCCTCCTGCACTAGGTATAGCCCGTCCCATTTGGAAGTAAGCTTGTCACTAGGCTGATGCTTCATGTTGATGGGCCGTCGCACTACAAGAACAAGGTCTCCAATTTGAAAAGATCGACGGCGGATCCTGCGGTTGAACGTGTTGGTGAGCCGGGCTTGATAGCACTCTAGTTGCTGTTGTGCTTCGAGCCTCCTTTCATCGAGCGCTTCTAACTCATCCAGACGTAGGCGAGCATTCTCCTCTTCTGTGAGTCCTTCTAGAACAACCATGCGCAAAGATGGAATCTGTATTTCTAATGGCAGTATTGCTTCGACACCGTAGACAAGTGAGTATGACGTCGCCTGTGTTGGAGTCCGGTAAGTTGTACGATACGCCCATAATACCTCTAGAATTCTGTCATGCCAATCTCTTTTGGATTTAGACACTACCTTCCGTAATAGGTTGTATAAGGTCTTGTTGAATGCTGGGGCATTGTACATGGATGACTTGTACTGCTTGAATTTGAACTTCTCGCAGAACTTGTCAATCAAGGTGTTGTAGAACTGTTTGCCATTATCAGTGATGATGAATCGAGGGACTCCATAGCGATAGATCAGTTGAGTCCGGATGAAATTTACAACATGCTCCTTCTTTACCTCTCTAAGTGGAATAGCTTCAGCCCATTTGAGAAGTAGTCTGTTGCTGCGATAATGTACAGATGACCCAGGGATGACTTTGGCAAGGGCCCCACTAAGTCAAGACCCCAAGCGTCAAAGGGTCAGGATGAGCCAGTTGGATGCAGTGGCTCCAGTAGTTGATGTATGTAATTGGCACGAAATTGACAAGTTTGACAAGTTTAGCAAACTCAATGTAATCACGTACCATGGTTGGCCAGTAGTATCTCATCCTTCTAAGCTGAAAGTGCAATTTAGGCCCTGATTGACGTCTGCCACAAACACCAGAATGTGCTTCAGTGAGAGCCTGTTTTGCCTCTTCATTGCCTAGGCAGCGAAGCAAAACTGCATCAAAAGATCTTCGATACAGAGCATCCTTGAGATATATGAAGCGGGGAGCTCGTCGTTGAATTTCTGTCTTATGCTGACGATCTTCGGGTAGCTTCCCGTGCTGTAGATAGTCAATGATTCGTTGGCGCCAATCTTCGTCCTCGTGAGACGTACAGATACAGCGTTGACTGCTGTAGTTTCTTCATCATCCTTCTGTGGCACTATCCATTTCTGGCATACGACAACAACTATACCCTGGATTTCTGACTTTGCAAGAGAAGTGGTCAGGTTAGCCAACGCGTCTGCCTGAATGTTTTCTCGTCGAGGCACATGCTCCAAGGTGATGCTTTCAAATTCATCTATTAGCTGTCGAGCACGTTGATGGTAAGGCGCAAGGTCCTCTTTCTTCACATCATACAGCCCTGTAAGTTGGTTGATGACGAGCTGGGAATCTCCATGGACTTCTATAGTTGGAATCTTTATATCGACAGCCATTTGAAGACCAATGATCAAAGCCTGGTATTCAGCAATATTATTTGAACATAACTCACCGAGAATGATAGCATATGGTAGTATTTGTCGTTGAGGAGTGACAAACACTATACCGACACCAGCACCATCACGTCTTGCTGTACAATAGAAGAACATCGTCCATGGTGGCAGTGTTTCAATATAAAAGACCTCTTCATCCGGAAGATCATCTGTGAACTCCCAATCAGACGGGATAGGGTGATCTGTAAGGAAGTCTGCTAGAGCTTGTCCTTTGACTGCTTTTTGAGGCACGTAGACAATGTCGTAACTCTGTAGGATTACTACCCACTTAGCAAGTCGTCCTGACAAGATTGGTCTAAATAAGATATATTTGACAGGATCAGCTCTAGCAATGAGACGTATCGTGTGAGCTTGCATGTAGTGCATCAGCTTATCAATGGCGAAGAACAGTGCTAGACATGTCTTTTCAATGGGCGAATAGCTCAGCTCTGGACCGTTTAGTGTTCTGCTCAAGTAGTACAGGGCAACTTCCTTTCCCTGCTCATTTTCCTGTGCAAGCAGGGCTCCTAAAGATCTTTCCTGCGCTGCAATGTAGAGAATCGACGACTTTCCTTGAATTGGAGCACCCAGGACTGGTGGATTGGAAATGTACTTCTTTATGCTCTCAAAGGCTTTGCTGCAAGCTTCGTCCCACTCAAAGTTGACATCCTTCTTCATCAACCGATGGAAAGGTTGACATCTCCCAGCTAAATTGGAGATGAAACCGCGAATGTAGGCCAGCTTTCCTTGTAGATTTCGTAGTTCGTGCAGGTTTTTAGGTTCAGGCATCTTTTGAATTGCCTCAACCTTTGACTGATCAACTTCAATTCCACGATGGCGCACCACGAACCCAAGAAACTTTCCCGATGTGACATCGAATGCACACTTGAGATGGTTCATTTTAAGCTGATGCCTGCGAAGTCTTTCAAACACCGTCTTGAGATCATCGAGGTGGTCTTTGCGCTTCTTAGTCTTTACAACTAAGTCATCAACATAACAATCTACAATCTTGTGTAGCATGTCATCAAAAATTTTTTGCATAGCATGTTGATAAGTGGCGACAACATTTTTTAATCCAAACGGCATAACTTTGTAGCAGTATATACCTTTTGGGGTGCGGAATGCTGTCAACTCCTCATCTTCTGGTGCCATTCTGATTTGGTTATAGCTTGAAGAACCATCCATGAAAGACAATGCTTCGTGACCCGTTGTTGCATCGACTGTGATCTCTGTTATGGGCAACGGAAAGTCATCTTTCGGACAGGCCCTGTTAAGATCTCGAAAATCAACACATACCCTTAACTATCCATTCTTCTTTCTTACCGGAACTATGTTGGCAATCCACGTTGGGTAGGTGACTTCTCGGATGAAGCCAGCATTGATCAACTTGTTAACTTCCTCCTCGATTTGTGGAATGAGTTCCGGGCGGAACCGTCGTTGTGGCTGCTTGACAGAACAAACACCTTTCTTTACTGCTAGACGATGCACCGCAATTTTTGGGTCAAGTCCAGGCATTTCTTTGTAACTACATGCGAACACGTCCCTGTATTGACTTAATACCTAAACATATTCTTACTCTTCTTCTGCAGTAAGTAAAGCACTTACAAATGTAGATCTAGGATCTTCCGGAGAGCCAAGATTGACCTCCTTGAGTTCATCAACAGTTGCTTGGCCACCATCTTCAAGTTCCAAGGGAATCTCCTTTACTTCACCGTCTGATGAGTCAGACTCAGCCTCCTCGCTAATTGTGACATGAAATGTAGAGCCTCTGACTTCACCTTATTTGTTTAACTGGATAAGCCTATCTTGTTTGGTGGTGGTAGTGATAGCACGTGCATCAGCTGCTCGGCTTCGACTCTTTAGCGTGATCTGCACAGGTGACTTCTCCTGATAGCCTAAGCCAGGTCGGGACTGTGATGTTTGAGAAGCAGCGCCACGTGTGGACGACAGCGTACCCATTGTGCTCGGGTTTGAGAAGTCATAGCCCGCTTTGGCAAAAAGTTTGTATGCATTAGGATCAAATCCTTCATGTGTTCTTCTTTCTGGGAGTGAGCCGCCTTCGACTGCCCCTGTGTGTGGTTTAACGAAGCCTTTTAATGGTTTTGACAATAAAACCGGCTCAATCTTTGGTATCGGCAGAGTGTAAGTCCCCTTCAGGTTGTGCAGTTCTTTTGTTTTAGGTTGGCTATGTCCTTACTCCTGTTTAGGATCAATACAATAAGAGAAAGGGGGTTGACCTTCTGGGCGTCGTGACTTCGGCACATAGCGTAGGACTGGAGTGGAGCTTGAAAATGCAACATCCTTCAAACGATATTCAGCAAGCTGTGATAGCTTTTCATTTGTTGGAGTCTGAGGTTGAGCATTTGCAGGTTTTTCGACAGCTTTTCCCTTTTTGTGGATGTCCCCGGTCCAAGTAGTTTTTGATGGAATGATCTCCGAATTTTCTGTGTTGGTGTAGAAGACTGCATCCCCCAAATGTGATTCAGCATCATCGAACGACTTTAAATCAGCATTGACCTTTTGAACACCACCATTGTAGTACTTGAAGCACTGATACAGACTTGAGAGCACGACTCTATTTTCATGAATCCACAGTCGTTCTAGCAACATCTTATAGTTAGCTCCAAGCAAATACAGACTTGGTACGTGCATCGATCACATGAAACAGAGCACTAGAGGTGAGATTACTGATAGTTAGCTCCAAGCGAATCATCTCAATAGCTTTCTGTCCTCCTTGATTAAAGCCATGAATCATCAAGCGACTGTCTGATAATTCATCAATGCCAATGTCGAGCTCCTTTATGGTAGATTTTTGGATAATATTGACTGTCGAGCCATCGTCGATCAGAATACGCCAGACCTTCTGCTCTCTCACATAGCCTGATACATACAACGGCCGATTGTGGGGTTTGGACCCCAGCAGGAGATCCTCATCTGAAAATGAGATAGCAGAGTAACATCTGACATGATTTTGGTCTGCCTGCTGCTCCGTTGAGTTAGAATCATTTGATGGCTGTGATTCAGCTGAGGTCTAGAGAGTACTGCTGACTTGATTTTGCCACACTTCTATTGATTGCAAAGCTATAAACAGCTGAGGGTTAGCAAGAAGGGTTTGAAGAGCTTCATATACCTTCTCCGTTGTCGACTTTTTGTTGTTGAGCGGCTCATCCTTACAGTGTGTCATTTCTTCTGATGGTTTTGAAGTGATGGTGGTCTGGTTTGCCGAGGTTATGCCTTCCTGGTCCAGAATGATTTTATTCTGGCTTTTGAGCTTTATAATTAGCTCCTTCAAAACGAAACATTTCTCGGTAAGATGACTTACTATGCGGTGACATTTGTAGAATCTCGGATCGCTGACTCGATCTTTTTCATTCGGCCGCTTGCACTCTGGGAGTTCGATCAGCTTCGCCTCCAAGAGTTGTTCAAGAATGTCGGGGACATCTGAGTCAGGGAATGGATACTGCTTTTGCTCCAACTCTCGCAATGTCACCTTCCGCCTTTCCTGTTGTTTTGGCTGAGTTATTTGGGTCGGAGGATTTACCTTAGCTTTGGCGCCCACTTTTACTGGTGCGGCTTCAACAGTCATCACTTCTTTCCCTTTTTCTAAGCTGTTGAATTTCTTAATCTCCCTTCTGCCTCCTTGGTGGTCCTACTGGATGGAAACTGTGCCCCCGGAAGTCTGGATGCTTATCTCCATATCATGTGCGCGGGTCGCCAGTTCTTCGAAGGTTCGGGGTTTGATACCCTGCAAGATGTATACCAACTCCCAATGCATTCCTTGGATGCACATCTCCACGGCAGAAGTCTTCGTCAGACGATCTTTGCAGTCCAAGCTGAGGGCACGCCACCTGCGTTGTTGCAGGTTTCAACGAAGTGGGCGATGTGCTGTTTGGGATCGCCTCGTCCGTCGAATTGTTGAAATTTGGGCGGCTGGTAGCCCAAAGGCATGTTGAGACTTTCGATCCGTCTGGTGTACGGTTTGACGTATATATGTGATCCTTTGAAGGATGTAGCTTGTTGCAGGCGGATCGTATTTGTTATCATTTCCTGCAATTGTTGAACAGATAGCGAAGCTACAAAATTTGAGGGTGACAGCTGTGTAGAACTACTTGGTCGCTTCTCTGCAGTGAAGACGTCGGCTGATGTGGCTTCTGGAGTGAAACCGGGTAGATATGGTTGCTCCTCGCGGAATTCAGGATCATATTGGTTCGGAGATTTCCTTTGAGAGCGACGATCTGTTGATCTTTTTCCTCTACGACTCTAATCAGCTGCAAAATTTTGTTCTCCAATTCTGAAATCCTTTCTTCTGTACTGGTTGTGTTGGTCATCATGACGGCAACAGATGAGGCTCCGCGAAAGACTGGGGGAGAGAATTCTTCTGCTTCCTCTGTGTGGATCTCTACAGAATGTGTTGGATTCTGTTGAGCGGGCTTCGTCGTGTTGCCCCCGACTTCGATCGGGGTGGGTGATTGACTCCTCCATGCCGCAAGAGAGTCAGGGGAGAGATCCTGTTGTGCGAGCTGTGGACTCTCCGTGTCGATATTTTGTCGGGTTTGAATGGTAAAAAATTGTGTCCGTCCCCTAGTTTCTGGACCTGTGTACCCAGGTAGGGTAGTTGATGCAGGTAATGGAGCCGTTGCCTTCTTGTTGGTACCGGCAGCTGTACTTCTTTTTGTTGCCATTTAATGTGCTGAACACCTGTAAAAAAAAAATTTTTTACCTTTTTTTTTTTACTTTTACTTTTTACCTTTTTTCGTCTTTTTCTCTATTTTGTCTTTTTCTTTTTTTCTTTTTCTTTTTCTCTTTTTTGTTTTGGCTCTTTTTTTTTTGCTTTTTTTTTTCTTTTTTTTTTCTTTTCTCTGTTGCTTCTTTTTGCTTTTTTTTGTTTCTTTTTTCTTTTAAGGAACAAGAGATGAGAGGTGAAGAAGTCCCACCGAGCGTGACAAAAATTTGTAACGGGTAAATTTCGAGTCTAAAACAATTAAACTCGAAAATACAAAAATATATTACAAATAAAAATTTAAAAATAAAAGAAAATTTACGTGGGGTCGATCTCCGTATATCCTCCGATTAGTGTTCCTTTTTTGATTCTGTCAAGGGCTGCACGAGCTTGATATTGAGAGAAATAATTTCCACAGCTTTATCTTGAACTAGGTAGACTGAAACTGAATCTGATTTGGACGTTTAGACTACGGTTAAGAACCGCAGAGACCTGATCTGAGCCGATCTGACTTAATTTCACCGAGGGTCGAAGGGACTTATTCTTGGATGAGTTGCCTAGATTTTGCTGAGGGCCGTATGAGCCTTGATCCCAGCCAGATTTGTAGTAATTTGATATTTTCAGATCTATATTCTTATAAATTCAGATTTAGAGCGATCGGAGAATATAAACTCAAAAATAACCTTAGAAATGGAAACATCAAATTTTTTGGGGCTTACTCTTGAAATATCTTTTAAAAAAGAGTTAAGAGAGTATACTGCAGAGTAAAAACACGTAAGAAAATGAGAAATTTTCTTGAGAGACTTTTGAAATTTTCTTTTTCTTTCAAATTCTCTGTATTTTTCTGTTTACATATTTGCTGAATTATAGATAGAACTGGGGTGGGAGGGCCTATTTATAGGCCCTCCAAAAGAACTGTATCATAAATAGACCCTCCAAAGGAACTGTACCACCAACCATGATTGAAATTTTTTTTTTTATTGCATTTACAGTGATATTTTTATAGTTTTCATTTATTGAATTTTTCATAATTGAGTTTTTTTTATGTAATTCATATCTTTATAAAATGCAGTTTTAAACTTTAGTATTCTACAACAACTGAAATATTAAATACGATTTGTCTAAATTATTCTTTTATATCAACATTTTCAAAAATAGTGTCATTATATCAATATATAAATTTGAGCAACATAACTTCAATACTTACTTATTATAAATTTGAGCAATATAACATCTTCAAAAATAGTGTTATTATATCAGTATATAAACTTTAGTAATATAATATTTTCAAAAATAATGTCATTATTTTTCTATATATCGTGCACCAAATTTAGGACCTTAATTTCTATTATTAATTCTTAATAAAAAAACTAGTGTATTTAAAAAAAAACTGGGGTGGGAGGGCCTATTTATAGGTCTTCCAAAGGAACTGTGCCACCAACCATTTGGTTGGTGGCAATGGGTTGGCAGCTGCCAACCATTATTGAAATTTTTTTTTTTTTTTTTGCGTTTATAGTGATATTTTTTTAGTTTTCATTTATTGAATTTTTCATAATTGAATTTTTTTTTATGTAATTCATATCTTTATGAAATGCAGTTTTAAATTTTAGTATTCTACAACAACTGAAATATTAAATATGATTTGTGTAAATTATTCTTTTATATCAACATTTTCAAAAATAGTGTCATTATATCAATATATAAATTTGAGCAACATAACTTCAATACTTACTTATTATAAATTTGAGTAATATAACATCTTCAAAAATAGTGTTATTATATCAATATATAAACTTGAGTAATATAACATTTTCAAAAATAGTGTCATTATTTTTCTACACATCGTGCACCAAGTTTAGGACCTTAATTTCTATTATTAATTCTTAATAAAAAAACTCGTGCATTTAAAAAAAAAAAACTAGGGTGGGAGGGCCTATTTATAGGCTCTCCAAAAGAACTGTGTCACCAACCATTTGGTTGGTGGCAATGGGTTGGCAGCTGCCAACCTTGATTTCAAGGTTGGCGGCTGCCAACTATGATTGAAATTTTTTTTTTTTTTTTTTTTGCATTTACAGTGATATTTTTATAGTTTTTATTTATTGAATTTTTCATAATTGAGCTTCTTTTTTTTTTATGTAATTCATATCTTTATAAAATGCAATTTTAAACTTTAGTATTTTTGACAACAACTGAAATATTAAATACGATTTGTCTAAATTATTCTTTTATATCAACATTTTCAAAAATAGTGTCATTATATCAATATATAAATTTGAGCAACATAATTTCAATACTTACTTATTATAAATTTGAGCAATATAATATCTTCAAAAATAGTGTTATTATATCAGTATATAAACTTGAGTAATATAACATTTTCAAAAATAGTGTCATTATTTTTCTACATATCGTGCATCAAGTTTATGACCTTAATTTTTATTATTAATTCTTAATAAAAAAAAACTCGTGCATTTAAATTTTAATATTTAGATCATCTATTCATTATATTTTTAAATCATATGAGATTTGTAATATAAATAGCCGATTTGTCATTGACCATGAGTATCAAATAATTTGAATTGTGAAAATATATGACTTTTTTAATTTTCATTTAGAAGGGTATGAGGTAGGGATGGAGATCCTCATTTCTCGACGGGAATGGGGGCGGGAATTAAAATTGTATACTAGACGGGGACGGAGATGAGAATGAAGATAAGAGTAATAAACGAGTACAGGGAACGAGGAGGTTATCCCTGCCCCCGACCCTCCCCATTACCAATCTTAGAACCTATAATCAATTGATTATGCTTTGCGAGAGGAGCATATTTTAGACCATATATACAAACTTTTCTGAAAGACATATTTGTTCAGAAGAGATAATAAAAGAATTCGATTTTGAGTGACTTACGTATCTATTCTATATTAATAATTTATAGCGAAAAGATGCGTGCCCAAGTTGTTTTCTGAATCATTTGGTAACATTGAACCTGCACTAAAGAGACCATCCATCGACTTTAAGCACAAAATGCTAGAAATTATTGCATTATCCAAACATGTCCGGTGATAAATCTCATCCAAGAGACCATATAACATTTGTTGCAGAAAAATTCAACAGAATCAAAATTTTTTTTTCGTCACTATTCAATTGGATTTACTGACAATTTCCCTCGGTAGAACTAATACGTTGTGATAATCCCATAAAGGAAAAGTCAGTTGATCATGCTTGATGTCACTTATTTTTCTCTTTTTATTCATATGCTTTTTAATTTTTTTTTTTTTAATAAGTAAAATTAACTCATGATCTAATACTATTCAAATATTATTTTTAATTGTTTTTATTCAAATGAATCCTACTTATTATTTGATTTAAAATTATAAGTAAGTTATACTCATTTAAAAAATGAAGTGAAAATTGAAATCCCCTCTTATTCATTATTTTCGTGGTCATTAATTTAAAAGGAATAATCTCCACCTTTGAGGTGGTTGACAAAAGTAGAAGGTTTTTTTTTTTTTTTGGGTTGATTAATATTTGTTGCATGATAGTTTCATTTCCATTAATTTTACAAGTTCCTTAGACAAAAAAGTATGGCTGGGATGTTTGCAGATAATGCCTAGCATACTATTACTCTTTATGTTTATTAATCTCAACGTGAAAAATGCCAAAGTCTCCTTCTTCTTTTTCTTTTTTTTTTTTTTTGCAGTAAAGAAAAATTCATAAGCTTGAAACAACTCAAAGCTAGGGAAAAACATATACCAGGACGAATTATAATGCAATCGACTAATTAAATTGTATGACCGAACAATTGTTATTTGTAATAAAAATATTGATAAATTTAACGTATTTTTTATTTTTTTTGTTGTAAATATTAATCGATTGATTGTACAATATTATCGGTAGATTGCATTGTTAGTTTTTCCGGTCAGTTTTTGCCGTCGGTTTTTCCGATCCAGAGTAATTAGACTCGCCGGCCACTGCCTTGATGCCTCCTCAACGTCGGGGACTCAAAGTTTTTCATATTTGAAAGATAAATTAATCTCTAGCAATTCAAGATGAAACGGGAAATGGGCAAAGGCCCACTGCAAGAGGAAATGGGACATGAGCAAAGGCCCACTGAAGTCGGCCCTGTAAAGGCGCGAATTTAGGTTGAAGTCAGAGCCAATTAGTTTAAAGTAAGAATTCTGTTTACAAAAACACAAAAAAATAGACATGATATATCGTTAACAAACCATATGTTTTCAACACTCCATTGGACAGGGCCGAGAAAAGCTTCCCTAACTGTATCACAAAAATGTAAAGATTCCAGAAGCAGGTCCTATTAGCTTGGCCATATATTGCTGGACTTTGAATCCTAAGGCAGAGCCAGTAGGGGTTGACTGAATTCATTTCTCCATAATTCCTTAATTTTGAAGTACATAACCAACTTTTGGCTAAACCCATATGGATAGTTGTATATTGGTGTGGACATTTAACGAAAAGAAAATGAAAATGACGACTCATTGCTGATCACTTATACGAAAAACAGCATGCCTATACACAACCAAAATGATGCTGGAACTACAAAATATATCAAACAAGGCAATTTTTCATACAACCGAAAAAAAAAAAAATTGAATAGTGATGCTATTCAATCCGGAAATGTTTTCTTAATTACCCTATTGATAAATTGAACCAAAGGGAAAAGTTTGTGCTCCGAACAATCTTTTTGGAGAAATTCTTTGAAAACAGACTATAAAAACGCAATTAATTGTGAATTTAGTATAATTGTATTAATTTTTTTTAAGAAAAAAATTATTTTTGCATATATCATATAAGATATACAATTTAAGATGACATTCATCTATTTTTAACTTTTAATTTTATAATTTTTTTGTCATATTTTTTCAATTTAGTTATATTAAATTAGCAAATAGTTGCATTTTTATACCGTGTCTAGAGAAATTGTTCGGTGCAAAATCCACACCCTTTGAAACAAATCAATGGCTCGCGCAATATGTCACTTATTGGAAGAAATCGACGTGAAACCAAACTAACCGATAAACCATCAACCATCAACTGTTTGACGTCAAAGAGGTGGACACTAAGAAAATAAAGTGATGATCAGGCTACAGCTGAGCTATCCATATGGTAACGTACTAGACACACTTAATCACTAATAAATCCCCGTTACAAGTCTTCATCTGTCCAAGCTTCAACAGGAAATTAATTAAGAACTTGATAAACACTAATTAAATATCGCGTTTCATTACATAAAGTTGGTGGGTGGGTGGGAATAATGTTGTGGAAGAAGCTTCCTCCTAATTCATTAAGGATGTTCATTAAACGTAATTAACAAAACATTAATTATTATGCGACTTACGATGCCACGATTGTACTTTGCCTTTTTGGATAAAACCGGCACCCACCGCCCAACAAATAGACCAAACATCATAACTAATTTGACGTAAATAATTCTGGTAATTTAACAGAAAAAACAGAGCAATAAAATAGTCAATAAAATATACTACTCACCAACCACCAAACAAAAGAAAATTCAAACTTTCTTTTTCCCAAATTTCAAAATTTTATCACTTGACCGACCCAATTTTTTTTATTTTTGGAAAAAAATTACCATGGGATGATGTTGAGCTTGTTGCATTATTGTCCAGCACGTCTGTGATAAATCGAATTAACGAAATTGTATATTGTTGCTTTAGAATTCGAACAGAATCAGTGGTAAGTAACAGTCCAATCAGATTTAACCAGCAGAATTAATACTCTATTATCATATAATCATCAATAATTTTTGAAATTGAACTATCCCCGTTTTGTCAAAAAAAATTACATGAATGTGGAAATTAGACGCTAAGATTTGATGCATGCCCATCTCACTGAACTTGATCGTTAATTGCTGTTGATATGGTTTTTTTTTTTTTTTGATAAACAATGGATGAAGATTTGAGTAACGTTGGTACGCCTCAAATTTTCAAAGTAATAGAACTTGTTTGAATTTCCTTTTTGTTTTTTTTTCTCGGATCAAATTTTTTTGAATTTCTAGTCACTGCTTTTTGAGCAAATGAATTTCTAGTAACTCAAAAGGTGATGGCTTTGACAGAAAATTTACAATCACGAACATTCATGGCCCTCTGAAAATCGCCCAACCCCACGTCAGCGCAGCTAAAAACCAACCTATTCGCCAACAGACAATCATCGGATGCCACAATATTGTGTATTAGGGTCCAACTACAAGACCCACCATCGCCGATCTCGCACATTATTATTTCTCCGGCGGCCGAAGAATTGTTTATGTACACAAAGTTACTGACAAAGTTTGCACTTATAGACCACATGCTACAGCTCTCTCCCTTCAGCTTCTCCAGAAGCTCCTTTGGGATGGCCCCTATCTCTCTGATTATCTCAAACGACTCGCCGTTTAGCTCCCACAGTTTCAGCCCGTTGACTTCCTCGTTGCGGTTGTTGTCCCCAGTCAGACCAATCAAGAACAAACGACCGTTGGAAAATCCGATGTTGGAGGATCGAACGCTTTCGTCGGGCCGCAGATCATACGGTCCTCGCCATGCCTTGGTGGCAGGGATCGAAGGTGTAGGCTATTCCTGTGCTCTTCTCCGCCACGTAAATTTTGTCGGAATCCACCGTGACGGAGAGCCACGTGGAGGCCGCAGAGTCCTTGAAGATCCCCGGCATGGAGTCGCACTTGTCCCACGTGCGCATCTCCAAATCATACAACTCCACCGCCAACGGATCGTCCTCGAAGTCGCACCCGCCGCCGGCGATGATGACTGTTTTCCCGACAGCTGCCACGATGGGGTCCGCCCTCCACACGAGGGGAGGCTCCACGTGGTTCCACGTCAGGTGGAGCGGGTCAAATGAGAACGAGAACTTGAAGGGCGATAACATGTAAAGAAGCGTGGAATGAGATGATCGGAGGGTGGAGATGTACTTGATGGACGGCTCGATTGTTATCTGGACCCACAAGCGCGAGCGCGGGTCATAAGCCTTTGCGGAAATGGAATATGGGTGCCTAGTGCGCTGGGTGTAGACGAGGAGCCACGGCTTGATTTTGTTGCAGCAACGGAGGGAAGTGGAAACGGCTAGCCGCCAGGACTTGGACACGTGACAAGCTGGGACGAGATCGGTGAGAGGCACGTGGGTGAGTATGGACTCCAAAACGTCGCCGTAAATTGGAGCTTCTGCTTTTTCTTCCGGAACCTCCTTATCTTGCTTAGCCATAATCTTTGTGATCCTTGAGTTGGAAAATGGAAATAGAAAGTTTGGAGTTGAAGTTGTTGTTGATGAGGAATGAAGGAAATTTGGGTATCGGTTTTCGTAGTTATATATTAGGAACTGATATGCCCGCCGGGCACCACTTGAGGACAATGGATTGGAACTTAATTTATTAGAAAAAAAAAGAAAGACAAACATAAAAATTGAAATTAATAATTATGATTGTATGTATGTGAGTCATGACTATTTTTCTATTTTTATGAACTTTTCAATTCAGTACTAATTTTATTACCAAGGTCTCATCTGGGAAATATGGCTGTTTCCCTAGCTACTCCTTTGATTAAAAAAAAATTAGGATAATTTTAACAAAAATATTTGGTATACATATTATGCACGCCAAGTAGTACATATAAGAATAAATAATATTTTTTGATTATTTTTAAAAAAATTGAGAGAAAAAAATTTAGTGAATCTTATATATTACCTACATTTTAAATTTTAAAATAATATTGATCTAAATTTTAATTTTAATTTTATAAAAAAAATATTATAATGTTAGCTCGGTACACCATTTGATGCAAACTGTGGGTGCACCAAGTAAAGCCCTAATTATAAACTATCAGTGGGTCGTTTCTAACATACACTCTGGCAAGATCAAAAAAAAAAAAAAAAACTCAAAAGCATAGCCTAGAAATAATAATTAGAAGTTTATTTCTTTCTCCTTTACTTTTATTTTTTTATTAAAAAAAAGATCTTACTGAATATATCAGTCATTTGATCCTTAAGTCGGGACCGGAGTAACTTCCATTTATTTGAGTCCTATTCAACGATTTTAAAGGGATCGACTCACTTCCCGAATACTAATGAGACCAAGCATAACTCTACCACTAAAGCCTTAACAGATAAATCTGCACCTAATACTGTGCATCACAACTTATATTCAAAGAGATCCCCAGCATAGATCAGTTAAATGAAGTGCAGGCATAGAAATTTGAACCTAAAACTTACAATATAAAAATATGTCGATTTACTATTAAACTATTATCTCAAATAGTCTTTCTGCTTTACTTAAAAAAAAAAAAAACAAGAAATAGTAATTAGAAGTCAAATGTTGTATTCCAGTCAATCTTGGTAGCTGACGGTGCCGAACAAGACCGGGCCAGAATTTTATTAAATTGGAAAGTATTAAATTTGTTGTTCTTTTGTCTTCGTCTATAGTTGCAGCTGAATGGTCCTTTTCTCAACTACTTCAAATCCCTTATTTTGCGAGAGTAGAGCTGCCAAATCGTTGTGTTTCGGGAGAATGATTTTTTTACTGACTTCCTTATTAATGTAGATTTATTACCCATGCCACTTCTGGTGGTGTTGGCCCTCAAAGCCATGCCACAATTGCCTCAGTTCCCAAGATTCCCAATCTGATCATGACATCTACAAAGGTATTGTTTCTCGAGTTTTATAAGTAAATGATGCCTACTCAAATTTTTTGTTTAATCTCATGAAAAATAGAGCAGAACGCTACCGCAATGCTAGAGTCGCTCTTTAATTGTCAAAATTGTAAGCTCAGTAGGCACGGTAACACATTATAAATTCTTTTGTAAATTGTTTAGAAAAGCGAGGAAATTGACTTATGACTAATTTCATCGTTTTACCGATAAAACAGACTAATCATCTAGATGACTAACTATCAGCTTAAAATAGTGAACTATTTAGTAATTTCATATCAGTCAAAAATCAATGAACTATTGCGTGTTGTGTATAACAGTAACGCGTTAAACATGTCAACTCCGATATCTTAAATTCGAGTGCTCTGAGTCGTGTGGTGGAGTCAAACCTACTTCTTTCTTTTTGAAAACTAATGTTTAACTATAACAATTCAGACAATTTAAGAGTTCTCTTACGAAAGAAACCTATATTTCTTGATAAGATTGTAAGAAGTAACAGTTGTTCTCTCATTTTTTTTTTTTTTAAAAAAACCAACAAGTCCGACTAATTGGACAAAAAAATGGTAGATTCAAGTGGGATCAATTTAGTTTCATGCTGCATACAAAACGTTTTATATTACATGCAAATGCAAAATATCAATGCATAGTATAACTACTAGGTTTAGTTTAGCGACCATCAACATCAAGTCACAATCTCTCTTGCTCAATTCAATTGGATCGAACAAAAAAAATATATCAATATAGTATAAAACACTTTATATGTAGTAAAAAAATCAATTTTGTGCATTTAAATCCGCTAATTTTAAGTCTATTCAGATTTTTCTGAAACGGATACGTTTACCTAACTAAAAGGACACAAAAGATAAATGAATCATATATCACGTCACTATTTGCAATTTCCTTTTTTTGGTCAATTGCCACTATATCCAAACAACCCTACAAAACATGCGTCCATATCACAGAAAATTGGTAACAATCACATTTTAAAGATGTTTAGCGTGGGGTGCGTAGCTGTGCCGTCAGGGAGAAAATAAGGAACCTTTTGTTTTTTTAATCCAAAATAAGGAACCTTTTTTGAGCACAAAATATAAAATAATATTTGGTCAAAAAAATATAAAATAATGTGTTTTTTTAACACAAAAATATATAATATAAAATAATATGTACATTTTTTTGACAGTAATAATATGTATGGGCGATAATGGTCGGTTTATTCATATATCGTATGGTTAGGTGCGTAACCGTGCCGTCAAGGAGTTAAAAGGATTAAAAAAAAAAAAAGGTGAAATAAATGCAATCCCTTATCTTTTTTTTTTTTCTTTTTGCTTAAAATGGAATCAATTTATTAATACTCAAACGAAGCCATACATGAAATCAATATAAAAAATGCCGAGAATACCTGCATCAAACAGGATGAAAGAAATCAACACAAAAGCCTACATAACAAATAGTCAAAACGACTATTAAAACAGGAGAGACGAAGTCTAAATCAACCAACTGAATTAGATATAGTTGGAAAAAGTTGTCTATAGCAATATATACTATACATCGGTGAACTTAACATAGAAATTGTTCGAACATCTTAGATACCGATTTCTGCAATAGCCAAATTACAAGTATGAAACTGAAAATAAACATAGGTAATACTCATAATACAAAATATCCCACACAAAGGGCAACAAAGGCTCCTGCTATTAAAAAACATCCAACAAGAGAGCCAAGCATAAACTAATATGTTGGTTTCACATGTTAAAATATAGTTTTCTTTTTAAATTTTGAATTTTTTCTCTAAAAATACACTGAACTAAAAAAATTTATTATTATTTTTTATTATGTAAATTTCACTTGCTAACTCACTGTGACTTTGTGTTCTAGAAAAATTTTTTACTCACCAACCATTTTCCCTTTAGTAAAATATATAGTATCTTGACAAGGGGTAATAAAATAGTTAGGCTCATTTGTTGCCTTTGGTGTCATGTCTTCTCTTGTCATTTTGCAAGGGTAGCTCAAACTTTGTTTTCAAGATGCTTAATGGAAAATGAGATCAGCATGTTCTTTTTTTTTTTTTCGGTATGACCTAGGATGGAGGGGCATTAATTAGGAATATGGCGATTTTTTTTTTTTTTTTTTGGGATTTGAGAGTAATGTTACTTTGAACATTACTGCATTATGGGAACGGAAGATTACTAGAAATGTATTTTAGAATACAATATCTGGAATGAATATCTGAATCTGATTATTTTATATGAAAGTATATATATATATAGACTTTCTTGTTTCAAATGAGATAAATACTCTTTTGATATTATAGTTGTATTTTTATTTGATTTGATTGAAGAAGAGAACCTTTTTTTTTTTTTTTGATAGAAGAAGAAACGAACATTTTGATTTTTCGTATTACAGTAACGATGTGTTAAATTTATATTGCACCTTAAATACTAGTATAACAGAGACCGAAAATATATAAAATTTATATTATCTACGGTTAAATTATGTCATAATTTAATTCGTACATGTAAAAAATTCAAATATAAGCATTTAGTATATGTATTATTTACCATAAACCAAATTCATTTATCCAATTTTTTTTACGAAAACTAATAATCAAAAATTATAATCAAGTACCTTAGTTGAATAGATATGCATTGAGCTTTTACTGAGAAAAATGCATACATGAAATAATTAATAGTTTCCAAAATATGATTTTCCAAACAGTACGTACTTGTTCAAATGAGGGGTATTTTAGTTTGTCTTTTGCTCTAATTTACTATCTTCAAAATACTTATAACCCAACAAAGGGCCTCCAATATCTAGCATTGTATTCTCTCTTGAACTAAATAAATCCATTAAAGTATTGACGACGAAAACCTTAATAAATCAATAAGAGCGGCCTTTTTAAATGCTAATAGAAACTGACTTTGGTCTCTCAAATTTTTAGTTTCAGGTTTAAAATTCAATTCTTAGTCCTTATTAAAGTTTCTCTCTAGTGGAATGCATTCGGCAATCATTGTACATTCTACTCACAAGCCAAAAATCAGGTGACAAGTAAAAAATCATTAGTTTCCACTTCCCATCACATGTTTTCTATGTTAATAAGAAAACTTTGGTAAAAAAATCCAAGTTTTCTTGGCAGTATTGATGTTTATTTGAACGTTTAGAATTTCGCCGAATGCAAATATAAGTTTCATTGCCGAATGCAAATGCAAGTTTCACTCTATGCAGACGGTAAAATTGACATAGAAAGAATGGAGACATCTTTGTTATTAGATATGGATTCATGATACCATCATTAACTCCTACTTAGTATAAAAAAATTAAAAATGTATGATCAACGATCACGATCGTACAAGTCCGAGTGTGGGATGCACAATGTAACTTTGCGCAAATAAATTTTTAACACGCCTAACGCAAATAAATTTTTTTAAGATAATAGCAGGATGGCACATGCAAAATGGAAATACAAATGGGAATGAGTTCCATCATCTGTAACCTAGTATGCTTCACAGCAAGGGGAACAAAATCCATGACTTTATACAAAGAACAATACCAATAAGATCAAAATCATACAAATCTGGTTATCATGCAAAAAGGACAACACTTATTTACGTCCTAAATTTTTATGAAATTTTACGATGGAATTCAAAACCTTTCAATTATTTTAATTAAGTTATACACCTTTCAAATCTTTTACAATCAAATCCTTTCGTCAATTTGACCGTTAAAAACGTATTTGATCGTTAGGTCAAATGCCTTCCAGATTTGTTAGGCCAAATACATTTTTAATGGACAAACTAATAGAAGGACTTAATTGTAAAAGACATGAAAAGTATACAACTCAATTGAAAAAATTAAAGATTTAAGACTCAATTGTAAAAATTTATAAAAGTTTAAGACTTATATAATTGTTATCCCTTACGCAAAATGGCGACACAAATTGTACTTAAATCAGTTCATCCGACTCCAAGATGTATTAATTAAGCAAAATTCACGATACAGAGATTGCTACCTTCTTGTTAATTTTTACAACTGAACAAGAAAATAACTTGCATTCCTCATAGAAAATAATAATAACAATAATAATAATAATAATAATAACAAAAATAAGGAACTTAGATTTCTGTATATCAGCAAAAATCCATACATCAACTTGGCAAAATGCTGCTTTACCTGCTCTATCCAAAGCAGCTACTTCTGAAAAAATGAAGAATGTACAGCAGCCAATGATGCCAGTATGCCTGTTTGCCGTTTGTCGGCTGTGCTTCTAAAGCATTAGTTACTTTCTGCCTTCTCATCTGGAACCCTGATAGGACTCTGGATATGATCTTGACAACCAAGAGTGCTTCAGCCTAATTATCAAGGCAAAGATGCCGTAGCACGGGATATGCATCAACCCAACTCCTAAATACCTGTAAAGTCCAAAGATGCAACGTGAATGGAAGCCCATAAATGCCAGAATAATATTGGAATGTGGTCAATTTGAGTTATTGCAGTTGCTTTAAGTATCCTTTGGACATGCTAGATGTTATATGCAACTCAACAATGGAAATGCTCTGATGGAGGGAATGAAAGACAAAGTTGCATCTTTGTTCCATATGGTTGAGGTATATTATTGCTCACAGAAAGCTACAATCTATTGAGAACCACCATAAACAGAGTGAGCAATAAGAACCTAACAGTCATTCTGTCAAATTTTAAGTACTAAATGGATGATTTTCACTTTCTCCAAGCACCAAAAGCCTCGGGTTGCCAGTAAGAACCAGCAACATCTTTGAATAGATCGTTACATTCTTAATGAATATGAAAATGGTTAACCACTACAAAATTGTGTCTACAGTTTTGATGATGCATGTGCTACAAGGAAGCATGATGATGATTCACATACCACAAAGGTGCGTATTGAGAAGATAAATCAAGAAATGGATACGGCCACCTGTAAAAAAAAAAAAAAAAAGTTACTTATGAATTATGGCTAAATTTCTGGAGAACCAATCAAATTATATTAAACAAAAGGGAAAAAAAATTTTACCACATGGATACACAAGCATGGATGATCCACTGAAAAACCACAAACACACTTGTCCACAAAATAAAATATGCAATCCTGAACAGGGGAAATCGCTGCAAATGTGAAGAATCATATTTTGTTATTAGCAGGAAGGAACCCAAGAAATGAAAATGGAAAAGGAAAAGAAATGTCAACAGTACTGTGAAGGAAAAGGAGTTACCAAGCAATTCAAAGTTGTGTCACCGAGGATGAAAACAGCATTGACTGAATGCATGCAAGTGTTGAGCTGCAATGGACAAAATAACGTAGTTCTAAGTAGATGAAAGATGGGAGGAAGCAGGAAAACTTAGCAAAATTAATGTGCACTCCAGAAAAGGGCTATCGAGTATCACCTACAGACGTCATTACTATATTATTGCTGCATGTGCCCTGGCTATCACCAGATATGCCAAATTGAGGACCAAGGTTCATACTTTTTTATAGCATATTATGGAATCATTTACATTTTGTTACATAGTGAGAGAAAAATCAGAACAGCTGCATGTATATGACAAAATATCCATGACTAATTATTGAATGAATCATAGCATGATATCAGTCCATTCCAATTTTACAAAAGGAAAATCAAGATTCAGGTCAAAAGACTAGCAAAAGTTAAGAGCAAATCAAAATCTAAAGCAGTCTTTTTGAACGCATAAATAATCGAGTCCAGATTTTTGTTCAGATTCAATTAGTCCACAAAGATGATTTGTAAATTTAATCCAATTGGACAAGTATCAAAACATGAAAGATTAACTTTTCGTTTTGCAGCCCACAGCCTGATCTCATACTCTCATTCCCAGCCCAAACCCCTGTTTGGCACCTGTGAACTTATTGTTGCATAAGAAGTAAGTATAAGAAGGATAGGGCTATACTTACAAAATCGAGAGTAAAACTTTTAGCCGTCAGAAATGGATAAAGAACGAACCAGAATACACAATCTGTAAGCACTACAGCACCTGCACACATCTGTTAAGAAATATGACAGCAATCAATGATTCAAGAATGCAGGCTCGTTATGCTTTGTTCACAGATGCTTAAAAAGTACTTGTGAACATCATGTTTCTGTTAAACAACTACTGCAGTTTGCTGTGGTGCCTCATTCAACATATTCCACAAGAAAATACTGCAAAGGTTGTTCTTCAGCTCCCCCTTTCCCCCCAAAGCCAACAAATTGAGACACATCTATTCCAAATTGAGGTCACCAAGAAACAAAATGAAGAAAGCATAACAAAATAATTGTTCAGACAGTGTGCAAGAATTTGACTACCAAAGACTTGTTTTCCTTTTGAACTACCAACAAATTGAAAATCGAAATTGCAAATTGGCCTAAGCATTAAGGCAATGCATTGTAAAATATAAAATTTACCTGGAAAACAATTTGAAAGACATAAACCCATGGACCAGCAATTTGGCGAGTATGAGGCTGATGATGAGTGTTGGGACTTTTGGGCAAGTTGATATCTGCAATTTCCCCATTTGTGGGAGCAATATAGGTGCCTCGCTCTGCATCTAAATTCCCATTACCAGCCCAATCAGCATCCAATTTTTGGCGATTCTTCACACATCCATAAATTGACATCAAAGATCCAAGCTACATATCAAAATTGAGAACATGAGAAACTTATGAATCACAGTATATCGATCTCAAAAATATAAGAATCTGCAAGTTTTCTTCCAAAACCCCAGTCAGACTACTAGGACATGGATAGATTGCTCATGTATTGCTGACTCCAATTTCACAACAGAAAACTGGATACAAATTATGCCATAAACAACTTTAGACTAATCCATGATAAGATTTGCACAAGAGACTTACGGCAAAATAGAATGTGACCAAACTAAATGTCCACCTGCACAACACAAGGAAAGACAGAAGCTTTAGAAAAGCAACGAGCGACTTAACTTTTGCTAATTTGTTTCTATGAACATCAAAGCAAAGCTGAGTGACTAGAAACAATCTTAGATTTTACTTCAACGTTCAGTAATTTCTGTGCATGAATGAACTCTATATTGATTAATGGCTTACTGAGTGTAAAAGTAAAATATGCCTCCCCCATCAACGATGGCGTTTGCTGTGATCAGTGACAAAAGAATGGCAAGAGCAATTATTCTAAAGACAAGCAGCCAAGCAGGATGGATTCCTCTTAGACAAGTCCTCCATGCTTCATCCTTATACAAAGTTCCAGGTTTTTCTCGCTGATTTTCCCCCCTCTCAGGTACTGATTCCTTGGACCCTTCATATTTCCAAATAAGAATTGCTGATAAGATCATAGAGAATGTAACAAACACTGCACAGATAAGGAACCTCCAGTTCAACCAATAACTTGGAGCAGTCGTATCAGCTGTCATGATGGGCTTCCAAGTATGCTTTGAGTTTGATGATCCTGTTAAGAAACCCCACAAGTGACTCAAACTTACCCTACCAACTGCCATTTTTCCTTTCGTAACTATTCTGCAATGCTCTATTTGGAGTGAAAACTGACAGTCTTTACTAGATATACAGATTAAATCAGTTTGAAAAAGCTCAAAAACTTATTCCTGACAAGCAATTTATGTGGAATGCACAAAAAGCAGAAAGACACTTTCATTGTAAACATATAATTTTTGGTTGCCCAAAGAAGCATCCGAGAAAAAAATTAAGTCTTGTAAGACCAAAAAGAAGCCCAGTGCGCAACGAAAACCACAATATTTCCCAGCTTGTCCAACTCCCCCACCCCCAAAACCAAAAAGAAAAAATGAAAACCAGAAAAAGCTCTAACGAAAAGAGTTCTTCAATCAAATATAAATCCACAAAAAAAGAAAAAGATTAATGTGATTACTGAAAACGAACAAGAAAAAAGGAAATTCAAAGAAAGCAACAAAACCAAGAAATCTAAAAACTATAAAATAGTTCCCAACCAACAAATAGATGATTGACCATAATTGAATCCATCAAACCAAGAATGATTAATATATTCTCAATTTTGTTAAGTGACCTCACTAATGAATTTAAATTTCACAACTTTTTAATTTCACATGTAAGCGAAACACTCAAGGAATCGATACTAGAAGTAAGTAACAATTATGGACACACTATATATATACACACATGCACAATGACACACACACGGACACAGAGCACAACAACAAGCACATAGATTCCATGCTTTAGATGTGATTCACCAATAAAGTTACAATCTTTACGTTAAACCCAGATAAAATCATGACCCCAAAATATCACTTACAAAAGATAAGGGCCTGGAACTTACAATTCTCACAGCAAAACGGAGATAAAGAAACAGAATTGGGTGTGGCTTCACGTAAAAGAAGACGCTTTGCTTCTTTGTATCTAGCCTCTACAAGAGAAAGAGAAACACAGAGAAATGATTGAGATGGTTTCTGTAAAGAGAACTGGATTTGCTCACCCTTTTGGATCAATAAGTAGATTTTCTGATTCCGGGAGATTTCTGAAGTGTGTTGAGTATATTCAATCGAGAAGAAGAAGAGAAGACGGATCGCACTTTGCTGCCAAGCTTCTTTTTTGGCTCATGATGTTTGTTTTATTTTTTTTTAATATTTAATTATGACAATGGTTAATTAATAATTATTATTTGTTGGACCGAATGGATTGGCTGGCAGACATTGGTTTTCTCTAGAGGAAACCAGCGAATAGAATTTGTGTCCTTATTACGTGAAGGGAAAAAGTGCACAGCCATGAAGATAGTTAAATAGTGGTTAAATTGATATTTTATGTAATAAATGGTATATTTTACATAATTATAATAATAATAAATAATATAACTAAATATTATTATTTTTATTTATATTTATTAATTATAATTATATAAAATATATTTATTATTATATAAATTACATAACACCTAAATATTATTTAAATTAAATAATCTGATTATATAATACCCTCACGTGAATTTTAGTTTTTATTTTTATTTTTTCATAGAGTCCGAATACTGGTACACAAAATCATCAAATTCATTGATTCAACCGGACACAAACATCGTTTTTTTAACCATGAAAAGAATGTATTGCATTGATGTTATTTATAGTACGTGCTGATGTGTTGTGCAAAAAAAAAAAAATTTATAGCACGTGCTGATGGAGATTAAAGCATAATTTTTAAAATCAAATTAATTATTAAATTGATAAAAAAATTAAATTAGTAGTTTAACGGTTTAATTAAAAACTCAGCAGTTGAGTTGACGAGTTAATTCTTATTTAATAAAATAATAATAAATACTTATAATTTATCGTTTTAATAACAAACAATTAATATAACTATAAAAAATAGAATATTAATCTACTTACAACTAAAATAGAATTAAAATATAAGATATTTAAAATAATTTTTTATTTAAATCAATTAATAAAGTATTTATATCAAAAATAAAATATTATAAAGCTATTAATAGAGTATTCATATCTAAAAAAAATATTATAGAACTAACATATGATTCAAAAATGCTATATTTTTCATTAATATAAATAAATTTGATTTACCCTCATTTTTAATTAAAAAAAAAAAATAAAACGGTATCTTTTTAAAGAAACAACTTGGGTCATATTGAATCGTCTGATTCATTGATTTTTGGGTCATTAGTTCAAGTAGTTTTCAAATAGTTCGTTTCTTACCCTAATTCTATAACAAAACTAAACAGATTCACCCTCTAATTCACTGATTTTTCAATTCGACTGATTGAATCGGTTTGATTTTTAAAACTATAAATTAGTGTCATCGTATGTTCAATCCATTTTATAAGAAAAACTCATTATTCAAATATCAAGACTAAGCAAGATTTTATTACATGCAATTACAATGATTACCATTTAACTTCTCTCGTAAAAGAGGCTTAACATGTAAGCAATGATTGGGTTGAGGAGACTTTAATGTGAATGAATATAATGAATTTAAAACTTAATGTTATGTCAATTTTTATTCAATTAAAACAGACATCTAATATCTAATTTATTTGCATTGAGACAGTGCAGACCTAGAGAATTTAAACCTAAACTCACATGCAAAAAAATTATATAAACTTATTATCAATCTATCGTTCCGAGTAATTTTGTAGAAACCAGCGAAAAGAAGTTACTGTCTTTATCATGTCATCAAGCTCTTCTTGAGTTCGACTATGTAAACACAAAAATAATGGACTTAATTTGGCTCAAATAATTTTAAATTATATACAAAATGAAAGGATTGATAGAAAGTAAGCACTTCTGAGATAATTCAGATTTTGGGTTGATATCCAACAAAAAGTTAATTATTTGTATCCCCTCCTTCAATCCAGCTATCTTGTGCATGAAAATTTGGCGGTTTGAAGATTACAAAAAAAATATGACAATTAAGAATGGTAACGAAGACAATGCTTTTTTTTTTTTCCTTTAAAAAAATTACTTGTAAGTATATTAATTATAATATTTATAAATTAAAACTAATTTTTAGACCGTTAATATCTTTATTTAATCTTTCTATAAAAAGGATCTATCACTAAAGTATTATTAAACTCTAATAGACTTTATCTATGTCTGATTGTAATGTTAACAAGTTTAAAATTTAACACTGTACATTTAATAAATTCTCATTTAATTGAAACGAACGATATAAAAAAGACTCAAATTCAAATCAATATAAAAAAAAAAAATATACTGAACTATTATTAAACTACTATATATTAAATAGTAGGACAATGCCTTCTATTATTGATGGGTTCATATCCAACATAAGGTAATTGAGGTCTGAGGGTTTGCAACGTTCCCGGCGAGAAGCAACTAAACAGCAACCAATCAAACACATTCCAAGCAGGCATAAAAGTGGAAAATCGAACAAAGTGGGGTTCAAGATTTCTTGGTTCAACGAAATTTCCCTGACAAGATAGTCTCGTTCTCTTGTTAGGACGGAACTCCCCTAACTTGAGTAGGATTCATGAATTGCCAACGAACCATCCAACGCTTACATATTACACTTTTATACTTGTCGGTTCGGTTGCGTATTTGTAAAATTTGTTAAATTATAATTATTATAAAAAAATTTTAAAATATATAATTAATAATTATAATAATATAATATATATTTGAGTTCAAATTTTGAAATCAGATACGTTGACACCATCCTGTATTATTGATGGTGGACCCATCCCATTTCTGTCAGTCAGGGCTCCCCTTTTTTGTTTTTTTTTTTCCTGGCATGATCAATTTGCTTTCTGGTTTCTGCGAAAGAGCGATCATTTTGTCTTTTGGTCCTCGTGCTGGTGTTATCATCTGTGGGATGCAGAACCAAAGCGACTTAGGTTTACACAAAAAAAAAAAAAAAAAAAAAGCGTTCATTTCGAATACACTATTAAAAAATAAGATTACGTTGATATATTTAATAAAATATATAAAAATTATATAATTAATTTAACTATATTTAATATTTTTTTAAATTTAATATATTTTTTACTATCAAATTATTTATATCACTTGGTACTCACTATGCTTCTATAGTTATGTATCTAAAATTTTTTTCTATTATTTTAAATGTTCCATTTTTAAGAAGTCATTTAGATATAATTTAGGAGATTATTCTTTGTTCTAACAAATGGGAAGGCTGGGGTGAATTCCCCACAATTCAACTAAAGAGGATGTGCGTAAATGCACATCTTTGGGTCAAGTCGGGTCATTATATTTGGTCGTGAGGAGAGAGTACACCACTAAAAGTCTAAGTAAGGGTCACCAGCGTAATGATCAAAAGAAATGGGTATATTTAATTCCATCTTGTACCGTAGATATTTAAATTATGGTCAAATAATTATCTCAGAAGTGATCAAAGGAAATGAATATATTTAGTCTCACCTTGTGCCGTAGATATTTAAACTGTGATTGAATAATTACCTTAAAAGTGACTTTGACACTTAATCTACACATAAGATGGTAATACAATATGATAATACGATATTATTATCCCATTATAAAGGACTAGTTTTATTCTTTTAATCTTCTTGAACTAAATTATTTTATCACATATACTAAATTCAATTCTCGAAAATATCCTTTACATAACAGCATCTAATGCTAGCTCAAAAGTTTTTATGTTCCCAAAAAAATTTCTTTTACTTTTCTCTCCTTTTTCTCATCTTTGTTTGTAGCACGTGAGATGGCAATAAAGACTTGCCCCGCGGGGCCCCAACCAGTGCGAGGTCAACGCATATTGACCGAAAATTTTGATACGACGATGGGTGGAACAATATTCAACATCCGCGCCCTGTATCCATTCTCAATCCCACCCCGATTAGAATTTATTTTTTGTACAATAATTATATAAAACTTTTAGAAAATAATTTTGACAATTCTTTTTATATAATGATTATTAAATTTAATTTTTTACTCCAACTAGAAATTTACTATTTTATTTTATTATAATAATTATAAGATACATTCTTAGAGATAATTGGAACTACCATCACCAAATAAAAAATTTGGGATAGAATAGAGATAGAGATCCTAAACCCTGCTGGAGTTGGGATATGATCTTAAAATCAAAATCCCCAACGAGGACGGAGACGAGAACAAAGATAAGAGAGAGAATCAAGAGTGGGCATTGAATCATCCCCATCCCCAACGCGTCCCATTGTCATCCCACGAGCACATTGCACACCGCTGCCACCACTGTCTCCTACCATCGCTGCCGCGGCCATCTCCTACCACGGCCGACTACCGCAGCCGCTGCCCATCACGAAAAAAGAAAATTTTATTCAAAAGTTTCAATAATAAGAATGATATTATTGATATTTAAACAAACTTCAACAACCTATAATTCCAAACATAAGATATGTACATGGCATTCACAGCTTCACATACAATATCAGGCAATCGGTAAATGAATGTCTGGAGAGCTCTGATTATTTTCCTTTGCATTTTGTTCATTCCCGATCGAGCCTTTCTGCAATCTGATCAACCGGCAATGACCCCAGAGGGGCTGACGTATACATCTCTTCAAAAGTTTCGCTATCGTCACAATCATCATATTCATCTTCATCATTACCTTCGTCATCTTCGATTTCATACTCGTAATTGCTGTTTACATCATCTGCACCAAAATTTTCGGTGAGAGAATAACCATCAAACAGCGATGTGGAATTGCTGGCACTACCTTCACTAGACAAAACTAACGCTGGATAGGAGTGTTCAGTGGACTGAGAAACACTCTCAAATTCCTCCACTTTCCTCAGAAGATCATCCGGACCGAGATCAATATCATCAAGCAAAATTGCCTTGCTTGTATCAATTGCACGCTGCCACAAGGACATCATTTTAGGACTTGAGCTCGCTACTTTAGTTTCAGGCTTGCCAGATTCATCATCAGACTTCCCTGTATAGCATCAACGAATGAGGAAAATACGAATGAGGACCAAAGCACTAATAATGGTAGAAGCTGCCAGTTGAAACAAATTGACCTGTCAGCAACAGTATCAGGAGATAATACTAAATTGTTATGGTTTAATAGAGAAAGTGGTGCATTTGCAGAGCATAGCACATTCAAATGACCTTGGGCAATGAGGATGGGAAACGACAAACCACCACGGTACCACTGTAGTAAATATAACGGTATCTTATCTTTCTTGAAAAGCATGGAGCCAAAAGGGAAGGCTAACGGCAAATACTATCACAACGATGCAGCTCTTGAGAATCTAATTTCTAAGGAAGTACCTACTCTCTTATGGCATCTGATCTGATGCTCTTTGATCTTCAAGTCAATGGATTATTACAAGCTTTCGATTAATCTCAAGTGCAAAAATCATCCAAATTATCCATTGTCGTCTATGGAAATCAGCCACTCATGTCGCTGATTATGAGTGAGATCATGTTATAAATCACCTAACCAGTAATAATAAGTGATTATGACAATTCTTTGTTCTCCTAATTGAAATTAGACAGTCAAGAATACTTGTTGGTTGAATTGACAATTAAGACCACCAATAGGGAACAAAATCAAGTGTCTTAGACTTTTAAAGCATGAAAGTGAGCCACACTTCACAGTCTGGATTTGTACAGCAATATCAGTCAAGAATTCTTCTAGTTATGAAAATTTGAAGTACCTATTAACATTCATAGCACTTACCTAAATCATCCAACTCAATAGGAGGATTGACTACAGCTGGAAATGAAACTGATGGAGTTCCTGGATACATTGATTTCCAATTCTCTCCCCTCCACATCAATATTTGCTCATCATCAAATGACAAGAGCACACAAGGTACCAATTCCTGACAAAAACAAAGAAGCACATTATGCGAAAGCTATGACTGCGTTACAAGGGGTTTTATCTCCAGTAACATCCACATGATGGGGAACATAGACTTTCGCGATGATGTTCTGTCACATGCACACATAATGCATCTTCATAATCTTAAAATATCAGTCCAGTTATAGAGGGGTGCAAATGATAGAACCTAAGCAGCAATTTTAATTTATTATTCGAAGCTTTGGTGCTTTGGAAGTAGTCCAAACTTTATCTCAGGATCATTAAGTTTCTATTAAGCTACTTTTATGGTATTTCCTTATTCAATATTGCCTACTGATTGTTTCCATTTTTTGATGACAGCCCATTTTTGTTCTTTACAGTCAACAATGTGTTATTGATAGGCCACAAATGCAAGCTAATTTCGCTTAAGGCGATAAGATAGAGTAGCATGAAAAACCTTAAGCTTGGCACCCAATTTCTTGTAGTCAGTTGCATGCATCCCTTTGCAGTCAATTTTCACCAGCGGACTTCCTTCAAAGGCAGTCCTAACATCTCTCACTAAAGGTAATGTACACACCATTCTTTGCTGCAAGTTCAACACAAAAATAAAGTCTTCATCAGACTTCTTAGGAAGATGTAAATATTAAGTAAAAAGAACATCATTCTCAAAGGACACCAAAGCTTTTTCCCTTTTTTTGGGGGGTCCAATAGGAATGCAAAAGGTAAATACAGATTAGTATGATACCAACATCATCATGCTAATCTTAGATGTCTAAATTTCAATCAATTGCCCTAAAGTGGAAAACAGAAATTATATTTGCAAATCTTATACTCCACATCCAGAAGACATGGAAATCCACAGTTACATTGAAAGAAGAGTGCAATTTGAGCTGTCCTTTTGGAATCAACATGAGTTAGGACCACTATTTTCCGAAAACAACAAAAGCGTCGTTACTTACGAAAGGAGCAGACAGAAACTTGTTTATTCTTAGATGGATGGGAGGTTAGTCATTTACCTAATTTACATATTGGCAACAGGTTCTTGCCCTTTCTCCGAAATTCATCAGCTTCTTCCTTTGTCAATCCTTCAGGAGCTTCTTGGATAAGTTTTGGGTACACTGGAGCAGCTGGTTTCCAGAGCATCAATGGGTACTGTGGACGAGTTCGATAATTGTAGTTTCTACCACGAAAAAGATAAACTACCCCACCAACTCGATGAATGACCTTACCCCCTGCTTTTTCCTGGCCATCAACATGAAAACTCTCTAACAACATTGATTACACACAAAGGCACCAAAACACAATAAACTGCCCGCGAATGCGATTGCCAATAACCATCCATAAGAGATTCAAAACACACCCACATAACATAGAATCCATGGAAAATCAGTACCTCTAAATGGCGGCAAACGTTATCCATATCTACAGTGGGAACCCCTTTACAACGAACTTTACACACACGCCTCCGCTTCCAATGCGTATGGATCAATTCCAACATATTATGTGTCAGTCCATCCCTACCTGCACCAAGCGAGATTAGAAAGCATCACATTTCATCAGTATTGGCTCTAAAATTTTTCGGACAAAGAAATGGGCCACACCACACCACATTGATTACTGTAACAGAACACAAAAACAAAACAGCTGTTAGAACTGACCGAGATTAACTTGGCAATTATCAGACAACATAGGCTTGACGAGCTCTTTAATCTCCCATTTCTTCAATGGCTCCCCGAGAATTTCCTTCCTCGTCTTCCCTTCAACTGGAAATTTCCCCATAGGAAATGGACCCGGCATTTCCACGTACTTTACTCCCTTCTTGCCCGGCGGAGGAGGATTGAACGAATCAAAAAGTGGAATCTTTTTCTTCGACTTCTTCAACGGCGCCTTCCCGGTCCACGGCCGCGGCATTGTCGGTGGAGCGAACGGCAAGAAAGCAGGCTCCCGGATGGCCAATGGCTTGACATTGGGAGTCTCGGAGTAGCTGAACTGGAACTCGAAGGGGGCTCCGGGGAGGAGGTAGGATACGCCGGACTCGCCGACGAGGACGGAGCGGTCACCTTCGGATGAAATGACGCCGCTTTCCTTGACGGGCTTGTAGTATTTGGTGCGGCGGTGGGGGATTTTGAGCGCCGGGTTGGGAGGCGGAGGTTTGGATTTCTTTAACGGAGGCGGGTATTTAGGAATCGGGATAGGCGGCGGCGGAGAGGCTGTGGAGGCGGAAGCTGGGTCGTTTCTTGGCGGAGCTGTTGGGAGAGAAGAGAACGGGTTGAGCCCCGGAATTGAAGCCACGATCGCCATTGAAGTTGAAGGAGCTCAAAGCTTCTTTCTACTCTTTTGATGAGCAGAATGGATGTCGTAAAGATATTTTAGATATCTTCAACCGAAACGACGTCGCATAAATATGGGCTCGATATAAATCTGTACAAAATCATGTCCCAAAATATAAACCTTATATTTTTTAGCCGGTATTGTTATTATTATGATTATTTACTATATTAAAAAAAGATACATCCTCTGATATGTAGGTTAGTGTGGTTATGAGGTGAAGTTGGGGTTTATCTGTTGTGTTATTATTCAATTTCTTTTATATAAAGAATTTATTATTTAAATATTGTTAGTCTCAAATTGATTTTTTTTATATTTATGTACAATGTTAACAAATCTTAAATTTATCACTGCGTTACGACATGAATTCCTATTTAATTGGAGGAGGGCAATAGAGAAAAAAACTTAAATCTGAATTAATAAGAAAAAAAGATGTATCAAATTATAATTAAACTACTACTTTAAGGAATTATGAAATTGTTGGTAGATCTAATATGCTACATTTTATCTAATCGTGGACAAATATTGTAATTCCGACGTCGCCCTTAAGATTTAGTCTCAGCCTCTCAGGGGAACACTACACTGCAATTTTACAATCACAACTTACATGCCACTAGAAAATTGAAAGAGTAGTAGATAGCTTTAATACGAATTAATATCTTTTTTTGTTTTTTCCCCCCTTCCTAGCCCAGAGGAGCCCACTAAGAATATTTTGGGTGGTAAGGTCCAACTCTCTGCCTGAAAGTTGGAGAGCACACTCCCCAATTAATGGGCTAGTACCCATTATCGCCAATTAATATTTTGGCCCAAAATTAAGGCCCTAATTGGCTTAGGCTCAGATCCATCCATCTCCTGCAAGACCGTCAACAAGAACAGTGGACTTGCGATCACCGAATCGCTACTCCATGAAACCCTAAGCCAGTCGGATCCGTATAAAGTCCGAAGAGAGAACCATTTTCGTCGCCGCGCGTTGTTTCTAATTCTCTCGTTTTTTCCTTTGCAGCAGCGATGCAGATCTTCGTGAAAACCCTAACGGGGAAGACGATAACCCTAGAGGTCGAGTCTTCCGACACCATCGACAATGTGAAGGCCAAGATCCAGGACAAGGAAGGCATTCCGCCGGACCAGCAGCGGCTGATCTTCGCCGGAAAGCAGCTGGAGGACGGCCGAACCCTCGCCGACTACAACATCCAGAAGGAGTCCACACTCCACCTTGTTCTCCGCCTCCGCGGCGGCGCCAAGAAGCGGAAGAAGAAGACCTACACCAAGCCCAAGAAGATCAAGCACAAGAAGAAGAAGGTGAAGCTCGCCGTGCTCCAGTTCTACAAGGTGGATGATTCCGGCAAGGTCCAGAGGCTCCGGAAGGAGTGCCCCAATGCCGAGTGCGGTGCCGGTACCTTCATGGCTAACCATTTCGATAGGCACTACTGCGGCAAGTGTGGCTTGACTTATGTCTACAATAAAGCCGGTGCCGATTAGGTTTATTTTAATTTGCTGAAAATTTCATGCTTTGTTAAGCTTGTTTTTCGAATTCGAATAGCCGTACTGGGATTTTATGTCTCGAAGAATCCGAATTTTGTTGGTTTAGCTGCTTGAATTGGTTAATGGATTAATGGGTTGTTAATTCCTGCTTATTTGATTTGCTGTGTTTTGTTTGATTGTGCTTGTCGTGTGGATTAGTATTTCTTCTGGATTGTATGTTGGTATGTTACCGTTGGCAAATAAGCTCTGTGTGGTGTGCTAGTTTGTGGTTTGAGGACAAACTTTTGCTAGAAAATGGTTAGAGGACTCTCAGGCTAGACCTTGTTTAGTGATTTAACCAATCTTTAGTTGAGTTGAGGGTGATTAGTTCACTTACTGAATTGCCAAGTTGGTGCTCGACCGATAATGAAAGTGATTAATTATGGACTAATATAATGCTGTTAGAAAACATTTTGGTTTTTGATTGATTTGTTGAACCATTACTCATAAGTGGGCCAATATTTTGTTTAACGCTCAGACATAATCTTGCGGATAGAATGCTTGTGCTGGCTAGCAGTTATTCTGCTGTTTCTGTTCATTGCTTCTTTGTTTTGTTGTCTACAAGAGGCATTGCATTCTTTCTGCGGAGTTGATGAGGCCCCTGCTCAGATATTCTTGTAATTTGATTGGTCGTGATATGATACTTTTCTATTGTGTTTTGCGGAATATATATATATTACTTTGGAAGGCTTGCTTTATCAATGGTGAGCGATTACCCCAGTTTTTTGTTTTCAAGTTTCTCATTTGTACATAGTTTTTTGTTTTATGATTTGGAATTGGTTCTTTGGGGTTGCTTGTGATGATGAAGTGACAAAAGGAATGCTAATATCAGGATAAAGAAAATATATTTTCAAGTTTTTGAAGCCTCTGGCAATCACACTTACGCTTTACAGTGTGGTAATATGGCATGTGACTGCACATAGCCGTAGGTCTATTATATGGCTGGTTTAGTTAAAGGTTAAGGAAGTTTGAGGATACAACTAATCATGCTCAATTTCTCGATAGGTAGCATGAGGACACCTACAGACTTGCTGTCGTCGGAGGGAAATTGTCCAGAACTGTAGGGTGAACACGTAGTTTATATGCAGTCTAACTATGCTTGCCCTTCAGACGAGATATTGATCTCGATACACAACGGATTTGTGGCATCATATGCTGAATTGTCGATGCTTCTGAATTCCGAAGCTAATGTTTAATTACATATAAGTTGCTTAATATTTTCCGTCTGTCTTTTCAGTATCAAATCTAGGCCGATGTACTAAAATTTATGTGTTAGCAAAAGCCGAGCATTTTAAGCATAGTTATCAGATCCAGCCTGACCAATGATCCAACTAAGAGGTAGGGTTATTGAGTCACCGGTTCAATTATCAAATTATTGGTTGAATTGTATAAATAGTTAAAAATATAATAATAATAATAATAAATTAATTTAACGAAATATTAACATTACATAAATTGTAATAAATAAAAAAATTACTCTTAAAATATGAAAAATTAGAATAATATATTATTTTTGTAATTTAATATATCATTGAATAATATTTGAGATATTTATCTTTAATTTTATCTTAAATCTTAATCTGTATTTTCTATTTAATTGATACTCATTAATATGTATTTTTTATTCAACTGATACTCATTTTTGGTCAAACAACTTGTATGTTGTGAGAATTCAAAACTAACATCCAAATCTTAATGACTAATGAGTATAAAAAATAAATAAATAAATAAATGACAAATTTGTGATAATAAGTAAATATTAATTTATTAATAATTGAAATGAGAAGCAAATTATTATGAAACAAGTGTTAAAAAGTGAATTAAAAAAATCTAATATTTTTGAATTAAAAAAATGTGATTTTTTTAATTGATAAAAACTCGATCGGATTTTAATTGTACTGAGTCACTGGATTTAGTCATGTTTAACCAAATTTTGATCGGATTATATGTCTTATGATCTGATTGTGTGATATCGCTGTTAACTCGATCAATAACACGTCTCCCTTGTTCAAAAAAATAACGAGTCTCTTGGCATGTTGGTTTTGATTCAATATACGAAGTCAAGAGTTAAGAACCTCTATTTTTATATCTATTAAAGAGTATAAATTAATTCTGACAAAAAAAAAAGAGTATAAATTAAGTTTTATATTAATAATAAATTATAATATTTTTAGATTATTTCACCGGCTTTTAGGATAGATTTAAAATTTTATAATTTTATTCGATATATTATGAGAGTTTGGTTTATTTCTTTTCTCCACTCGTCACTACTATGTGGCTTGACGCTTTATATTTAGATTTAACTTATTTTAGTCTAATTTTTTTGTGTCTAGGTGTTAATTAAATTTAATATATATTTGGAGAATGTGCTAAGAAGTATAAAGTTAAATATTGATAAAATAAAAAGATCTTAATAAGACTTATAATACTTTTAAACTTTCCCTCAATCTGACTTAATTTTACTGATGGTCGAAGAGACTTGTTCTCGGATGAGTTGCCTAAACTTTGCTGAGGACCGTATGAGACTTGATCCCAGCCGTATTTATAATAATTGGATATTTTTAGATTTATATTCTCATAAATTCAGATCTAAAGCGATCAGAGAATATAAACCAAAAAATAAACTTAGAAATAGAAACAGTAAATTTTTTAGACTTACACCTGAAATATCTCTAAAAAAAGAGTTATGAGAGAATACTGCAGAGTAAAACATGTAAAAAAAAAGGAGAAATTTGTAAAACACGTAAGAAAATGAGAAATTTTCTTGAAAGATTTAGAAAATTTCTACTTTTATGCTTTCACTTAGACAAAAAAAAAAAAAAAAACACAAAGTCTTCTTTTATGGCATTAGGAAGCAGATGAGGTGGCATCTTTAATAAATGAAATAATAAACAGAATTAAAAAAATTAACCAATACTTATATGCTAGTAGTCAACAAAAATAAAATTTGAAAATAAATTTGGTGTTTGAATCTTTAAACTTACTTATAGTTAAATCATTGTTTATACTCCAACTAAAAAAAAGAAAAAAAGAAAGAGACCTAGCCTAATCTGATATTCAGATCGCTAGATTTTCAATCTAACCGACTAGACCAGACTGGGTTTGATAACACTGACTTTAAGTCGGGAGATCAGAGGTTTTCCATTTGATTCACACTTGTTTATAAACAATTTTTGTTTTCTTTGTTTTTTAAATTCGCTTCTGAGTTAACCTGGGAATGAGTATTACGAAATAGCCATCCCAAAATAGATTCTTAAAGAGTTAGTTAATAAAAAAATGAAATAAAGGAAAGGTATAGTATTGGGCCAAAATCCAGAATATGGCTGGTTTAGGATTTACCGATCTTTTTTTTATCTCTTCTTATGTGCCTTAAGCATCCTAGAAAAGAAAGCCATAGAAACAAAGTGAACCAAAAAGGATAATGATTAGCATATCCTTTGCTTTCTTGGGTTGCCAGGAACATAGATATGGCCTGGGATTATCTGGGTTAAAGTATAATATAATGTATATTTAATCTATTGCTTCAAACAGTCTCCACTGCTGCCATTGATTGTCAGTTTCAAAGATAAATCATACGAGTGCATTGAGATGGTTAATTTTTGCTCCGAACTCAAGGAGTTTGTTTGGTTTGAAGATTTAACATGTTGCGAACTTCTGAGTTAGGATATAAATATATTTCTAAGTGTTTGCATATTAGCATATTAATTTTATGAAAAGAGCCAAACTATATCCGTAAAGAGTGAAAGCGGACAATATGTTACAGAATTCTACTTTAAAATTGTATCTTAAATTGTACAAAAATAGTCAAATAGTCTAATTAAAGATATTTTCTATTTTATCTTTTTTTTTTAAAATTTAACTATATGACGTCCTTTATCAATTTAATCTCATTTTAATTCTATTTAAAGAATTCTATCAAATATTTTTTTATATGAAACAATCACTTTTAAGTGTCAAAGACAAAAGGATGAAATAACCCTTATATCACGTTAAATAATCACTATAACACAATTATTGTAAAATTTATGGTCCCTTAAAAGTTTAAGTTTATAAATGGTGAATTTCATAAAATATTATTAGTGAGATTAAGTTCTTTACTTTATTGATGTGCAATTTTTTACTTTTAATAAATTTTATTTATCGATGTAAAAATTTTTAATACTTTCGTTTAACAATCAGGAAAAAAAAAATCTCAAAACTGGTCCTGCGAATTGTGGTCCCTCCTCAGCGGACGGCAGAGTATAGGTTCCCTGATGGTAGGTCAGCAACAGTAACTCAATTTGGATCCAATGATTTAGTCATATATTCGCAATTGTCTACTTCGAATACCAAAGAAATCAATTGGAGTCTGAAAACTATAATTTATCGCTGCCAAAAAGGTCACTAACAACAAAATGTAATTTGTTATTCACTGGCCCTCATTTTAACATTTTAAATTTGTAGATTCACTTATTTTTTTAACACAGTATCGTAATAATAATTATAATTGAAAGTTCATGACTTCATATTATGATGTTCTCATCTCTAATTTTCAATTGTAAATTTTTGCCAGTAAAAAGAATTTAGTTTTCAAGTTAATGGTTTTGTACGAGGAGACACTCCACTCAATACCTTATTTTTTCAAGCTGGTGTTTGTTATTTGGATTTGATTTGAATTCAAAAACTTCATCTTAAAGAATAATTCCAACACCAATTGACTATTTTTGTAAAGAGTTGTGATATATCATACAAAAATTTTTTCACGATTCTTCGCGAATTAATTCTTTCACTAATGTAACAGAGATTATTTTGTAATTTTATTTTTATTTTTTAAGACTAAATCATATGTAAACTTACTGTTACCATAAAAAATAAAAAATAAAGACTTTTTTGAAATTTTGTGAAAAAATTTTACGTGATATTTATTTTTACTCTTTCTTAAAATGCACCGTACCCTTATTTACTCTTTGCATCACTAAGCTGTGGTCAAATTTCCCACCAAATTCAATGACTCCACACACATAGATCAATAGTGACAATTAATTAATAACAGCGATTTGCTGAATCAAATTTCTCAAAATCGTCAAAGGATTCATAAGTTGTTAACTTAATTTTTTAAAGGGCAATTAGCATGTTCATTGAGCATACTAAAGGGTGAATCAATCTGCTCCATCTCACGTGCAAGCAATGGGAGAGTCAATTGGAAACTGAAACTGGCAAAGTAGAGATACATAGGGGAACTAAGACTTGAAAAACAAAAACAAAGAGATGGGGGCAGATGAGAAGAACATGAAGTAGCAATTACATGGACAAAGAGAGGTAATATCACAGAGTGAGCAACTGGTTCTCATTGTCAATTATGCTTGCCTTCTTTCACAAAAAAACAAATCCTAAGATGCCTCCTTTCCTTCTCAATGCACCCTTCTAGAAACTTACCCTCCTTCCTCTTCTGGTAAAACTTTGCTGTACTTTCACTCTCAATGAAATGAGAGATGGCTGTTAACTGAAAGGTGAGTAAATAACTAGGAAAACAACACATGAAACCAAATGGGTACTTGTTATTTTGCTTACTGCCTTGCTATAGAAATTTGAACCTCTGCTAAAAGCCTGAAACTGCATGGCACATTGAAGTTTGCAGCATTCATAAAACTATGTGGGCTTCTTTAGTAAAAGTAAGACAAGGAACTGGAATCAGTCAAAATTATCTCAACTTGTTCAGCACGTTGATTGTAAGAAGAATTTGAAGTTTTTGAATAATTAACCCCCAGTAGCTTATAGTTACCCATGCTTGAGGTAAAACTTTTGTGGATAAATTAGACGACTCGAAAATTAAAGTTTTTGGTTATGTACTAAGAATAGATTATATATACTCCCTCACTTAAAAAGTCTTGTGGGCTTAATATGTGAATAAATCAGAAATTAATAATTAATTTAGAGATTAAGTGTAACGGGTCAAAAAAATTTGATATCAAATTCCAATTAAAAAGTTTGAATTATTGACTGACATTCAAAAATAGATAAAATATTAGATTCTAACAATCTTAAAAGTATTTTGCTTGTTTTTCAATGTTTTCATGAAATCCTTTCAAGTCATCTATAAATTCATCCATATTCTATCTGGACAGTCACATCCTCACTCCTCAGTGCTCCTTCTTTCAACCAACCTCCCCCCCCCCCCTCCCAATAAAAAAATTACAGAGATGTCAACACTGAACCATCTTTTTGATCTTCCGGAGCAGATTTGCTATGTGCAGTGTGGTTTTTGCACTACTATCTTACTTGTAAGTTGTAATGCATATCTACTGCACCTGCATACTACATTTTACAAATTAACAAAAGCTTTAATTTTAACTGAAATTTACTCCACCATTTATCTTATACATCTCAATTCAAATATGTAGGTAAGTGTTCCATGCAGCAGCTTGTCCAAGGTGGTGACTGTAAGATGTGGCCACTGCACCAGCCTCCTCTCCGTTAACATGATGAATGCCACGTTCGTCCCTTTGCATCTTCTAGCTTCTCTTCGCCCTTATGATGAGGTCTGCAAATTTATTGGTCCACCAGTTTCGAATTCCCAGTTTTCTTAGTTTGATTTTTCTTTCTGTAACAAATCATGACTCATAAGAACAAAGCTAAGCAGAAGGAAGAAGTCAGCCCGGAAGAAGTGGCCAAGCCTCAAAATGCCGCATCAATGGTGACCTATTCTGACAACGAAGAGGAAGACAACAACTCTGTAAATCCTGTGATTAACAAGCGTAAGTGTTATTACCTTTATTTGCTTAATGTTTATGATAATGCATTATGATCAACCACTACTTGTCCTACTTATAAACTCTCAACAGCCCCAGAGAAAAGGCAGAGAGCACCATCGGCTTATAACCGCTTCATCAAGTAAGAGAAGCTTCTATTTGCGTTGTATTACATGGTTTGGTTTTGTTCTTTTGGTTGTGCTTAATGGGCGTGCTTATAGCAGAGAAGAGATCAGTAGGCTCAAAGCTGAAAATCCAAGCATGGCTCACAAAGAAGCCTTCAGCACTGCTGCCAAAAATGTAAGCATCATTTGAACCAAAAGATTTGTTTGAAGAATCCAAGCTCAAATTCTGGATACCTTTGAATAACTTTCAGTGGGCCAACAATCCTCCAACAAATTATAAAGATAATGGAGAGAGCATTGGACAGCAAGTGGAGATGGTAACATGGGGCAGCAATGCAGCTCACGATCAGGTAATAATGGAAGAAATCAGGACTAATAGTATAAATTTGTCTCATTATTTCTTGATTCCAAAGACAGTCACTTTCTCCATATTGAATCACTACTTTATGATTTGGCATGCATTCTGTGGTGGTTATTTGTACACACTTTTAAAAGCTGCTTTGAGGTCTGCATACAGAAGAGGATGTTTGTAGTAAATTATGCCACTGAAGTTGATGCATGACTTTCTGGTTTGATAAATTTCAGATCAATATACAAGGCAAAAGTTTCCATGAAAGGAAGGCACCAAGGCTTTACTAATGCACCATTTTGAGTGATCAGGAAGACTTTGGAAAAACTCCCAGAAGAAGAAAGTTGTTCCTTTTCTCAGAGTTGAAAATGGGTTTTAATTAAGTCATATTCCTTTCTTAGGTAGATGCTCTCGGGAATGAGGTTTTCTCTGCAAGTTGTGAAAGACTGACTGACTATGAGATTATAAGAAGCCTAAGCTTTCAAGGGCATATGTTATTTCAGTTTATGGTTCATCTTCTTGGCACATGTAAATGAAGGTTTTTTTTTAAAAAAAATGAATTAACAGAGATATCACCAAACTTAGTTTATAATAGAACAGAATAGTGGGAAAAAGAATAATTTAAAAATTATATTTGGGATTAAGGATTAAACTCTGTTTAGTAAATATTCATCTCTAAAATGATTCAACAATTAAACAACTCAACATCACTATTATTGCTTATGTGCATATATGTGCACTTGGGGTGATTTTTTTATTCATAATGGCTTCCTATTTATCAGAGATTAGATCACAACATATGTATTTAAACCCTTTGAGTAGAACGCAATTAAGCTGGGATACACCAAGTCTAAACCCTTAATTAATTCTCCACCAATAATGGAGACTTATGTGAGCATTTCCAATCACCCATCATCTTCCTTCCTAATCACATAGTTTCTGCAAGCATCCAACTTAACTACTTCCATTGTCTCCTCAACCTCGGGGACCTGTGCATATGCCTGCCTGAAAGTAACAATATCAACATGAGTTGGCATTAATGGAGTAGTTTTTTTTTTTTTTTTTTTGTTAGTGGAGATGGTAGTCAATATTTGGGAAATGCATCAGGTGAGGGAGGAGACTAGGTTTGACAGACCCCAGTAGAAGGCACAGACACCTTCCATCATATTGGCTTGGCATGTGGATTATAGTTGCAATTTGAATTCATTGATAACAAGAGACATATTATTGGAATAGGATCATATACTTTTGAAAGGCCTGAAAGATGTAAATTCCATATATGCTTGAAAGAAGTCCTTGTTCTCTTTTTGTAGTTCTCTCCACACTGCAAATGCAATAACTCGCAAGTAAAGAAATGGAAACTGGTCCCTTTTATAATTCATAAACACACAGAAAGAGAGAGAGAGACCTGTGAGAGTAACAAGTGGCAAAATCCTGGCATGCTCAGCTAGTGCCTTTATGCATTGGTCTCTGCTCATGTGAAGAAGTATGCACCTCTCTATAAGATGCTGAACCTGTTTTCTCCATTCACAAGACCAAAAAGTGACTACAAAACATAGCACATGTAAATAACCCATTATGATGATGGTGATGATGATGATAGTAGAACTTACCATCCTAATGTAGCCATGTGGGTGGCAATGCAAACAAGGAAGAAGATGCTGGTGGTCATGATGATACATTTGTTTTGTAAAGAAATGGACAAAGCAAAGCCACCTTAAAAAAAGGGAAGAAAAAGAGGAGGCATATAGAAAGAAACAAGACAAGAATAAATATGCCAAAAGTGCATGGAACTCAAAGAAATATATTAAGGAGGTGTATGTGTATACGTATGTGTGTGTGTGTGTGTGTGTATAGCAAATTAATGAGTAGCTCAAGTGAAGTGAAGGGAGAGCGACTGTTATCCATAAGATATCTAAGCGAAGGGCCAAAAAAGCATAAGAAATCCAAAAGGTAGATATTGGCCTCATCTTCAGGAGATAAGAAACCCAAAAAAAAAAAAAAGAGCTTAATTGGTAGCATTTTGAAGAATGAAAAATGTGTTCTCATGATGGCAATTTCGTGGCCAATTTTACAGCCACTTGAAGCAGCATCAGCTGTTGCAATTACATATTATGTCCTCCACTCCTTCTGCCTTCATAAATTTGGGGTGTCCTACATTGTTCAAATGCATCAATGTCCGGTGGTCCCTCCTGCAAAATTGGTGCTTAAAAAATCTAGCAATCCCATTCCATGCATGTCCATAATGAAATTTTCCTGGCTGTGTTGGTTGACGTTGATTCAAAGCCATTCAAGCATGGCAATCGTTGGTTTTAAGCACCAATGTTCTCGAGTTGTCATCAGGTTCACCAAATCTTCTGGCCAATGCCCTTTCTCCACTATTCTCTGGTCGTCATCAGAATCGCCGCTTGGGAACAAGTTAATCAATGGACGGCTGCGATGTTTTGGGGTCCTAGGAAGTGGGAATTTTGGCCTGCAACAATTTTTGCCTTTCAACCAGCTGCTGACCTGCCATTATTTCTTTGTGCTATTAAGCCCAAGCCTTCTCTTCTGAATAAATTTTAAGCCCAATATTTAGTTCATGGCCTTTGACCATCAATCCACTAATAAACAGATGAATTAAAAAAAAAAAAAAACTGCCTTTTTGCTTAGAATCTCTTTTTCCGCCATTACCTGTGTAGTCTAGTGGCAGTTTGTGGATCATTAAGTTGTAGTAATCACGGTTTAAATTTTATGCGGGTAGTCCATGTTTTTCCAAGAAGGAAATACAGTTGCCGATGGGCTTCCGTCATATACTTCTATTCGAACAACCTTTAGCATATCCACACTGAATTCTTAACAACAATATGATAGGAGTTTTTTTTTTTTTTTTTGTCAGCTAATTTAGTGATTAGGGGTATCCATTAAGAACAAAGGGAGAGATGAGCTAACAGATGGCGATTTGAACTCCGTTAAGTCAATTAGAGCATGCTTGCTCCAACCACTCGGACAAAGTTGGAGGATTAATATGATTAGAGTTTTTAAGTCCAAAATTGGAGAACTACATTTCTTTAGAGTGAAACTCAATTTTGGGCTTAAGAACTCTTTGTTCATTAAAAATTTTTAAAAAAAAATTCAGGGTTTAAATCTTGACACCAATGAATCGAGATAAATGTATATACATATTTGTTAAACAATTAGACGCAAAGTGCTTAATTACCAGTAGATACAAGGAAATCAGAGCATATAGACTTTTTGACACGAATTAAAAGGTTCTTGGATCCAATCGATTTTTTGTAGCATGGGAGGAACCAGGGAAATGAACGTCTAGAACCCCATACTTCTTTCTGTGGAATGGCCAACTAGTGAAGTATGGAATGGCCAACTAGCCAAGGCTAGTTTGTTGGATCTCAAAATTTTCACTGTGTTATTTCTTTTTAATGACAGTTTCAATTGTCAATTCTTTTTTCCTTGCAATGATTTACAAAGTCGAAATGTCCAACAAAGGAAAAGCTATTGATTATGTACACGTCTCTAATGGTAAACATAATTAAAGTGTTCTTTAATTTAGCTTCCTTTAAGGGAGATTAAGTTAACTCAATATCAGAGAAAAAAATTAAGGAGACTTAGTTCAAATGCAAAAAAAAAGGCTAATTCGATCGATTCTGCGATATATAAAATCAATATTTGTTATACTTAAAAAAAAAAAAATAAATTTAGCAAATATTTATAATTAATACATAAATTGAGCCACTTAAACAGTGCTCTTGTAATGAGAATTTTCCTCGAGTCACAATTACAAACAAATTTTATGATCAATGAAAACTTTTTCAACTAAACTCCGCTTTGAAAATAAAAAACTAAGAAGTGCTCTTGTGAAGGCAATTTTCCTTTAATAAACTTCATTTTCGATTGGCATGAAGGATGATTGGTTGGGCCTGCCAATACTTCATGCCATTGCCATTCACGTTTGAAAAAAGATAGTCTTCCCATTCCATCTCGCCTTTTGATCAGCATCCCAGCATCCCATCCGTTGACCCATAGCGGACAAATTAGCATTCTTGTTGAGTGATGCCATTTCCAAGCTTAAAAAACGTGGTTCCAAGCAATGCATCAGATTTTCGTATTAGTTTTTTCTTTTGTTGTACAATCTCTCTGTCGCAATGTCTTTCTACCAGAATGGTCCTCTCTATCAACATTTTTTTGTAATTTAGTAGTAAATATTAAATATATCGATCAATACATTAAATATTATTATAAAATTTAATAAAACAAAACGTACGTAAATTTAATGTAATTATCTGGATTGAGTACATTCTCCTCAAGCATAAACACAATATTCCTTTAAAAAGACTATTGTCCACAAACCACGCTTTTCCATTTTTTTCAAACAGAAAAAAAAAAGTCTTCTCTCTTTATTTTTTTTGTTCTTTTGCTCTTTTTGACAAAAATTGCAAAACAACGAGTTGCGAATGGGAAATTAAATGGGACTGAACTAGATCTTCTGAAAAAAACGGTCTGATCCACCAGGCATGTCCCAATCACTGGTGGCTGAGCAACAAAATTGACAGAAACGATCTACTAACTATTTACTTGAAATCATTTGAGCTCAGTCAAATTGTCTCGTTTTCTACATTAAATTAACATAACCGTCCATTACGCTGCCGACTGCGTTAATACGATCATTCACCTAATTTTTAATAGGCCATCGAGTTTGGATGTCAAATATTTGACTTCCACGTTTTAATTCAATTAACTCAACTTCATTGGGGTAGCGTTCAAAACTTCAAAACAATTACAAGCAGACTTCCTCTCTCTTTTTTTTTTTTTTTGGGTTTTATGGAGAAACCTCTATTGATATAATGCAAATTGAGTTCTTTAATTTTATGGAGTATAATCCAGAGTTCCCATTTGACATGTCATTCTTTGCTTTTAATAAACCATCACAATTTTAGATCAAAATTTTGAGAAAATACCAAAAAAAAAAAAAAAAAACCCCTAGTATTACTAAATTGTTGTTCCAGCTCAAGTGATAGGGCTGCTTTGTTGCCGACCTTGAGTGGATAATCAAATCCAACAAGTTAGAAAAATGGAAAGACAGCAGCAATTGCCTACGTTGAGATGATAATAAAGTTCTTCACGTTAGGTAAATGACCATGTCATCTCAATAAACACTGGTCTACAAAACACATCTCAAAGCAGGTTCCTTGCATATTAAAAGACAAACCATAACATCAACTAAATCATACGGATATGGCCTCATTAAACATAGTTTTCAGAAGATATCCACAACGTTAGTATTCATTGTAGTCCAAACAAAGATAAAAATGACATTGAAAGTGCCACAAAACAAAAGGAACACATGCACACATGCACACACATGCCAATATCCTGCTAAGGCATCCATGGCAACCGACTTACAATCCCTTTGTGACCCATCAGCTGCCTCAACTGGTTTCAGATTTATCCAAAGCTGCAACCAAACATATTGTCAGTGCAGTCCACTGCTAGAAGTTCACGTGTAAATCCATAGACACATGCAACAGAGAAAGAGAAAGAGAGATTACTGTTATAATTCAAAAGCTTCTCGATGAGGTCAACATGAGTCATAAGCATTCGCCTACAGCAATACCGAACCAACCCCAGTGCATCAAGAGCATCGCTGTAAACCCACACCCCGTTAAGAGTTAGTATTATTAAATATGATAATGAATATGATAATGCAAGGTCATAAATATGATGATGCAATATCAAGATATACCAACCAGGCAGGCTACATTGATAACAAACCAATTTGTCAACACTAATCCACATCCCAGATAACAATTGAACATATATCCTCCCCCACCCACCACTACACTCTTTCTTTGCTCTAGAGGAGGTTCATGAGTTTGGGCTGCACTGGCAACCCACATTCCTACCAAACTTAAAACAATGACTTCCAAAACTAACCAAGGAAGACAGAGAAGGCATGCTTCCTGCTAGAACCACCACGAATACCATCAATGGAAAAAGAAAATTAAAAAAGAAGAAGAAAACTCTCAGCCCAACCACCATAATTAAAAGAAAATCCCCTCAGGTTCCATATCAACATGTGAATTATATAATGAAAACTAAACTCTTTAGTTCACAGCAATTGATGTTAATAACTTAGTTATTTCTAAAAAAACCATAAACAACTAAATAAAAACTAACAATGAGAGGAATCATTAAGCTCACAGTGATAATCAGGCGATAATATAAAAAAAAATGCAGGCCAAATCTTGCACAGAGGGATCGATAATTGCTTATTATTCATTGACCAAATGATTGTAAATAATTTTATTTTCTGCACTTTTTTCTGTATATTTAGTGCCCTCACCATTAAAATTTATGCAGCCAAATAGTTGCTGTTCCAAATCTCGATGCTTGAAGCTCTTAGCTAAGGATCGCCGGCCACTTCTATGTTATTCCGAACCATTTGCTATCTACCATTAGTATCTTCAGGTCTCTCAATTAAATATTATTTAAAGAAGTGTTAACTAGTATGTATTCCCAGTTTTTCTTAGCTTAATGCAGTCTTTGCTCATGGTTTTCCTTACCTAGTCTTTGTTTATGCTCTCCTTACTTCACGGCTGAAACTATATTTATAATTCTTAATTTCTTACTGATTGTGGAAGATCATTTAACTACCTTTTCTATTCTACTGCAGCCTCTTACAACATCCACGTATAACCTACAGCTTTGGAAAGTGGCAATTTCATCGCAAATTTCAGGACCTTGTTTACACGAATATCAAGTTTGTTGCTACAGGATGTGCATAATACTGAAGACTTTTGCGTCTTTCTTAGGCAATGCATAAACCTAGAGTGAGCTTGACAGTGATTTAATTCTTCACATCCAGAATTTTCAGAAGAAATATAGTGGAAGTCTCCAAACAATATAATTTTTGGTGTATGTGCTTGCTTGATGGGAATACAGAAACCCACCTCCCAACAGAACATTAAACCGTGACCTCCAAATAAGAAATCCCCAGGTTCAAACTTTTGGGTAAGCTCAGATCCCACTCATATCTTATTTCAATTAAGTCTTCAAGAAAAAGACAGGGAACCAGTTTCTGAAAGCTAGTGCAAATCCCAAAAAATAATCCGGTATTCATCCCAATACATTTTTGTTAAGCCTAAGTCCAAATCTAATCACTTTGTCATTAAAGGGGAAGTTAGAAAAAAAGTTAAAACTTTCAATGAACAACAGCAACAATGTCAAAGCCTTATAATCCCAAATGTAATTGAGGTCCGCTACATGAATTGTTTCGTGTCATTATGTTTTGTCTTAATGATAAGGAGACCCTTTCAGGCTAGAGCCCCTGGGCTGCTAGCACGACACCCCATCGCCGCGGCTCCCCACTTGAAACATGGAAACCACCTAAAGACTGTCTTGTGATTATGTCTTGTCAGGAAACAAATTTGATGTGAGATGTAAATAATCAAAAAAAAAAAAAACTAAGAGAAATTAATGATCACTTCATCACCTAGTTTCTCAACAACGCACCACAGACACAGCAAGAAATCATTAAAAAGAAATTCAAAAAAAAAAAACAATCTTATATTTCCATAATTATCAATGTGAATAAAAATTTCACTGACCCTTCCGTGTAATCCGCCTGAAGAAGGTCCAGATACAAGTCCCATTTGTTCCCAATCACCTAAACAATCAACAAAAACGGAACAATCAAGATCGTTTCAATAAAATTGAACGAAACTCCTAACATCAACGGCAAAAAAAATCAAAAAAAAAGGAGAAATATATATAAAATTAGGGGATTAATAAAAAGAATTTAAAGAATTAAGAAAAAGGGGTTCAATTTTACCTTGCCACAGGTGAAGCAGCGAACTGGAATTATCATTCTGAGTGCGTCTCTGAATCAGATTGGCTCTAACCTTCTTCTTCTTCTTCTTCTTCTTCTTCTTTCCTTTATTTCGTGTGGTTATGTTCAGAAAAGAGAGGTTTATAGTAGGGTTTTTTGGGATAATACGACGGCGTTTCTGTCCTATATCCTCTTGTGACTCTTGAACTTAAAACGACGCCGCTTTTTTAAAATTTTCGAAGACCACGTGTTGGGGACCCGTTGCGCAAGTTTCTGAAGGTGGGACAAATCTATTCTTCTTCAGACACAGCCGCGGAGGTTCTTTTGTAGACAAACAGAAAAATAAGGATTGACAAAAGAAAAAAAAAAAAAACCATTTAAAAAAAAAGGAGAAAAGAAGGAGATATTTATTTGGTATATCGTTAAACTGAAGCTCATTTGTCAATTATGTAAATCTAAACTTCTATCTGTATAACTATCAAAAAAATCATCTTTTATGTTAGTGAATTCCATGTATGAGGATTAAGTGATTTCCGAGAGTCCAAGTTGTAACATGAGCAGACTGCATGGTACAAACGTGAAAAGATAAAATATTATTATGTTTTAGGTATAATAGTTGAGACATTTTGTTATAATTTTTTAGTCGTATGTTTGATTTTTAATAATTTTATTCTTCTTTTTTTTTGCTCTTCTAGCCTCTCTTATAACCACGAAAACAAAAATAAAATAAATGTTGAAAATTTAGTTAATTAATTCAAATAAAAGTTTATACTAGCAATATAACTAAAAAATATACAACAAACGAAAAATTGTAGACAAGTATGTCTTTGTAGGACTAAAATTTTCATACACTCTATAATATAATAATATAATATAATCAATAATAAATTTTCTCTTGTACTTTCAAGGTCCATTTCTAATTAACTGGTCATATGTTAGGATCTCAGCAACAATTAATAATTTTCATTGACATAAAACAGAAAAGCAATTTTGTAGTTATTCTTCAACTCATTTTAAAATGCCCTAGAATTACGGTGCAAGTATAGTCCAAAAGATTCGGGATCAAAATTGTTAATAAATGTCGCTTGTGAAACGGTAGTTAGAATTTAAAATTCTATTATAAAGGTCTTGAATTTTAATTATAAGAAAAGAGTGCGTAAGATTTATGCAAAGATAAAAATTATTCTTATTATATAACTCATAACTTAATAGATTTTTTAATAGAAAACAAATTGCTAATAAATATATATAACAACTATAGGGTCATAGGTTTGGGTAAGAGTAAACAAACAACTAAAATACGGTATCTTAATCTTTGAATTTAATGCCTGTTTTTAATCGTGTTAAATAGTATTTCAAATGCCAAAATTGAGTCTCTTTGTTCTTTTTTTTTTCCTTAATAATTCTAAAGACTCATACTCAAAAACTTGATAAAACTTGCTTACTATAACTTATTTTAGGCTCCAAATGAGGTATACAAACATGAAAATTATATATATACATTGTGAACGAGACAATCAAAATAATAATAAACTATATATGGTATTGACCGGAGTCTAGTATCAAATATAAATTAAATTTGGTTTTAAAATTAAAAAATTTATAAATGAGCCGAGTTTATTATATTATGAATTAAAGTCGAGCTCAAGTTTTGAAATTTAATTTGATTTTAAAATTTTTTAAAAAAATTATAAACAATCTAAGCTCGTATTTAGTAAAGAAAATTATATCCGAGTCAAGCTCAAGTTGAGCTTAAAAATAGTATGTTATGCTTGAGTAGTAGGACATCTTGGCATATGGTTAAGTTGACCAATTATTGTTGAAAAACAATGGTTTCTCGGAGAAATTCTAGATGGGCGTTATGCTCAAGTTTCTTTAGTGCGTGGATTGTGCTCCACTGGTAGGGACAACGTGATGAAACTTCAACCCACCCACCAAAGCAAAAATCCATCACTTTATTGTGCACAAATTTTGACAAAATTCCGAGGTGATTTATAACCGGCGAAGCTATTGCTAGGCAATAATTTCTCTTAGCTCGTAACATTCCACGGCAGCATTCTCATTGATAATCATTTTGTCAATGGAATTTATTTTGTTAATGGAACTAATACATCATAATTTTGACACAATGAATAGGTTTGTTGGAATCAGATAACCATACTAGGGGGCCACTAACTTTTGGTCATTTATTTGTTGCCTGTTAAGGAGGGTTAGGCCAAAAATTAAGTAGCTACAATTTTATAAAAATAAAAAGTAGAAACAAACTACATCCTCTAATAGAGTAGGAATTAAGATAGGAGGAGGCTCCTTAAGGATAGTCAAGCCCAAGCTTTGGATAATGACATATGAAGCAAGCCATTCTACAGCTTTGATACCTCTTAAACATGATTAAGTTGAATGAATCAATCGCTTTGCATAAACTCTACGCAACTTACAACCAAAAACTTTTTTTAGCATATTATAAATAGCATTACAAAAACGAAAATGAATAGAAAATGAATAGAAAGGAAAATAAATAGAAAATAGTTTATAATTAGAAAAATGTAATGATTAGAAAGTTGTGAGAAAGAAAATAAATAGTAATTTGTAAGGGAAAAAGTAAAAGATAGTTGTTTGGATTGATAGAAAATGAATAGAAAAGAAAATGAGTATAAAATTTTAAAATTTTCTTTCCCTTTTCCTTTCCCTTAGAAATTATCCAAACATGGCCTAAATTTCATGGTCATCAATGCTTGTTTTGAAATTGGCATGTTGTTCGTTGGAGATAAGAACGTCATTAATTCGATAGTAGCAACTTGTGAAAAACATAAGTAAAGGCGCTTACATATGATCGTGCCTAAATCATATCGTATAAAAATCCCGTGTACTCGAGATCCATTTTTCAATTGAATATCACTTACATTATTTCAGAATCAAAGCAAGAATCGTTTGTGATTTTTGAGATATAGTTACAGTAAATTATTAGGTTCTTGTGATGTTTATTAGTTATATATTAATAAAGAAAAGTAATTGTTGAATGCATAAGGATTAGAGGTAGAATAAACGCTTTAACTATTATACATAAAGTTGATATATTTGTTACATATTAAATTTAATTATTAGTTTTATAAATTTTTGTAATTTTTTAATTTATGTGTAATAATAATAAAATTAATGTACAAATATAAAAAAAAATAACTGCGTTAATTTTACGTTACTGAATTTTGTCACGTATGTGCGGTAGAACTCGTTAATAAATTATAGATGCAATGGATTTATTATCGAATATTCCAAAGAAAAATGTGGCTGCGTGGCAATATAAATAATCTGGAAAATCCGGGAAACGTGGAACCTTCAAAGCTCGTCGTTTTGCTCACCCGCCAAAATTTACCCGCCAACGGCACAAACCAAGCGGGGCCCACCAAAAAGCGGCAAACTGACAACATTTTACCTCTGTTGTTACGTTTTCGCATTAAATTCCTCTTTCTTTGATGGGCCTCGTACCGACCGCCACGACATCTTGTCATGATTCTCACGATAGTGAATTTAATGCACTTTTTTTTTTTTTTAAAGGTCAAAACCATGCTCAAAAACAGACAAATATAAGAATAATAATTAAAAAACCAAAGAAAAATAAAAGAGAAATGCCTTACCACTGGATGGTATGTATGGATAAGTTAGCGTGTTTTTGTATTAATTTAAATTTGAGTAAATTCTGTTGTCATTGGCTCTTTAATGGGTAAGAATTTATGCTAAAATCGAGATATTGAGATTGAAACTTATTAATATAAGAGTCAAATTTAAATTATATATACTCAAACTCACTTAAGTAATAAGTTATACTCACAAAAAAAATTAAATAAAATAGTTAATTTTTGACAAATAGTCTCGCATCACAAAAACGGTAGTCAATATATAAGAAATTTTTAATAAAAAATGTCTTATTTTTTATTTTATTAATATTTTTTTAAGTCTTGGGAAATAGTTAAACAAAAAAGATGAACAACCTTACTGACTGTCGGCAGCATTGATTTTGACACTAATTCTATTGTCGGCAGTATCGTACCGATAGTCGGCACACTCATGAGAGAGGGTTCTGTTCCTGTTGAATGTCGCCGACGTCGCCCTACCGTTGCTTCCTTTACTAGTGTCGCTGTCTGCACCGCCCTTTGCTCTGCTACCGCCGCCATATCCCTACCGTCGTTGCCTCCCTCTAGTGAGCCGCCGCCGCCTCCACCGCTATCCCATTCCAGCAAGCTGACATAGCTGGTACTGCTCAGTAGTAATTTTGGCTTTTTTGGAACCTTTTGGAAAGGATCATGCCCTGTTCTTTTGTGTTGAGTGTACTGTTATTGTCTCTACGTAAGTTGCAATTTAGTTATGTGGGAATCAGTGTCTGATATTCTATCAATTTTCGTCGTATGTTTATCAGAGAGTGCGGTGTGCATTACCATAAACAATTTTGTCCGACTACATTAGATTTAAGTCATTCTTTGTAATTAATTATGTTTAGTCACAGATCGATTAGTATCTTTGTTAAAAAAAGTTCTTCTTATTCTCATACTTTACATAAGTATTTTCAACTTTTTTGCATTAGTTTTATGTATATTTTAAATAAATATTAATACAACGATTTCTTTACATAAAAAAAAAATTAATTTTACTTTGATTAATAAAGTACCACTTGAACTAATGATCAAGTTCCTATTTTATTATTTTTTTAATAGGCAAGTTATTGCAATCCAATCTATCAACAACTTTGCACCCATAACCGATATATTTTACTGATTTTATCTCATTATCAAGTAGTGGAACGTGGAGAGGTTTAAGCAAGTTGCAATGTGGAGTTTCTTTTAGATAAGAACCTTTGGTGTTTGGACGACGTGACCAACAAATGAAAATTTGAGAAATTTTTTTTTTGGATAACTCATTTAGTGTTACATTAAATATACTTAATATTACCATAAATTTTAGTTTCAAAATATTTTTTTTTTACTAGAAAATTTTTTAATGTCTGTGGCTATTTTCTATATCCTCCTAGTTTTTCCCTAATTAAATTGATTCTTTTTTTTTTTGAAAAAATAAGACTTTGATGATATTATTATGTTGATCGGCAAATTAATAAACTATATCCCGCCATGTGACATTTCATTCTGGACAAAAAATGTGTTACCTAAATAGTAATTAGTGATTTATAAATTATATATTCCATATATATTTGAATTGTAGATGAACGGCCTGTAAAGGGAAAAAGAAAAAACAAAGACAGACAACAAAATTAGCATTAAAAGAACAAGTTATACATACATGAGATCCTTAATTGAATATATATTAACTTAAAACTAAAAAAGGAAAATTCAAGAAAGTAAGATGAGAGCTAATGATAATAAGCACAAAATTGCAAAATTTTTTTGTCAATAAAAGGAAAAAATATGGTGATACTCTCCAGACCCGTTAAAAAAAATTATATTGGTTCACCTTACATAATAAATAAAAAGCACTATATTGAATCATTAAAAATTATATTATTGTTGTTGTTTTGGTATATAATTTGAGTTGGTGGTAAAGCAAAAAAGTAGTTGGTAAATATTGGTGGCGTTGGCCGTTGGCCGGTGGGTGAACGGTGAAAGATTTAATAATAATACTAATAATAAAAAAAGTAACCGATAATTAGTGGCTTTTTTTTTTTTTCGGTTGTTTGTTTGTTTGTTCATTCGTTTGAATTTTGGTAAGCAGCAGTCGTTGGGGTGACGGATTCCACAAAACCTACCCATAAATTCAAGTAGAAAAAACCGCTCTTTTTTTTTTGAGCCTTTTTCGGTGGGACCCCTCTCCTCCTCTCCGTGTAAACCAAGGCGACGTGGTGGCGGCGCGGTGCAGTAGCGGTGTTTTGTAACGGCAGATTTGCTCTCTATAATTTCAGTTCGAGTTTTAAGAATTATCTATCTACCACTAATCGTCGGTATTTTAGTGATAAAAAGATAAACTTAGAACGTGCTTTAGCTGGTCATAGGTTCGAGTTTGCACCAAAACGTTAGGTATTATTAAATTTGTTACAAAATATATTGATAAATAATTATATTAATTTGTTTTAAAGAAAAAAATTAAATGATAAGTTACACTTAAAGAGTTATAACGTTTCAAAAGAAAAGACGTGATTTTTAATGAGAAAGAAAAACAGTTATTTATGTAAAGAGATATAAATCTTAATAGGAAGAGAAATAACCTTTTTTTTTTTAAAAAGACATGACTTTTAACGGAAAGAGACACGACTTTTAACGGGAAGAGACACAACGATTTATAGGAAGGGTAACGATCTTTCAGAAAGAATCGTGACTTTTCATAAGTAATTATTCAAAGTGTATAATTATGATGTCTAATTTAATTTTAATTAATTAATTCATTATTTCTTCAAAGCTTTTTGCTTCTTACACTTAAAAGTTTTTATAAGGGTTTTAGACTAATTACACTCTATAAACTAAAGATTCTATAAATCTTTAAATTATTTTTTATTAACTCTACAATAATTTTTAAAAAAATAAATATTATTTTAAAGATAATAATTGTCACGATACAAAATCTATTGAATTCTTATTCCTTTCTCCTAACAAAATCTGCAGCGTCCACTGGGGAGTAACATTTACTGAACTTTGAGCGTGAAAGTAAGAGACGCAGTGTAGGTAACTATTTGGGTGTGCTCCATAATAAACACGGTGAAAATAATCTATCAATACATATTGTAACATCTCCTGATAAGATTGTAGAATTTTATTTCTGTATTTTTATTTTTTTTTAAATTCTGTTTTGCCCTCTATTAATTAAAAAAAAAAAATTGAACGAAAAATGAGTTTTCCGTAGCCACGGGCTGTAGCCTGTAAGTACCCGAGGCAGCCTCTGCATGCCAGCAGTGCCCACAACCACAGGCCACACCGATTCATAACATTTTTTTTCCTTTTTTTTTTTTTTTTTTTGTTTTGATCGATTAATATTCCAAAATAAAAAAGCAAAAAAAAAAAACAATTTGATTCCATTCCATTATATTGATTTTGCATCTTTCTCCAGACCATCCCTCTTCTCTCCACTACCATCCATCCACCCAGTCCTCTCTCTTTTTCTCTCTTTATTTTTCTTGGGTCATCCGCCACCATCCATTGATCCATCCGTCCATCCGTAAAAATCATAAGAACCCATCTTTCTTTCGTTGTTTTTTGAGTTGGGGTTGTGGAAGTTTAGATCCTATATGATCGGTTTGTTCTTTTTTTTTTTTTTTTTTCAAGAAAGGCATCGTCTTTGGGGTAAAGTTTTCTTCTTCTTTGTGGCTTCAGTTCTTGATATTTTTCTCTGTGTTTTTTTTTTTTTTTGCTTTTCTTTTTTGTGTGTGGTTTTTTTTTTTGTGCATGATCGTTTGATTTCATGCGTTTTTGGAGTTATTTTGCTTTTCTCATTGTTAACGTTGGTTTTTGGGATTTGCAGGATTTCTAGGCACTTGAAGAGGATCCAAGTATCGAAGTAATTTGGCTTTTGCTTCTTCTTCTTCTTATTGGGATTAAAGATTGTTATTTTTCAATTTTTTTAGATTTTTTTTTTTTTGGGTTTTTATATTTGGTTGAATCTTTATGGAGATCTATGCTTTTAGATTGTCTCTTTCGTTTCTGTGACTGATCATCATCGCCCAAGCCATAGCAGAAATTTCCCATTTTTGTGATTTTTTTTCCCATTTTGAAAGGCACTCAATTTTCCATTTTTGTTTCTTTTTGTTTATTGGGGCGGTTTGGATTTAAGTAAATGCCTGATTATTTGCTCTTCAATGCTTTCATTCCAAACATCAGCATTATTCATATCCTTTTCCTTTTTCTGCAAGTAAATATTTTCTTTTTTTTCGACACTTCTTTAAATAATGATGATCTGGGTTTTAATTTGTTTTGCTTTTATGCTTTTATTTAATTTGATTGTTTTTGAAGTAGTTTTTTGCTGCCTTTGAACTCTAGACTTATTTACGTCTTCAGACCATATTTGATGGCTTCTTAAGGCGATTAATTTTAAGTTATTTTAAGTGTTAGATGCTGCATCTTTGTTTTTCAGTGGATGTGAAGTTGTAGGATTTATGTTGAATTTGTGCCATTGCATGTATGCGTGCACATACATACATCGATTCTTATGAATTAGTGCACAACATAATGTATGAGAAGATGATGATGCTGCCATCGGATAGCATTGTTGTGGATTGCCATAGCAGCTAATTTTGTTCCACGTACTGCCTAAAATCATGCATTGTTCGGCTCTAATTTAGTCATTGCTAAGCATTTTCTGTATTATGCACTTTTTTTTTTCTTGTGTTGCTTCTGAAGCCTGGGTTAATTAGTGCTCCTTATGTTTGTTGCAGGCTCAATGTTGTTCACCATTGCAATTTTTAAGCTAAACTAATATGTCACATCCCTTTTCTATGTCTTTTCACTATTTGGTTGGAAATTTTTTGTTGGTTAATCATTATTGTTGTTAGAACAATGGAGAATACAAAGTTCTATATGACTATTGTGGGCTCAAGGCGCCACCTGCCCCAAGCAAGGCAATGGTAAATGAGACTTTATGCTTATTTAAGCATTTTCGGCCATTTTCCTGAAGGACAAGGAAAGAGAGTAATTGATGTGTGGCTGATAAAGCCTTAAATACCAGAGAAAAAAATAATGGATCTTTTTTGTACCCAAGTTTATGCTATTTCATTTAGGAGCTTCAGCGCATGTGTCATAACTTTGATTCACTGAGAGTTTTGTTTAGAAAAGTTTATCACACCTGGATCTTTTTAACTTTGTTTAGTGGTCAGACTTGGTATGCTATACCGTTAACAGTTTCTAATTGCTTCTTTCCCATTTTGCAGGTAGAACTCAAGTTTCATACATTGTTCAAAGGCTCTATAGTTTATGGTAAACTAGGCATCTAGGAAAATGTTTGGTGGCAACAATAGTAATCTTCTGCTTCCAGTTTTTGTGGATGAGAATCGTTTTCCTTATCAGGCTAATGCTTCAAATCAACTACAGTTATTTGGCAGTGGTGAGTTCTCATTTCGGATAGCTAACAAATTAAATTAAATGCACTTTAAGTTGTACCATACAACTCATTTTACTTTTTATCGTGTGTGATTGAGACTGTTTGTTGATTTTGTTCTATCCCTTCATCAACCATTATTTGTGGGCAAATTTCCCTCGTTATCATACCATATTTTGAAAATTTCGGTCCATCGGTGTATTTGTGTCAGAGCGACAGTGCAACAAATGTTAAGGGTGCATGATATAGGTTGAAGCTTTGGTTTCAAATTTGGGAACAGATTGACCTCTAGAGGCTGACCCTAGGAATGGAAACTAGGGAAACAGTCACCAAAAAGTGATGAAATTTAAGAGGATGTGGCGTCATCTGGAATTAGGGTCAACAAAGTCACAGAGAGAGAGAGAGAGGGGGGGGGGACAGAGAGAGAGTATTTCGCCTTATTTTTTTTTCTGGTCTTCTGTTTCTCTCTCTTTCCTAATTCACAGTCTATCTAGCTTTGTTTGTCCAACTCTTTTATTCTGGTGAACTGTGAGAGGTTTCACCATTTCTCGCATTTCTTCTAGTTGTTTGTTTCGATCTCTTTTCCTGATTCATACAGTATCTATTGAGCCATTTTCAACCCTTTTTAGTCCTTTTTGATAAGTGTATGTACCTTAGATTGGGCATCAAACATGTTAGGCTTCTTGATAAGCATACCCATTCTTAGTATACATGGGCTGAGTAAGACTGGATGAAATGTACTAATGGCAAACCGTGGTTGAATGTTGAGCCTCTTTTTCCCATAGATGGTTTCGTACGTATGTTTACTTGGGTGTTTTCCATTATGACAGCACAATAGCAATTGCTGTTGGTTTGATATCAGACTCTCTAAGTTGGACGCCATTGACTTATATGTATTGGTGCCTAGAACTAGCTGCATAAGGTTCTTATGACAGATTAAATGGATGAGGCTAATAAGTGAGATGTTGAAGATGCCTTTAAAGAGGAATGGAATCTGATCATTAATGCGAGGGATTAGTGGCAGTCCATTTTTCAATGCGCACTCTTATGTGATAATTGAATTTGTAGCATAAGTAGCCATGTTTTTATATCCATTAATAATCGGTCAAATTAATTAGTCACTCAATTTGGGAGATAGTACATTAAATTACTTGCCTGGCTTGTTTATGTTCTACAATGCCGAAATTTTGCTCCATCCCTGCCCCTTACCAAAGAAATGAAAATGCTAAAATGAGGAACTTCACAAAAAAGGTAGTTGTCTGATTTTTAATTTGCTTTCTTGTGTCCAGTGCCAACTGGATGCAGCATTGATCCAGTTAACTATTTTGGGAGTGAAAATATCACTCCTATGCTTCAGACAAACAAACGAGGGATGGAAACAGAGGATGTCAGTAGACAACAAAGACTGCAGATTTCCTTGAACAATAATGTCCGTCAAGATGATCCTGATCGCTCAGGGAGCATTCCAAACCCCAACCCAGTATCCACTGGATTAAGGCTATCATATGATGATGATGAACGCAACTCTTCTGTAACTTCTGCGAGTGGAAGCATGACAGCTACACCATCTTTTCTTTTGTCTCTTGGTGACAACATAAGGACCGAGCTTGATCGGCAGAAAGAAGAGTTTGACCACTTTATTAAGATCCAGGTACTTCTCTCCTCTAAAAATATACACGCACAATAGTTTGCCCTCTGTCTTTGATTCCTTTGGCACCTGTTCGTGATTTATGCTTAATAACTGGGATTCTATGTTTGCATTGTTACATCAATTAAAACCTGAAATACCAATCTTTCATTGTCTATAGTAAACTGCTATGCTTTCTCTAACCTTTTGTTAAGAGTGCAAACTCCTATATTCCTAAAGTATGAAGACCTAACATGGATTATAACGTCATGTGCTTCCCTATCTACTGGCTTTAGTTTTTAGGTGGATGTGAGGTCCCACAAGGTAATTTGACATGGTTTTAGAGCTTAATTCCCCCTCTTGTCTGCACTTGTTCTGCTGTGGTTTGGCCTTTTCTTTACTTTCAATTTAATCAGTTTAGCCAAGTGCTAGTGGGGCCTGGTACTTGGGTTTGACCCGTTCAGTTTAGTTTCATTAGGTCATGTGCTAGTCGTGCCCACCACTTGTGAGAGAGTGTGTTAAAGAGTATAAAATCTCATATTGCTAATGTAGGAAGGCTAACACGACTCATAATGTCTATTAGCTTCCTGCATATAGCTTGAGCTTTTAGGTAGACATGAGGTTTTAAGGTTTATTTGATGCTTTTTGAACCTTCTTGCCATGTTTTCCTGAACAACTTTGAATTCCAACCTGCTGCCAACTCCATTTCTTCTTTTCAGATATGTGGATTTCGAAAATTGAATTATTCATACATTTATAAATGTACATGTGGTGTTTTGATCTAATAGAATGTTTACAATGTCTGCACAGGAGGAGCGTTTGGCTAAGGGTGTAAGGGACATTAAGCAGAGACATGTTGCTTCTTTTCTTGCCGCCATTGAGAAAGGTGTGAACAAGAAGTTACGGGAAAAGGATATGGAGATAGAGAACATGAATCGCAGAAACAAGGAATTAGTTGAGAAAATAAACCAGGTTGCTGCAGAAGCTCATAATTGGCACTACAGGGCAAAATACAGTGAGTCAGTTGTAAATGTCTTGAAGAGCAACCTCCAACATGCACTTTCACAGGGTGCTGACCAAGGCAAGGAAGGATTTGGGGACAGCGAGGTTGATGACGCTATCTCTTACATTGATCCTAACAACTACTTGAACATTCAAGGAGGGCCTGCAAAACCTCTGTACAGGAATCACCAGGGCTCCAAGGAACATATGACCTGCAGAGCCTGCAAGGCGAAGGAGGTGTCCATGTTATTAATGCCCTGTAGGCATCTCTGTTTATGTAAAGAGTGTGACATGTTAATCAATATTTGTCCTGTATGCCAGCTGATCAAAACTACAAGCGTCGAAGTATACTTGTCTTAATTCATGGAGTAAATCACTCAAGTTATATACAACCCTCATTGTGAGATGGTATGTTTCAACTTTCTACAGTTACTTTGAGATGTGAGCTGTATGTGGATCAATACTTAAGTTGCTGAAATGAAGCTAAAATGAAACTTGGGTGATCTTGTAACTTCTGTTTGTTTTTCATTTACAGCTACTTCGCTCTCCCCTGTTCGTGTGGGCACTTGCATGCATTTCATAGTAGTTGTCTGACTGTTTTGAGTGAAAATTCTGTTTTCCAAATGCTTTGTGTACATGTCTCTGAAGCTGCTTCCCAACCCCTATGCAAGGTAGTAGCTAGGCAACATGGATTAATCAGCTTGCCCAAGTAACATTATGTTAATCAAGTTCAATGATCACCGTATATTATTCACTTGATGCTGCAAAAGAAAACTTTGCTTTGCAGCTATTGATTGGCTTAGTGAAAGATAAGTAATACCGAATGGTAGATGGCCATAGAACTTTTGATCTTGAAGGTAATAAATGTACTGGTTGAATTCGAACGAGACTTCTCTCTAATTGTTGAAAATTTGTGCAAGAGCATAATCTTTGGATTGTTTAATTTCAGATTCACAACTGGGAAAAGTATTGTTTCTTTTGGGACAATCTCTGATATTGAGTGAAATAACTTGGTTACCAAATGCGAGATCTCGCTGATTCCTGATAAGCTTGAATAAAAAAATTGTTTATGTACAAGGAAAAGAAAAGGTAGCAATGTTGAATCCCAGAGGAAAATTTTTGTTCGGCAGACCAAGAATTGACATTAACACAATCAACCTCCCAGAGCAGTGGTTCTGCGCGGTGTTGACTATCGACATGATTTTGCATCTATCACTGAAGTCGGGAGGTAACACGGCCCCCAAAAAGCGAAGACTGCAAGGGAAGCACCGCAAAAGCATTCTGAAACAGGACATCCTCTGTGTTTAAAAAGTTCCGCAGGAGTCTTCCTACATTGCTGCTCTTTTCTTCTTGGATGCAGATCCCACTTGAAAACGGTCAACACTTGTCAATGATTTGAAAGGTGGAACACAATCAAAAACTCCATTACAGCAGAGAAATGTCACGGAAAAACTATGGGACTGGATGTGCTCTCCAGTCACCCTGGTAAAAGTTCCATTAGATTCTTCTTCTGTTTTCCACTCTTGTTTTCTTGGACGCAGGCCCAGCTTGGAGATGGTCAGTACTTGACTGAATCTGAAAGACACAAAAAAATTGCTTCTCTATCTGATATTGAAACCCAAAGATATTTCCAGAGAAAACGATATCGCAAAGGCTTAGCACCTTATTAAGTTTCTCCCTGACTAATCTAACAGTCTGATTCATAGATTGAGATGGGAAATAATCCTGCAATATTGAGGAGTACAGATTAGTCCAGGAAAAAAATGACCAGCAGTTAGCCACGATAGTAACATTATTCCTTTTTAACAAATCTAACACAATCTTTAAAAATTTACAAATCTAGCACAGTTTAATTATTTTCTAACAAATTTAGCACAACCTTTAAAAATTTACAAATTTATCACAGTTCAATTATTTTCTAACAAATCTAGTACGCTGTCAATTAAAAATAACTAGTTCCTAGCAACTGAATCATTTAATATACACATATGACACGTCTACATCTAAATCTAGTACAGTTTAAAACCCCTAAATGTCATATATACATATGTGCATATTAGGAGATTCGATTATTTTTAACCGATAGTGTGCCAAATTTGTTAGAAAATAATTAAACTGTACTAGATTTATTAGTTTTTAAAGGTGATGCTAGATTTGTTAGAAAATAATTAAACTGTGCTAGATTTGTAAATTTTTAAAGGTTGTGCTAGATTTATAAAAAAGTGTAAAGGTGGTAATATTTTTTGATATTAACCCTGTTCCTAAATTATGTCTATGTCATAGAAAATATGCATAAAACAAACTCCATGATAGCCTCCGTTCTAAAAAACAAACAAAAATACCTAGGGCATAAATAGCTGGTAAACATGATATCTGAGCAACAAAGAAAAAGGCATTAGAGTGTCAATTTATTGGCAAGGCAGACAAAAAACCTGGTCAGACGAAACTCTTGTGATAGGAGGATTATTTGCCTGAGCATGATGTTGCGATTCTCCAGAATCCCTACGGAAAGAAAAGGAAGCAAGTAGTTGTCAAATTTTCATTGATGAAAAACTACAAGCAAGGCACTTGATAGAGGTGGAATGGGGCACCTAAATAAAGTCTAAAAGAAAAGGCAGCCCACCAAGACAAGTTAGAATAGTTCTGCTGAGTAATGAAGTTAGGCTGCAAGGGAACTGCCAGCAATGGAGCCTCACTTGAAGCTCCTACTTTATGAACTTGAGGCTCCTTGCGTCTTCCAGCTGAAACGCAAAGCATCATGCAACAATAATCCCATATCACCACACAGAATGCATAACAAGCAGAAATTTGGAAACTCAATCAAAATGATCCAACTTTGGTGTCACATAAAATCTTACAGTTCAGCCGTGCTAAAACTTCCTTTCTTCTTCCTTCTAACTTATCGATTGTGTCCGATAGGCTCTCAAAATGAGGAGCATATGACACCTGCAGTCTATTTCCAAGGAACACAAACTCGTCGAATTTTCTCTTCGCAAACCTATAATACAGACAAATGAAAAGACACTCAACACCCATAACATTTCTAACTCTCTGCAACATGAATTGATAGTTCAATCAACAAATGAACCCGAAGTGTAAACAGCCAAACCCCAATTCACCTGGCATTGCAGGCCAAACGGAATTTGACCCAGTAAACATCAGTAAACGATTCAGAGTCTTCTGCATCCATCGGTTTAAAGCTAAAAAATTGAAATAAAAATAATAATAACAGTACTTTAATAAAGAGGAACAAAAAAGAAAATTCATCAACGCAACAAGCAAAAAAAAAAAAAAAAGAAAGAAACCCAAAAAAAAAGGAAAAGAAAAAGAAAAACTCACTCTTCAATATCCCCACAGGAAGAGAAAAGCTTAAGCAAATCATCACCACAACCCAACGCAGGCACGTTCCTCACTATCAAATATCTGTTTTAAAGAACCAAATTAACTAAAATAAATAAAAAAAGAAGCAAAATTTAATATTGGGCTTTAAAAAAAAAAAAAAAAAAACAAAACTGATGCTATATAACTAGTTTTAATATTAGAGTACATAAACATTAAAAAAAAAAAAAAGAGAAAAGAAAAACACAACCTTGATTCATCGCAAACAGTGTAAACACGAACCGCAGGAGGCTCGTCCTTGTATCTTGGCATTGTCCGAAAATTGGGAATTTCGAGGAAATGCAATCGAAACTGTCTTCTTCTTACAATGATCGAATCTGATCAATTGAACTGAAAGAACTTGCAGAGCTGTTTTGTTGGAATTAGGGTTTAAAGGTTGACCTCAATCAAAACGCAAAAGCTAGGAAATCTGGAAAAAAAAAAAAAAAAAGGAAATTCAATTGCAAATTGCGAATTCCTTCGGGGGGTTTAAGGCGTTTGGATTTGAGATTTGAGACAGGATTATTAAGACCCTAATTTTGAATTAGTTTTTGCCCTTTTCAGTTTTTGTTTTTTTATTTATTTATTTATTTACCTTTTTTGGTATTTATACATGGGTGACCATCGGTTTGGTTCGAATCGGAACCAGAACCGGACAGCTTGTTAATTGAAATCGGACCAGCCAGTTGATTCCGGTTCTTTCTTTTAAAAACCATAAAACTGGTGGTTCAATCGATAATTCATTCAGTAATTTTTTTCAAGCAATCAAACGTAATGTGAAAACGAGGTAAATGATAAATTAAAAATTTGTAAGTAATAGAACTATGTTAATTTTAATTCTTTTTAATCTTAAAATGGAATCATAAACAATTTAATTAATATTTAATTAAGTTCAAGCTATTTTATTATTTAAATTTTCTATTTTTAACCTTAATTCAAATTTAATTTTTACAATTTTATGTCATTAAAAAATAGTTAAAAATAGATCAAATTAAAATTGGAATCGGAACCGTTGATAAACTAGAATCAAAACTAAAACTTCAGACTGTTTACAGGATAATTTGGTTAAAGTTTAAGATATCTGAGAACCAAAACCAACCTTTTAAAATCATAACTGAATCAAAATTGAATTGAAATCAGGTCTATATTTATTACTTATTAATTATTATCCTCCACCATTATTTGGAAAAGGAATAGTATAAAATATCCAAATCTTAAACATATCAGGAAAAAGGTTAAATTTTGGTCCAAAAATATCCAGTTTGTAAATCAACCTCGTCAAAAAAAAAAAATCCAGTGATTTAATTCCACAAAAATTGCTTTGAAATTCTATATTAAAGTTTCTCTAATAAATAAACCAAACTTAAGAATTCATTTAAACTTGTCAGTAGTTTGTTTAAAAGTTATTACAAATTTTATTTAATACATCATTAAAATAAGTTTGTTAAGTTTATTAGAGTCATGAAAATAAATTTTTTATAAAAATAAAATTCAAAATATATTCATTTAAACCTCTCACAATTCTCACCGTGTCGACTTCTAATACATTAAGACTATTTTTAATATTTATAATTAGGGCGCGGATCCTGGTAATTTCTAAGAAATTGCATACTTAACAACACTAAAATGATGCATATTGTAAAAGTTGTATTATAAAAAATTTATTGAATTAAAAAAATAAATAAATTAGTGTATAATCTTGGATTGATTATATGCATACCCTTTTTATTTTATGTGTCCACGTAATTCTGAACCGAAAGATCCAATCATCCAATGGCCTTTTAAACCAGAATGGAAGCAAGCCGATTTTCAGAGGGCCAAATTGAAGTTCTACAAAAGGAGAGACGGCAATCTTTGGATCCTTCCGCTGGGGCAGAGCGAAGCGAGAATTTGGAGGTTAAACTCAGATCCTTCCCTTCACTTCTCTAATCTTTATTTTGCTTTTGTTTAATATTTTGTCCTGTTTTTCTTTTTCTCCATCTTATTATTATTATTATTGTTATTTTTGTAAATCTCTTTTTGAAGGGGAGGATTATGGGTCGTTTAGATATATAAAGTTCGATTCTTTTTGGTAATTTTTGTCTCTCTCATTTTGTTGAGAAAGTTTTAAACTTGAAATTTCTGTTGCATGATTTAAAATTTTTTTTTTTAGGGGAAATCTCATCTTCGCTGTTAATTCTCAACTTGGATGATTTTTCCCTTTTCGAGTTAGATTACATAAACTGTTTTGTAACTGCTTGAACAAAGGCTGGAATGTAGACACGTGGCTGTGGGACAATACATGTGAACATGTGTGTAGTTTCTGATGTTATGTATGATGTTGCTTGTGATGATCATGGAGGTTTCTGGGCTGTTGCTGTTGTTGTCTTAATAGGTGGGGTTTGGTGCATTCTTAGGTTTCAGACAGAATTCTTCTTTTAAAAATTTTGGGAATTGTTTCAGCGTCCAAGACGAGGGGATGGAATCCGAAGGGCCGAAGGCTGTGATTGTTAATGTCACTGGATTCAAGAAGTTCCATGGTGTTTGCGAAAATCCTACAGAGACAATTGTTAACAATTTACAGGGTTTCGTGGAAAAGAAAGGTTTGTCTCCTGGTGTCACTCTGGGAAGTTGCACTGTGCTTGAGACTGCCGGAGATGGCGCTCTAGCAAAGTTATACGAGGTCTTCGAATTGGGCATTGAAGCAAGGAATGCTGACAAGAATGAAAAAGTCGTATGGGTTAGTTCTTAGTTGTGCAACTTTTCATGTTTGATGAATTGCTACATTGTGACCCTTATAAGTCATAATCATCTTCCCTGTTTCTAATATTACCCATCATTCATTTTTCAGGACTCTTTTTTTTTTGTTCACATATCTTTGGTTGTTGCAATTAGACTACATTGTTTTGGGATCCATTACACTTTGTTTGATTATATTCTATTTGAGATTTGGGATGTTGAGGAGATTAATTTATGTGATAAATTAATGCACCTGTTGGTGATCATACAGGGAAATTATAATGTCCTGATTTCTACTCTTATGTTTATAACATTCTGTGACAAGCTTGAAACTTGAAGGGGTATCAAAGGTTTGGCGGGGGGATAATGATTTTGCAGAAGCATATATCTGATTTTTCCTTAGAACCCATAGTGTCGAAGCCTTGTTACCTTTTACGAGATTGACGCCCAAATATAGCCCTGTGTGGTAGATGTTGATCATGCTTGGAAATTGGAATCTTTTGATATCTTATCCTATATCTATAAAATTTTGTGATGAGCTTGAAATGTTATTAAATATTTGAGGAGGATATTGATTTTGCAGAAGCATACATTACACCAAAGCTATTTTGTATTTCTGGATTGAGTTTTAGTGAATTTCAAGGCGTCATCTTCATTGCTTTTTCAGCTTCACTTGGGGGTGGATAATGGGGCACAAACATTTACCCTTGAGAGACAGGCAGCAAATGAAGCCAACTTCGATTGTCCAGATGAACTTGGTTGGCAACCTAAGGTTAATGTCTTTCCTTCTGCATGATGTGTTGTTTCCTTGGATTTTTATGGTGGCGTCATATCTCTTTTCTGCTGTCTCTCTTAGCAAGGATTACGACTAAGTTTTTCATGAATGGGAAGTAATATTACCATGTACTGAAGATTTTCGTTTATGATTTTTTTGGTCTACTAAACTTTGTTTTCCCTTTTCAGCAACATCCCATAGTCCCAGTAGATGGAGGAACGTCCTGTACAAGAGAGGTAATTTATGACCTTTTTTGTGTGATGTTATGATAGAAAACATGTTCTAGGTGACAACACCTTCACGGTGTCAATGGAGAGCTAAACTTTTTATCAAGCACAATTCCACTAAAAGTGTGATTCCGGCAGAATTGTTCAGTGAAGCGTGTTGCTAGTTCAATTTCAACATATCCTATGCATTTGCTTCCTAGAACATGCGTTAACTTCTTACTATTTGTTTTGCAAAAGACCTGTTGCTCCGTCGAGCAGATACTGAAGCTCATGAAGAACGAAGGCTATGATGTTACAGTTTCGGATGATGCAGGCCGCTTTGTATGCAACTATGTCTACTATCACTCTCTTCGGTTTGCTGAACAGAAGGGTCACAAGTCTCTGTTTGTCCATGTTCCTCTCTTTTCCGGAATTGACCAAGAAACCCAGATGCAATTCGTCGTCTCCCTTTTGGATGCCATTGGAGCAACATGTTAATATAATGTGATCCTTGGATTCAACTGAAACGTGCACGATATATCATTGTTCATGTAAATTGACTAAAGAAGTTACTAAATAATTGTAAAGGAATGAAGCCCATTTGAATTCTTGGGGTGCCATGTGAAGCAAGTTTTCTTGTCTTTAACTTTCTAATCTATTGGTATGATTCATTTCTTTGGTCAAAATTGATATAAGAGTGGAAAAGTGCACAGCATTGCACATTTCTACTTTTTAGAGATACAATTCATAAGGTTTTTTTTTTTTTTTTTTTTTTAACGGATTTGAAAGCTTGTTTGCTGGAACTAGGAGTTCAAGTAGTTTACATTACATTGCTCAATTGGTAAGACGAGTATTTGCAAGCAAGGAGAAAAGGTTTTGCAAATTGGCAGGCAACTCATAGTTGTTACAAAGTCGTAATCTCAAATTTAATTGAAGTCTGGTAATATAAACTTAAGTTGACGATGTCATAATGTAACGTAATTTAATTGAAGTTAGTCATATAATTCTCATGAGTTCAGTCTCGATAAGAGTCGGATGTACCGTTGGAGTAGCCCCTAGACGGCACAATCTCAACTTCAAAATGCCAATGTTAATCTAAAAAGAATGTGAGCAATGCAAATGACCAGATTGCGGCTGCCACTTGTCCGAACCATGACAACCTTAACGCCAAAACACCTTACAATGACATCATTGTCAAGCCCTCCACTTCTGTTGGAACGATATTGTGAAGCCAATCCACAGGACATCGTATACTCAAACAACAGGAAAGTTGACAGCTTTATCAAATCTGGATACTTAATCGAAGCTCATAACATATTCGACGAAATGTCCCTGAGAGACGTTGTTACTTATAACTTGATGGTTTCTGGGCACGGAAAATATGGCAATCCAGAATATGCTCTTTATCTTTACTGGGAAATGGTTGCGCATGGCATCAGAGAAAGCCCGTCAACGTTTTCTTCGGTTTTAAGTATTTGTAGCCGTGCGGGTTTTTCTGCAGAAGGAATTCAAGTTCATTGCAGGGTTTTTAAACTGGGGTTGAATTCTAGTTTGTTTGTTGGAAGTGCACTTGTTGGATTATATATGCAAATGGGACTTCTTAATTTAGCTTTAGGCTTGTTTAATGAATTGCCTGAGAGAAATGTAGCAACTTGGAATTTGGTTTTACGTGGGTTTTGTGAGATGGGGTCGCTCGATGAGTTGTTAAGATTGTATCGTGAAATGAAATTGGATGGTCTGGAGGGAAATGGACTTACTTTTAGCTATTTGATTGACGGTTGTTGTAGAGGAGCGTTTTATGATGAAGGGAGGCAGCTGCATTGCCATGTGATTAAAGTTGGATGGTTGAATTCGAATATTTTTGTCGCTAATGCTTTGGTGGATTTCTATTCTGCTTGTTCAAGTTTAATTGATGCAGAAAATTCATTCAAGGCAATTCCAGTGGAAGATGTAATATCTTGGAATTCGATACTGTCGGTGAATGTGGACAATGATTTGTTGGTTGATTCATTGGAGTTGTTTAATGTGATGCAAATTTTTGGGAAGAGGCCATCAATTCGTTCGTTTGTGGGGTTATTGAATTTATCTAGTAGGACTAGGAATATCCTACTAGGAAATCAAATACATTGTTGTATCTTGAAGATGGGTCTTGACCATGGCAGTGTGCACATACAATCTGCATTGATTGACATGTACGGCAAATGCAAGGACATTGAGAGTTCAGTGTCTGTGTATGAAAGTGTTCCCTTGAGAACATTGGAGTGCTGTAACTCATTAATGACCTCTTTGTTACATTGTGGCATTGTAGATGATGTGGTTGAGATGTTTGTTATGATGCTTGGTGAGGGAGTTGGGCTCGACGAGGTTACACTTTCCACCACTTTGAAAGCATTGTCAGTGTCAGCTTTAGCAAGCTTGCTCACCAGCAGTTTGGTGCATTGTTGTGCAGTAAAATCAGGTTTTGAACCGTGATATTGCAGTTTCATGTTCCTTGATTGAAGCGTATTCAAGATGTGGCAATGTTCAACATTCACAACAGGTTTTCGATCAACTTTCTTCGCCAAATGTTATCTGTTTCACGTCAATAATCAACGGATACGCTCGGAATGGATTGGGAAGAAAATGTCTTGAGATGCTTGAAGCTATGGTCCAAAAAGGTTTGAAACCTGATCGAGTGACGTTCTTGTGCGCTTTAATTGGCTGCAGCCATTCTGGCTTGGTTGAAGAAGGAAGATTGGTTTTCTATTCAATGAAGTCTCGACATGGGATTTCTCCAGATAGGGAACATTTTTCCTGTATGGTTGATCTTTTGGGTCGAGCAGGTTTGCTGGATGAAGCTGAAGAGTTGCTGCAAAACTCACCAAGCAGAGATGACTGCGTGATGTGGAGCTCGTTGCTACGCAGTTCCAATGAACACAAAAATGAAATGATGGGAAGAAGAGTAGCAAAAATATTATTGGATCTCAATCCTGAAAACTTTGCTGTATATTTGCAAGTATCAAAATTTTATGCCTGAAATTGGGGAATTTGAAGCCTCAATGCACGTCAGAGAGATTGCTATAGCAAGGAGGATAACATCAGAGATTGGCCACAGTTCTATTGAGGTTATGAATTGCCCTTGAGATACAAAATTCTATAAGTGGAGCAAGCTCGCTACCAATGCTTGAGCTTGATATGGCTTAGAGTATCTCCGTCTTACCTGTTAATTCCTGCATAGATTTTCAAAGAGATTGTTGCCTTGGCTTGAAGAAGTCATGCTACAGCTCTATATTGTACGTGCCTTTGATAGTTAATTGTACAATCAATGCAAACCAAACATCCTAGCTAGCAAAAATATTTTATCTATTTCTCCTGGAGAGAAAAGGGAGGCCAAAGACAAAATCAATGTACTCTTTCACTGACAAATGTCTGTCTACCGGTTAAAGAGTGAGCAAAGAACATAAAAGGATATTTCCCTGGCACTTCAAGTGAGGCCTCTTTATGTCCTCATAAGCCAAGCCATATATCAACGAAACCCTTCATTTCCAAAACTTTAATCTGCAGTAACTCGCTGTTTGCAGGGATTTATACAAACTAATCAATCTTGAAAGCAGCCATGATGGGTAAAATCATGGATAATTTGCTTGTCATGGACTTCCTTATCGTGTTGACAGCAGCATATGGAGCTGCAGGAAACATGGTGTAGGAAAAAATTGGCGTCCTTGGGGAGCCTGAAAGCTTTGACATAAAAAAAGAAATTGAAAAAAGTGGGGTGGAACTTGTTAAAATGTACTGTCATGGACAAATGAACGCAGCAGCAAAATTCTTGCGAATGTTGATAGCTCTGGTGCAATTGGAGGTGGCACGTTTGATGCATATGTGAATTCTTAAAGTGGTTGAAAAATGTCTTTAATTTTGATCACTTCATTGTTTGAGCTTCATATATCATGTTCTTGAGCAAAAGGAGAAAAAAAAGCAACCATTTTTCACTTCCGTTAGTTTGTTTCTGTTGCACTTATCACAAGTGCAATTCGTTCATTTGCCTGGCTGATGAATTTTTTTTTTTAAGGAATTGATTTTCATAATCTGAAAATATTGTGCACAATTCTGCTTATTCAGCATTGGAAATCTCGGGAAGGACAACTGCATTAGCATAGTCATTGTCCCGATCTGCCCTCAAAAGCCTGCCAACACCAGGCACATTAGCAACCCATGACAAAGAATCCACTGTTACTGGTCCGATAGAAATTGCCGAAGGTTACAATGTTACAGTATAGATCAAGCAGAAACTGCCGAGCTTGCAGAACTCAGCAGAGTGAATGTTGTTCACACTGAGCTTTGACTTTGTCTCCCTACAGATATTGAAATAACCTTTAACTAATGGACTTTCTTATAATAATAATAATAATAATTAATAGACAATGGACTAACCACTTGAAAGAGTCAAAAAAATTATAATCTCTTTAGCGGTGGCGATCTGACTCTTCCACAATTTGTAAAATAATTTGGGGGACTTGCTTCCTAGGACGCAAAACACCCATTATAATATCTTTAGACTCATGACTCCCTTTTTTATTAATATATATAATAGACTGATTATTAATTATTTTAGAGTTAAAAGAACAACAAAAAAAAAAAAGGCAGTGGGCTTAATTGGGCATGGAATATGCGGAATGTAGGTTTTGGGTGCCATTGATATATGTTTTATGGGAGTTTACAAGCGGTATATGGATAAAACCCACAAAAATATAGTGAAATATTGATCTTAGATTAATGATCTCAGAATACAGCTAATATACTAAAAGAGTTGGCAACTAATGAGATTGATTAATGCTCCTGCCTTTTGGGCTGAGAATCAGCTGGCCTTAGGTTTTGTTAACCCAGCTTAAGGGTTGGGGCAATAACTTTGAGACCAATTTTGCATCCTTCCAAGGCAGCCCAAAATGCACATATTTGGTCTTGGCTAGCCTGCTGCTCGACAGCAAACTTCAAATTTAAGTCCACTGTCTGGTGTTGGGGCTAATGTTGCTTTAAAGTCAGTTTAGTCCTTTTATCTTACAGGTGTACCAGCCTTCCACAGGATATTAAGAAAAAAAGAAAAAATTGAGCAATACAACACCACCACTTTGTTTGCCTATTTATTAGAGGGTTTATTAGAGGGTCTGTTAGGTCAAGTGTTAAATAATGAAGTATCTCTCTTTATTTTTATAAATTTTGTGCCATTCCTCAATCTTAAAGATAAAAGTTTTAGTTATTAGTTATTGGAGCGTCCCTGACACAGATTGTTGTTTTCTTTTTATTTAGACCAAAGAATGACACAGATTTGAATTTGTAGTAGGACAGTTAGGGACCATAAGGCTAAGCCAGTCCTGCAAAATTTCATTTTTCTATTGAAGGCCAAGAATCAAACCGATTTACCACAGCTTGCCAGACACAACCAACAGAATTATGCCATTCAACTACCAGAATAAAAAAAAAAAAATGCCATTCACATTTTTTCCGTTGAAATATTGGCAAAGTGACAATTAAGCAGGCCATTTTTTGTGTTATACAATTTTTTTTTTCTTTAATATAATATGCTATACGATCTTTTGAGATCCTGGAAAAGCGACAATTGTGCAGGCCATTTTGTTTGTTGCACGATCTTATGTTCCGCAAGTAAGAAGAGATTATCATTTATTTTTTTGGGTTGGAAAAATGGTTGTGAGGAAGAGTTCACTCCTTATCCAGTAAATAACATTATCTCCATTACACCCACTCATATTTAAAGACATCCCACCACAGTTAACTTGGGTCAAAATTTAAAGGGTTGTTATACAAAGATATTATCAACTTTGTTTAAAATAAAAAAATTTAGTACTAATTTTAAAAAATAATAAATCTAATATCAACTTTATATGATATAACAAATTTAATATGCTGTGAAATTTTTGAAACAAAATTTATCAATTTTGATGACATGATACTAACTTATATAATTATTATATTATTAATATATATATATTTTTATAAATCAATCATTAAAATTAATAAATTCTATTCACATAAAATTATTACGTATTACATTTATTATTTTAGGCAAAGATAGTTTTAAATTTATTATTTTTTAAAATTGGTACTAAATTTATTATTTTAAATATTATTAATAACATATTTGTATGTTAACCCAAACTCTTTTTTTTTTTTTTTTTTTTTTTGACATAATGTTAACCCAAACTTAAAACAGCTCTGCAAAAGGAGACACCATAACGTGCATGTTATCATATTCCTATTGTTACGGCTCGCCACATACAACCAAGAGAAATACGAGCGTCACATTTTTTCTGTAGAAATGCTGGCAAAGTGACAAGTGAACAGGCCATTTTTTGTGTCACAATTTTTTTTTGGGAAGTTATATTTACACGCATTGATTTACTTCTTACACGCACTATTAAGCTATAAAATTTTTGTCTTCTTATGTTAATTAAGGGTGTAAAAAGTATTTGGTGCGTGCAAAATATCACATCTTTTTTTTTTCTTTGATTTAATATGTTATACGATCTTTTGAGATCCCGGGAAGCTGACAATTGAGCAGGCCATTTTATTTGCTGCACGATCTTCTGTTCCATGAGTAAGAAGATGTTATCGTACATACCGCCACCAGAAAAAAAAGAAGGTTACCACACATATATATGTGAAATATATTTTGTTAATTTTATTTTTTTAGTAAATAAAATTAAATTATAATTTAATATTATTTAAATAATATTTTTAATTTTTTTATATAAGTAGATCATACTTATTATGTAGTATAAAATTATAAGTAAATTATACTCATTTAAAAAAAAAATCAAAATAAAAATCTCATATAAGAATAGAAATATGAACATAAAAACGGATTGAATCTATACTCAACACAGAAAATTACAGTTCATTACACTATTTATATTTAAAGATATCCCACCGCACTTATATCGAAACTAAAACTGAAGACATTTTGACAAAATGGGACACTAGAACATGGAGATTATCGTATTACTATGAATGTTTTTAATTGTTTTTGACTCAAACTTAAATTTCGTGACTTTTAACTTTTCAGTACTAAAGAGCCAAAACTTTTCAGTTCTAAGGAGCCAAAACTCATGTACTATATGCTATAAAGAACCCATTGTTATTTTTCAGTCCTTTCTAGAACGGATTGGAATGGACAAAAGAACGAGCCCCATACGCCAAATTCCAAAAACTACATATGTTTTTGTCCTTTCAGTTGCAATTACATACGAGGGTCAATCGTTGTTAAACAAACAACGTGGTTTTTTACATGGAAAAAAAAAAACAGATAACAAAAAGACACTTAAATTGGGAATGTGACAAAACCTTAAGGGTGCAAAGACGATGCCGAGAGGCCAGCATAGATGCCGCCAGTAAGTACTGGGTAACGTGCAACTGGCCAACTGGGTTTGTACTTTGGTTTGATATTTATTTGGCTACTAATTGGCAATTAGGGATTTGGAATTGGTACTAAAAACAAACCGTGAATTAGTGCAAAATCGTTTTGGTCTTACAAAATGTTCTTTGCTTTAGAGATACGATAACAAATTCACATACATGTGAAGCCGACACTATTATACATACTTATAGCCTTATCATCAGTTGTGACCATATAACGAATGATTATAAACATATAATTAATAGTTAAAATAATCAAGTTTGACATCCTTTAAAAGTTATATAATTCTTAGACAATGTTTAGCAATGACGGTACTATTATCGATTGTTGTAACCTAATAATTAAGAAATTTATTTATATTATGAAATTATGATTTACCTTCACATGCAGTGAATGCTGAAATATACAATCTCACGGCTTATGTATTACACGTGAACATTCCGCAATCATAGGCCAATAAAAATGGAACTCCCCCGAGCCTCTAGTGATCCTATCAAGTGCAAAAAATGGTTATGTTTTTGTTTTGCTCGTACAAATAGGTGCAAGTAGGGGGTCCCAGTGAGTCATAATAACAGCAGAACATTCCAAATTGCAAAGTCAAAGATTGAATGTGTGGTGCACTGTGTGAAAATGATGTCCATTCTGCAGAATTCAAAAGTCTGATTTTGCAGACCAGTCCTTTCTATTGTTTCTCTTCAATCACGATCCAATTATCAAGACCATGTGCACGAGGAAGAGGACAAAGCTCTACAAATGTGGAACAAGAGACACGGCTTGCATTATATGCCAACTCCCAAAGTTACAGCGCGAAAGAACATAAAAAAAGGAAGCCTCCCTGAAGTCTCGACAATGTGTTTGATCCTCATGTTACTTCAAACAATTTAGGTATCATTTCTTTTACCTTTTAATAACAAAGAATTTCTTTTGTGTATACTCTAAAGTTGTTAGTATGACACTTACTATCAGTGGCTTCTATTTAATATGTAATGTATTTAAGAGAATTCAAAACTAAGACTATGCACTTATTATGCATAATCTTAAATTCGTTATTACTATTAGACTAACTATAAGTGGTCTAATCTTTGCTTATGTTATACGTATGAAACAAAGCATTTTGCATGAATGGTAAAAGAATAAATTATTGAAAAACATACATCTAACCATTTTTCAACTTAGTTACAATGTTAAAAGTTATATACTTTTCACTTAAAATACGTGGTTTGAACCCTAGTCTCTTCTTTCTGCTACCCTCTATTCAACCACAGACTATCATCTTTACTAAAAAAAAAAAAAAAAAAAAGAAAAATTCTGAGGTTGGTTTTTCAAGAGTCCCGAAGTGGGGGTATCATGCCTGTTTTGTATATAGCAAAGAACGATTAATAAGGCAAGATTTTGGGGGCATTACAGTAATCCGTGACATTTGCTTTGGATGGCTGGCTTGTTTTCTCCATGAATTTAAAACAAAAGGACAAGTTTGATGGGGACAAATCATCGGTTTGTCTTTTTAAATTTAATTAAAAAAAGAAGAATAGAAATGTATTGCCCACCACACATTCCAAAAAATTTGTGGTTTTCTCTAACTGAATATTCACATGCATGCACAACAAAACAATATCAGCAGCAAAATCCATGGAAAATCTTTCAAATGAATAAGCCTAAGATAAGACCATTAAATGAATTAATTTATTCTTTATTTTACAATGCTTCACGAGTTCACGTCTTCATATTCTATAATGATCCTCCGACTTTTCTTTCTTTATTTTTCTTTTCAAAATATATTTTAATCATTCAAAAACTAATTATATAATTAGCTCATATCGAAGTTATTAAATTTTTGTCGGATTTCAAAAAGGATAGGATGGGGTTGGACCTTTTAAAAGCAAGTCATTTACATCAATATATATATAGACACACACACATAATATAGGGGGGCAAAATTAAAGAGAGGCAGGACAGACATACGACCCCCTAATTTTTTCGTACGATGAAATAGAGCCACTTTGATGTTCCCTATGAAATAAGGCATGGAACGAAGACACTATGAACAAGTTCTGGGAGTTACGGGCCGTTCAAAGGGATTTTCTACTCTTCCATCAAATATTTGACTTTTTCTCAAATACTGGGGAGAAAATTTCCTTTAAAAACAAAGTGAAAAATCCCCCCAAGCCGTTCAAACTAATGGTGATTAAAATTAATTATGGGGATGCATCCATTATTAAAGACCCCGCCATTCCATCATATCAGCTACTGAGCTTAATTAGCAACTGGTAGGCGGCAAATCACTATATAATATTGCATATCAGCATATGATTATGCAGAAGGTTCACCTATGATTCGATTCTTTGTCAGTACCGCACCTGTGGCACCAAGAGGTTTGTTTCATGTTGAAGCTGACAAAATGGCAATTGTAGGACTATATATACGTTGAAGAATTTAGTATCAAACAGGCTGGCTAGTTCTTGTAATCTGCATGAAACACTTATTTATGCGATATATCCATGAAAAACCTTTTTAGCTTCACAAGAGCGAATTAACAAAAATAAATAAATAAATAAATAAATTTTCAGATGTATTTTATTGAATGAATCTGTATTACTAGTTAAATGTAGCCATGTAGTTTACTCTATATTCATATAGTTGTGATCTATTTCGACAAAATTAATTATAATTGCGAGAAGTAGATTAGGATTCCAAATGTATCAAATCCATTTCGAGATCTAGTACCTTTTCATTATCTAGTTATTATTAAACGTATTAGATATCTTATTGCTTTTGGTCTTTGTTGTCAATTTTAGTTGGCTAGTGTACCGATACGTATTTAGAATCAAACGAAGAGATCAGTTTCGATAAGCTACAATTATAACCTTTTTTTTTTTTTTTTAATTTGGTGCTTCAACATTTGGAAAAGAAACTTTTTAATTAGTAAGTTATGACAACGAGTGCTTCAGGTTTAAGATCTGATAATTGTGTAGAGAATTAGAATAATGAAATCTTTGGGAGTGAAAATTCAGATAACATGAGAGGGCTGAAATTGAATTAAAATTTTTAGGGGTGCATGCTAGTTTTGTTTAATTCCAACCAAGAAATATTATAGGTAATATTCTGCTTCTAATTTAAAGCATCTGGCCTCATTACATCATCTGAATTTCAACTATAGAGTATGATCATCGTATCTATTATTGACGTATATTTATCTTTACATAAAAAGTCATAATAATGTCATTTTACTTGCATCTGTCTCGTGTTAAGATGACACATTTATGAAACTCGTTAGAAAAATGCATTAGGAAGGGCCCATGGTGACATGGAGTGGTCACGGGAGGATACAAAAAGTTTTCACGAGCATAAATGCACAAGAAGATGGCTAAGAAGGTTCAACACTATCATTTGTTCGGCTCAATGTCCAATTTATCTTTCTAAACACATAAGTACGTTTGGGATACATGCACGATTATTATTTTTTAATCAATTGGAACAAAGAAAATTATTATTAAGAATAAGATCTGAATTTCAAATTCAGATCTTATCGCAAGATTTACTCAATCATATGTTTCCGTCTACTTAGACGTGCATGTAGGTGTCTAATTCGTGCAGTCCAATATATCCATGGAGGCAGAACAAGAATATTGTAACTGAGGGGACAAGATCAAAATTCTTCTTTTTGGATATAAAGGAAAACGAAATGATGGGGCCAAATCAAATTAAAATGCGAAAGGCATTTATTGCATATCACGTCATGAGTTTGGAATTATTGCTCCAATTGTCTCCAACATGTTATCGCTAACCCTTGATTGGATAGTAAGATTTTGATTGGAAAGAAAGAGATTGAAAAAAAAAATGATTAGAAAAGAAATTTGTGAGAAAGAAAAGTGAATGGATCTATTATTTAGATAAATAGAAAAATATGAGAAAGAAAATGAGTAAAAAGTGAAATGATTTTAATTAGATTGTTAAATGACTAAATTGTCCCTATTATTAGTTGGGTGAGATAATGAGTTAGGGTATTTAGGTAATTTCTTCTTGTTTTTTTTTTCTAATTCCTGTACTTGTTCTTCAAAATTTTATATTGGATAGTACCGTACTGGTACTTTACAGCCTTCCATGCTTTTTCATTTCATTTTTCCCAAACAGCAGATTTTGCCTTGATTTACGTATTTTTCTTTCTTTTTCGTTTTTTCTAGTTTGCCAATCAGAGTGGGGTGTCGGCTGATAAGATTCCCGTGAGATACATGAAAGTGCGAAACTTTCTTAGTTTCAGAGCCCACAATGCATTTATTTCCATGTACCCAAAAAAAAAAAAAATTAACGCAATGAAATTCATTATTTGACCAAATACACAATAATTTAGGTGTTACGCATCGCAAGAGTGTAGAAGAAATCTAGAAAACAGAATTTAATATTTTCATTACTCAACCATGATCGATGTACGTTTTATTCTCATTAAAAAAAAACCGTGATGTATGTTTATACGTATACATATAATTAAGGTTCATTTACTTATTTGTGTGAATTATCTGGAAATTTGAGATTTAGTTTAAATGATTAATTAGATATGCTCTATAAACTGGTCATTCAAATTTAACCATGATTAACATAAGAATAACAAAGAACTCAAGGTTTGCCGGAAAAAACGTTCTCATTATCTGAATTTAAGCCTCAAGTTGGTATAGGAGATAAAATTTGGAAATACAGAATGCCAACGTTCAATGACCCCATATTGTTGGGGGACTTATTAGCATTTGCTTGAAAGAAATTTCTCCTCGTACACCCCCACTTGGAAAGATTGATCTTTACTCATAGATTAAATTACAAAAATTATTTAATTAGTGAGATTTTTTAAATAGAATCAAAGTAAGATCATATCACTGCTGATTGGTTAAATTGAAAAGAAAAAATTATTAAATATTATTGTATAGACTGTATGACACTATAATATTATCTAAGTATAACCATATAATTAAGCTTTTAAATTAATATAAAAGAATTTTAATTTGATTTGTATTTTTTGATAAGTATAATTTACTTATAATTTTACATTATATAAATAAAATTTATTTAAAATAAAAGATCATAACATAAATTTGTATAATATAAAATAGTAAATAAATTACACTTAAATACACCAAATACCTTAAATTAATTGAGTGACCAATTTGTTAAAAAAAAAAAAAAAAAGAGTGACCAATTGATCTGTGAGCTTGCTTGAGGGGAAAGGCAACAAAAGGAAAGGTTAAAGCCACGCAGATAAAGTTGTTGGCTGATGACAATGAGTGTCGTACAGTGCTTTTCGTCGATTTGTGGCCACGCGTTCAACGATTGCCACATGTCTGGCCGTCATTTGATCTCGGAGCTCTAAGTAACGAACGAGTACTAACAGAACTAACCGCCAAAAATAGAAAGGTGAAAGGCTGTTACATTAATTTATGCTTTGGCATTATCTTCAAGTGCCACGTGGGACGCTCTGTCTGCAAACGAAATAAGATTATAATAGAGCTTGAAAATGTATGTGTCTCTGTATTTTGTGATCAACGATACCTTTCACGCAAATTTTGTGTCGGTTTTATGCCTCTTATTATCATCGCAACTTCTACTTAAAGTTTGAAATATACTTAAGGAAATTCAAATATAAAATTATGTAGGCATTCAGTTAAAGACAAACAAGAACAAAATAAAACTGACCAGTTAATTGTCTCATCAAATTATTACGTAAAAATGTGCAATCACACGAAACTCTTATATTGTGAAGTTTGGAAGAGAGATATAGATTCGCTTTTATCTTCTTTTTTTTGAAGAAGATTGTTTTTCGCAAACTAATCTTACGACTTAAAATTTATAATGAAATAGCTTTATTATTACACCAAAAACTCATTTTTATTATCATAATTTGTTTAGTGTAACTTTACCGTCACGTTAAGTTTTGCCTTTCAATTTTTACATTTATTATAATCTAATTATGTCCTTTGAGAGGCGCATCTAAATTTGGAGTTCATACAGTCAAAATAACAAGCCCAAGTTGTATAATTCATCATACAAGAATCCAAATTCTACTTGCCGTATTTTTAGTCTGCAAGTTTTTAAAAAAATCGAAGCTGTTCTCAACTTTGTTTTGTGATGTGATCATTTGCATACAGAGACCACACATGTGAGTTGAAGAAAGCAACATTGTTATCATTGTATTCTATTTCATGATCAATAGTATTTGTTGGGTCCTTGAGAACTCGTAGCAATACTGCCATACAGAAGCCAACATTATATGTAATGCACCAGACAATCATGAAGCAAAACCATGGGCAGCCATGGTGGTTTACATTTTAACCCTGCTTGGGCTCGTTGGGAAATTGGAATTATTGCCTAAAATGAAGAAAGAAAGTGGCACTGCAGGGGGGGGGGGCTTGAGGTTTCTAGCCATAGCTGCCGGACATGCTCAAGAGGACAAGGGGAATATCAAGTTAACAACTCTAGCCCGTGAACGCTGCATGTGACAATAACAAGAGCTGTTATAATCACTGCCTCCTTGACCCACTCACGCGTGCCTTTTGGCTTTTTTGAATTTATGGGTCCCTTTCAAATTTGCAAAATATTAGCCATTGCCCCATCAGTGGAACCCTGATAAATGTGGAGGAATTATGAAGGCAACTACTCTACAAAAAATGTGCAACTTTGATGGCAATAGCTAGAATAGCAATCACGATTTTGTAAAATTTATTGCGGATATGGTATATCTTTGATTTTCTTCCTTTTGTTTCAACCAATTTTAACCAAAATATAATTTAATTGTCTCCAACTAATACTCAAATTCCATACGTACAATTTAAAATTGACTCCTGTATTGTTGAATAATAGTTCATTGGCTGAAAAGTACTATTCGTTCAAATATTAGATTGAGGGTTAAGCTGCGGAGAAGCATGCAGAAGGAACGGAGATCCTAGAATTATAAGGCTACAAATATTAGACTATGGTAGGTGCATTTGATATTTGATTGGTGTGCCCTATTACAGCTTGGCATTTATTGAGAATAATTGAAGCTGGGAGTTGTTTGCGCGTATGATTGGATTGGGCGAGTCACAATGCACTATCATATTGACAGATGGCTTAATTCGTTAAGCTGAATGAGTTGCAACCGAAATTCATACAAAGAAGGAGGAATAATTAATTGAAGCAAGAAAAAAAAATAAAAAAGAGAATGAATATTAATACCTGGCATTATCCAAAGACTCTATGTAATATTTGTGTATGCCCTACAATAGTTCAAGAATAATAAAAAATATCTCAAAAACGATACCATAAAAAAAGTCAGCTATTAAGTGTACGAGCTTTTTATTTTTATTTTAATGACGTTAAAAAGGTTGATTAATTCTTTCCATAATAATAAGAATTAGGATATTTCGTCATAGAAATTTTAAGATACATATTATTATTCATAGTTTAATAAGTTTGGACTGCTCTTCCTATATAAACCAGAAGCGTCACTTGCTTTTTGGCATTCCCAAAGAAGCTTGTTGGTTCTCTTCTCTTTTAACTCTTTCTCTCTCCTCTTTGGTTTTTCCTCAATCACATATAAGCTAAACATGGGTAGCATTAGTTTTAGAACCTTCACATTTATATTGTTCATTGGTCTTCTAGTATGGTGTTCGAGTTTAGAAACCTGCATTGCTAGAAGAAGCAGGCCCAATAGGGACAGCAGCAGATATTCTTCTTCTCTCTATAAGAAGAATGGCAAAAATCATGGCAGCAATAGTCCCATTAACCACCATTCCAAAGGATCAAAACCAAAATCTCCGCCTCACGAAGCTCCGTTGCCTCCACCTGCTCCAACCCGACCGAAAGAAGATGTGCCAGTACCGAGTCCGGCCCAGAAAGCATCAGAAGTTTTCAACGTTCTTGATTATGGCGCAAAGGGCGATGGAAAGACTGATGACACACAGGTTCCTCTCTAATTCTCAATCTTCCTCTGCTTGAATGCGCTAAAAGTGGTTTGCTAATTCTAAAGGGGAAAATAATATTTATTATAAATGACATCCTAAATATACCCATGAACGTACTACTGTGTTATGGCTGCATCCATGCATCCTTGCTACAATAAGCGTGTTCATGTAAACTCAACATGAACCTTAAATTTTCTGAAACCTTGGTTTCAATGCTGCAGAAAATGAAGTAAATGCAATTCACAAGTAAAGTCATGAATAGCAACTTAAAAAGCATGCATGCCAACATATCATGTAGTTCTTTCATTTCCACATTAACTCAAAGAGCAAAAATGTCACGTAGTGCTATCAACAAACAGCCAAAACTACCAATCCCGTGAATTTGCTCTCAGTGTAAGATATATATCCCAGGTTTAGAATACATAGTTGCAGAAAGTAGATAAAAAGCTTGAATTCTAAAATAGTAACTAACAACTGGAGGAGAGAAAAAAATAATGGTCCCGGATGGGGACCACTATCCAAAAAACGATTGCCGTTACCGTTATGGTTTTGGTCACGATTCCAACAATAATTGTATACAGTTCTGCACAAGCCAACATCAACCACAATTTACTGCATACATTTGCTGTTACCTGGTAATGGTGTTCATGTGCAACACAGGCGTTCCAAGATGCATGGGCAGCAGCTTGTAAGATCCACGCATCAACGATGCTAGTTCCAGAAGAATATGCGTTCCTCGTGGGACCCATTTCCTTCTCTGGTCCATACTGTCAAGCAAATATTGTATTTCAGGTAAAAGTCAACATTTGTTGATTTAGAAAACAAATGTCTGCTAACAATCTTACTGGAATTTGAAAATTATAGCTGATGAGTTGAATTTTCCTCAGCTTGATGGTACAATTGTGGCTCCAACAAACCCTGATGCCTGGGGCAGAGGCCTTCTACAATGGCTTCAGTTCACAAAGCTCGTCGGAATTTCAATCCAGGGAAAAGGTACTATTGAGGGTAGCGGCTCGGTATGGTGGCAAGATGAACCCTTTGATGATCCTGTGGATGACGAAACAAAGCTCATTATCCCACTGAACGACACAGTAGAAGAGCACCCTCCAATGCCGGTAACTACCTCGGCTAATTTGCTACCTGACAGCTGCTGTTTTTTATGTTGTCTGCATCTGATCATGTTTCTCTCCTATATTTGTGCTGTAGATAAGAGATGGACTGATCCAGAGAATGCCAAGCATCAGGCCAACTGTAAGGATCGTTTCAGAAAAACGTATCACAGAAACATGCTTTCCCATAAAGCTAAATTCACATTCTTTCTATCCACAGGCGCTAAGATTTTATGGAAGTTTCAACGTATCAGTCACGGGCATAACAATTCAAAACAGTCCTCTGTGCCACCTTAAATTTGACAATTGCGTGGGAGTTTTAGTACATGATATAAGCATCTCATCTCCTGGTGACAGCCCTAACACAGACGGAATCCACCTACAGAATTCCAAAGATGTCCTAATTCACAGCAGTAACCTTGCTTGCGGTAATTATATTGCTTCTACAAAAGATAATAGTGTCATTACATTCAAGTGCACAAATTGGGCATGATTGAACTCGAATCTGACAATATAAGAATAAGAATAGCAGAGCCAGAACAGAATTTACAATGTCACAACCAAAAAAATGAAGCTTGTGAACTCTTTCCACCGATACAATTGCCAACAAAAGAGGCCACATAATTTAGATGCCTGTCATAATCTTATCCATTTAACTCTTTCTTCAAACCTCAACAACCACTATTTACATTTCACATTGCAAAAGAAATCATCATTATCGGGTATAGCTGGCACTCACTTGACAGTGACCCATGTCATACACTCATCCATCACTGGCAATCCAGCCATCTAGTATGGGATTAGCAAATAGAAATGGGAACTGAGGAAGACAGACATACATTTGTTGCTTTCTATTGGCTTCTCCTTTGTCTTCACATTAAACTAGTACTTCTGCTTTACCTTTTCCTGCTCTGCTACCCCACTTCTTTAACCAAAGGCCTGACAAGATTTTGCGTAACATGAGAACAAAAGTTAAGAACGATCAGTTGTATGAGTAAAATATGACAATCAGCTATTTAACCCTAGAAATCACTGCATGCATATAAAAGCAAACAACCTCAAACCATATGTCTATTTCAAATGGACTGCAAGTATGCAATAGAATGCATGTCGAATTTCAGTCTAAAAATAGATTAGAGACATTGAAGGAGGTCCAAGTCTCATTTTTATGCTGAAATAAGCTTTTAATAATTTATGCAGGGGATGACTGTGTTTCTATACAAACTGGATGTACAAATGTATACATTCACAACGTGAACTGTGGGCCAGGACACGGAATCAGTATTGGAAGCCTGGGAAGAGATAACACCAAAGCCTGCGTTTCAAACATCACAGTTCGAGATGTCATGATGCACAACACAATGACCGGTGTCAGAATTAAAACATGGCAGGTATTTATTCCACCTGAACACCAATCACACTTAAAATCAAATGCAACTACAACTTTAATTGAAACTTGAACAGATTGGGAAATTGCAGACAGAGAATAATATACCAATGTCAATGTTTCTAGATTTGACAGTCTTCTAACAATTATTTTTAGTATGCAAACAATTGCAGATCACATGCAAATTCTATTTGTTCAGATGTTTCATGTATGAGATTTCCAAAAGTCTCAACCTTCTCAGAAACAGAACACTCTAGATAACAGTTTGAACAAAGTCCAAGTTTTTCCAATTGAATGCAGTGTTTTCTGTCATCATCTGCAAGTTAATACGTCAAAATCCGGAATTTAGAATGGTTGAATGTTCCTGAAGCCAACATGATCATGGTTTTCAATGCAAATTGACCACCAGTAATTTTTACATGTGATCTCAATGTCATACAACAGGGTGGGTCAGGATCTGTGCAGGGAGTGTTCTTCTCCAACATTCAAGTTTCTGAGGTCCAGCTACCAATCGTAATTGACCAATACTACTGTGACGGAGGCAAATGCAAAAACCAAACATCTGCCATTTCTGTGATAGGAATCAACTACGAAAGAATTAGAGGAACATACACGGTTAAACCCGTGCACTTCGCCTGCAGTGACACTATGCCATGCATGGGCATAAGTCTAAATACCATAGAATTGAAACCACTGCAAGAAAGCTACCATATGTACGACCCCTTCTGTTGGCAGACATTTGGGGAGCTGAAAACTCCAACCACCCCGCCAATCGAATGTTTACAGATCGGCAAGCCCTTGACCAGCCGGCCTCAGACAGACAAAGATAAATGTTGAACTTCACTGCCACTCAATAGATGGTGCTTTGACTGGTGACGTTGGAATGATACCCAGAACCCCATCACACCATTAGCTTATTAAGTAAAGGATTAAACTTTTTTTTTTTTCCACCCAGCTAGATAAGAATTCCTATCTTGGACCCAATATAGGAATTCTTAGCTAGCTGGGTTTTATTGAATCCAGTTATTAAGATAGGAAACTGGCGACGGCATTCTAAGCTAGCCTATGATGATAAGCTTACTATAGTGTTGTATACCAATACTTTTAGTATTAATTCGGTGTTATTTGCTACAATTGATTGTTTTGCTTGTCAGAATATACAAGTGCTTGGTTTCTGGATGTGCTATAAATAAAAATTAGGATTAATATATAAAAATATCACTAATTTTATTTAAAATAATAAATTTAAGGTAACTTTAAAAAATAACAGTTTACCTTTCTTTAAATTTCTTTTTTTAACAAATCTAGCACGTCATAAATTTTTTAAATAGAATTTATCTATTTCGATAACGTGACACTAACGTATATGATTATCATATTATCAAAACAGACATTTATATAAATCTGTGAAATCATTGCATGCTAGAATTATTATTTTAAACAAAATTAGTGATATTTATGTATATTAACTTTAAAAATTATTTTCAGTCAAATAGCATTCATATATATATATATATTGCCTAAGCCCTCAGATTAAATTTAAGATTCACGATTAATGCCTAGGAAATTTAGCCAAAAAAAAAAAAATTCATGAGCTATCAACAATAGAGCAAATCAAGAAGAAAAATAGTTGCAATCCTAAAATTAATTTTCAATAATTAAGGACATCCTACTAGATGAGACTCCTACGTTTGTGGAATCTGGGAATATACAGTGTCTTCGGGTCTCCAATTTGTTATAACAAGAGACTGTTTTCAAGATTCGAACTCGTAACCATCAGATTAAAATGGAATAAACTTTTATCACACCAAGACTCGCCATTTCTTGCAATATGCTTCTATTCTAGCAGAAAAAAAAAAAAAAAAAAAAACTTACAAAGTACAGCAAGGAACCTTCAAGAGCAGACCGCCAATTTTTCCCAATCCCCCGCGGCAGCCGCTGGTATTTTTCAGCGGTTCCCCGGCAAGCGGCGGCTTTGCCTCTCAAAGACAATTTCTTTGGGCTGTTTCGGCAGCGTCTGCTTTTCTCCTTCTTTTAAAAAAAAAAAAAAAACGCGCGTCTGGCTTGCTTGGTAGAAATCAGTTAAAATGATGCTCTTCTGTCTGTAAAAATTGCGAAAGAAGACAAGGCAATCACAGTTTCCTCCGGTTTCCCTGCAGTTTCTTGGCAGCCACACGCAACAGCTAAGGGCGCCGAGGTTGTTTAATTTATAGTTAGAAACCGACAATAAACGGTGTCGTTTGATTTTTTGTTTTTTTCTCCGTTTCTTGACAAGAGAATAGAAGAGGGTATGGAAGGTAATAATATTTAGAAGTTTGTCACGGATAATTACTTTTTATTTTTTATTTTATAAATACCAATCACACATTAACACTTTTTAATAGTATTTCTGTAATATTTTTGACATTCAACTTTTTGACAATCAATCAACACCTGCCACGTAAGCAGCAACTTATAAAAAGAAAGTAAAAGTGATTGTTGTTAGTATTTTTCTAATATTTATATGTTTGTAGCATATTTTCTTAGGATCTGTTTGTTACAATCTCTTAATTTTATGTTTGAGTTAATAATTATGGTATCTTCATTTTTTTTTTTCAGCCTTTCTTGTAGCAAAGAAAAACTCGGTTCCTCTTACATATGTATAGGTTGGTAATTCTTCTACCTTTGCCTCAAATTTGTTCCCTTTGCTAAATCATTGGCTTCAGTTTTCTAGTTGCAAGATTATTCGGTTTGTTGACTCTCCTATTATGAATATCTAAAACAAAATAGAGGTCGAGACACTTGTTTTTATAAGGTATGAAAAAACTGAGACTTACTTTTGTTTTACAAAAAAATTTATTTTTTTGGTTCCAATTCCGAACTATCATGTCCCATTAGAACCATTCATGAAAGAAAAATTCTAAATATTAGATGTCTATATAATTTTGTTTTAGAGCAAAGAGAGTAAAAAATACTTGATGGTCATTTTGTTTTAATCTTTTAAAAATGGTAACTCAGCAGTTTAAGAGAATTTCTCATTTTATTGGATTTTTCAATGGTTTGGTGATCCCTTAACACTGTCGGTTCGTGGCCGTGGTCAAAATGCTATGATAGGCTTCCATTCTTCCTTGATAACTGTTCAAGAGCATTTGTTTGTGGAATGAGATTGTTCAGTTTACGCTTTTAACATAGATTGGGTTTTTCATGATGAGCTTACGTGGAAACCTCAATTAGCACAATTCGAAGTTTAAGAATTGAGTTATTCTTCATCATTGAATATTGTACCCAAAAAAGAAAACAAAAAATGAAAAATTTTCATCATTGCATGAATTGAGAGTGCAAGACCATGGTTGCTTTCTTTTTTTTTTTTTTTAACCATGTGAAAAAGCAATCGGGTTTATTAGAGTCTATTACTGAAGATCTTGTTTTTCTTTGGATTTAAAATTTTTTATAGCTTGCTTGAAGGGTAGCCTTTTTGTTTCCAAACAATTTTGGGTCGAACTTTAAGGTGATTTATGATTGGACAAAACCCGAGTGAAAAGGGGGTTCGGGTTGATCAAGAATGTTAGGTTCAGGGCTCAGCTTGCTAGAGATTCGAGGTTACTTTGGGCCGAATAGGCTGGTAGAAAGTCCATGGCCTTGCAATCTACAAAACAAATGGAGATCTGGTTGAGATTCTAATAAATAACTACTGTTTTTTTTTTTTCCATTAACAAGTCCATTCAGAAATAAGCCACGTAATATAAATAACTCTCCTCATTTTTATAAATTTCGTATCAAATAATCAAAATAATTCAGAAAAGAGGAGAAATTTATCTCTTAAAAACCTCATTATTTGGACTAAAAATTGATAACCAGCAATAATATGATCAATTTGCTACTTGATTGAGGTGATACTATAGTACAGTCGAATATCACCTAATTTTTACAGTAAAAGAGTTTCTACCTTTATGAATCAATAGAGAAATCTATGTGTTTGGCTTTTAAAAGGAAAGATTCTGCTTTATTTTTAGTGAAGCATTAAAAACCATTTTCTCAAAATTGTAAGTCGTATTTATACAAATTAGAGGGAGTGAGGAGCTATTTAACGTTATAACTCTTCCTAAACTGCTCCAACTCCCCTCAAAACAAAATTTATTTATTTTTCTTTATTAAGACAGGTCACACTATTATAGATAAATCGATCTGACTCATAAAACAACATTAGTTTCTTGTAAAGGAACGAAGCCCATTTAGTAGCAAAAATATTATTGGAGCTCAATCCTGAAAACTTTGCTGTATATTTGCAAGTATCAAAATTTTATGCTGAAATTGGGGAATTTTAAGCCACAATGCTGGTCAGAGAGATTGCTACAGCGAGGAGGATAACATCAGAGATTGGTCACAGTTCTATTAAGGTTATGAATTGCCCTTGAGATAGAAAATTCTGTAAGTGGAGCAAGCTGGCAACCAATACTTGAGTTTGATATGGTTTAAAGTATCTCTATCTGACGTCTTGTTAATTCCTGCATAGATCTTCAAAGGAATTGTTGCGTTGGCTTGAAGAAGTCATGCGACAGTTCTATATTGTACGTGCCTTTGATAGTTTATTGTACAATCACTGCAAACCAAACATCATAGCTAGCATTTTTTGTGAAATATTTTATCTATTTCTCTTGAAAAGAAAAGGAAGGCCAAAGACAAAGTCAATGTACTCATGTACTGACAAATTTCTGTCTACTGGCCGAAGAGTAAAGCAAGGAACATAAAAGGATATTTCCCTTGCACTTCAAGTGCGGCCTCTTTATGTTCTCATAAGCCAAGCCATATATCATCAACGAAACCCTTCATTTCCAACTTTGATCTGCAGGAACTTGGTGTTTGCAGGGATTCATGCAAACTAATCAATCCTAGAAACAGGCATAATATAGGTAAAATCATGGATAATTTTCTTGTGTTGGACTTCCTTACTGTACTGACAGCAGCATATATATGGAGCTGTGGGAAACATGGTGGACGAAAAAATTGGCATTCTTGAGGAGCTTGAAAGCTTTGACATAGAAAAGAAAGTGAAAAAAGTGGGGTGGAATTTGTTAAAATGTACTATCACGGACAAAAGAACGCAGCAGCAAAATTCTTCCAAATGTTGATAGTGCAGTTGGAGGTGGCATGTCCGATGCATGTGTGAATTCTTAAAGGGGTTGAAAAACGTCTATAATTTGATCACTTCGTTTTTTGAGCTTCATTTATCATGTTCTTGGGCAAAAGGAGAAAACAAAGCAACCATTTTTCACTTCCATTAGTTTTGTTTCTGTTGCTCTTATTACAAGTGCAATTCGTTCATTTGCCTGGCTGATGGAATTTTTTTTTTCTTTCTAAGAATTGATTTTCATAATTTGAATATATCGTGCATAATTCTGCCTATTCAGCATTGGAAATCTGGGGAAGGTCAACTTCATTAGTATAGTCATTGTCCTGATCTGCCCTCAAAAGCCTGCCGACACCGGGTACATTGTCCAAGTTTTGTTTGATCATTTCCTCTCTCTCTCTCTCTCTCTCTGTAGGGTACATGGTAACTCATAATTATAAACACATACAGGTATACATGGCCATGATCCCGGGTCAGCTCGAACACGTCACATCAATCGGTCTGGAACTATATTAGACGGTTTCGGCTCACCCGAAACCCAAAGGGGGCCCGCGCCTGTCCTAGTTCCCCCTAAAAGAAACTTAGAAGTATCGGTTCCAAAGTGAAATGGAACTGAGCGGTTCAAACATCCGATTAACTAACAGTTCAACTTCTATGTTTTTTTTTGTTTTAAAGGAAGGCTTAAATTACTTGACTGTTGGTAATTAACAGCCAATATCATTTCATGTTATCTCACTTTCAATGTACATTTGGTTTCAAGAAATTTTTTTTTACTTAAAAAAAGGGTCAGCTGGTTCTAAAAAGGGCCAAATTGCCTGTTTAAATCGGCTGGGTTCGAGTCTGAAACAACGGTTCAACTCGACCTGAATGAACCGCTGATTTAGGCCCGAAATCGAGTTCGGCCCGATCCTTGGACATGTTTGGGCATATAAGGTTCGAATATTAAACCTTTAAATTAAAAGTACATCATTTCAATTACTTTAACTAAAGTAGATCATCTCTATTTTCCAAAGTCTCTCCACAAGCATACCTCTTGTAGGAGTGTAATGGACCTTGCGTCATGGCTGAATGTTTATGATTAGCCCTAAACCAGCAACGTCTAAAGGCCGGTTTAATGAATATTTAGGCTTGGCCCTAATGGAAACATAATAGGTCATGCTCAGCCCAACTATTAAACATTTCCAGAATGGCCCGGACCGGCTTAGTGCAAATAAAGAAAATTGGCTGAGACTACATATCTGTGGAGAGCCGGGCAGGACAAGGAAGTCCCGAGCATGGGTGCAAGAACCGGACCGGACTGGCCGATTCAACCGGAAAAATCGGGAACCGGTCCTTAGTCCGGTCCGGTTCACATAAAAAACCGTTCTGAATGAGAACCGGCCAGAGAACCGGAGAACCGGCCGGTTCAATCGAAAATCGATGAACCGGTCCCGGTTCTTCCGGTTGGACCGGTTTGGAATTTTTTTTTTAACAAAAAAACCCTAATAAAATTTTGCCACAGCCGTCCAAGTCTTTAATATGAAGAACAGACTTTCTCTTTTCTTTCAAAACTCGAACGGCTCCTCACATATTACATAAAGCATGGTTCTCTCACTTCTCCATCAAAAACAAAAGAAAAACTAAAGATCAAAGATTAAAGTTATCAAAAAAAGGTAAATATCTTCACTTGTTTGTTTTTCTTTTTTTTTTGTGTTTTCTTTTTCAATTTCATTCTAACTTTAGAACCCTAAATAAAAAAATCCTAATTTCTTCATCCATATTTTGATATCCTTGAGTTATGTTATTTTTTTTCTTTATTCCTCAATTTTTATTTTCACGTTTAGGACCTTTAGGTGCCTAAAAGACTTTGATTTTTGTTATTTTAGTTTTTGGTGGTTCTGTTACAATTTAAAAGTTATATTCTGAGTTCACATGGTTGTGTTTGTGAAAGGTTGAGTGACAAACTGGTAAAGGTGTAACTGCTGCTGTTGTTGTTCTGCTGCTGTTGCTATTCTGCTGTTCAGCTGTTTTGTTGCTGTTGCTGTTCTGCTGCTGTTGCTGTTCTGCTGTTAATGTTCTGCTGTTTTGTTGTTCAGCTGCTCTACTGTCCTGTTGCTGTTATGCTGTTAATGTTCTGCTGTTTTGTTGTTCAGCTGTTCTACTGTCCTGTTGCTGTTCTGCTGTTGCTATTCTATTGTTGTTCTGCTGCTGTTGCTGTTCTGCTGTTGATGTTCTGCTGTTTCTATTCTATTGCTGTTCTGCTGTTCTGTTGCCGTTGCTGTTCAAATGTGGATTCATTTGATATAATTCGTCGCTTTGGTGTTGCAAATTCTATTGGAAGTGAAAATGATCTTTTACTTGAGAGTGATACCGATGATGATGAAACTCAACCATAGTTATGGTACGCAATTTATTTTGTATAACTTTATTTGGGATTGAAGAACTTCTAAATACTTTCATTTTCATTGTTAGATTTTTCAATGAATTTTATATTCTTTTATTGGATTTGTTATGTGTTCTTTGTGATCTGTTGTGAATATATTTTTGTCAAACTTCTTTACTTTGGTTGCTTAGTGGTGAAAACATGTTTTTTAATTTTCTTTATTGATCCTGTGATGCACATGCTTTGAAAAGCCATATCTATTCCTTAAGAATGATTTATCTCATTTTAACTTATGAAAACTGCGATTCTAAGTTCAAAATAGGAAATAACATATTATTTTACCAAAACATCTTGTGGAAGTTTATATATATATATCGGTTTTACCGGTTCAACCGCGGTTATACCGGTTGAACCTTGAACCGCTAAGTTTTTCGGTTTAATATCCGGTTCGGTTTTGAAAATCTTGGTCCCAAGTCGATGAATAAGTTTAGTGGGTTAAACGTGTTAGTTGTCCAATTGTTATCTGACAACCGTTATCTGGCCAACAAAATTGCACATTACCTCTGTCTTTTTATTTTGTTGAATTGATACAAAATTAAAATATTTATAACTCAAATAAAATTTTAAAAATATTTAAAATTTAGATGTAAAAAAATATAAAAGTTTAGAATTAAAAAACCTATACCCCACCGATAGTAACTTAGGTAAAATGGATGGGACAACGAAGACTTGTTGCGATTCTGCGCACGAGGGCTTGGATAGGGTAGTGCCCATCCTTCAGCCACTGGCCAGCAAACCATGATAAAGAATCCATTGTTACTGGTTCAATAGAAATTGCCGAAGGTTACAATGTTACAATATAGAACGATCAGAAACAGCTGAGCTTGCAGAAGCCAGCAGAGCGAATGTTGTTCCCACCGAGCTTTGACTTGTCACCCGACAGATATTGAAATAACCTTTAACTAATTGACTCTCTAAAAAAAAAAAATAATAATAATAATTAATAAATAATGGACTAATTATTTTGAGGACCAAAAGAGTTATGATCTTTTTAAGAGTGGAGGAAGTATGTTTTCTGTCACCCTCTCTCTTACAATTTATAAGATAATTCGGAGGCTTGCTCGCTACGGTATTCTTAAATTTCTTTATATTTAATAAACTAACTACTAATTATTTTAATGTTAAAAAAAAAAAAAGACAGTGGGCTAAATTGGGCACGGAATATGAGGAATGTAGGTTTGAGGTGCCATTAATATGTGTTTTTATTGGAGTTTACAAGCGGTATGTGGATAAACCCACGAAGATATATTGAAATAATGATCTTAGAATACAGCTAATATACTACAAGAGTTGGCAATTAATGAGATTGATTAATGCTACCTACCTTTTGTGCTGAGAATCAGCCGGCCGTAGGCTTTGTTAACCTAGCTCAGGGGCCGGGGCAAGAACTTTGAGACCAATTTGCGCCCTTCCAAGGCGGCCCAAAATGCATATATTTGGTCTTGGCTGGCCTGCTGCTTGACAACAAATTGCAAATCTAAGCCTACGGTGCGTGATCTAGTGGTAGAACAATTGAGCAAAACAATACCACTGCTTCTTATTCCTACTCATTAGAAGGCCCACTAGATCACGTGTTAAATAATGGAATATCTCTACTTCTTCTCATCAATTTTTTTATTTTTTCTTAAAATTAAAATTTAAAATTTCTAAAATAAAAGTTTTGGTTATTAATTACCAGAGTGTTACTCTTTTCTTTTCTTTTTTGGTTTAGACCAAAAAATGACAGAGATTTCAATTTGTTGTGAGACAGTTAGGGACCATAAGGCTGAGCCAGTCCTTCCAATTCAAACCGATTTGCAACAGCTCGCCAGATACAACCAAGAGAATTATGCCATTCAACTACCAATAAAAAAAGAATTATGCCATGCACATTTTTCCGTTGAAATATTGGCAAAGTGACAATTGAGCAGGCTATGTTTTGTGTTATACAATTTTTTTTTTCTTTAATTCAATATGTTATACAATCTTTTGAGATCCTGAAAAGCTGACAATTGAGCAGGCCATTTTATTTGTTGCACGATCTTTTGTTCCACAAGAAAGAAGAGGTCAGTTATTTTTTTGGGTTGGAAAAATTGTTATGAAGAGAAGGTCACTCCTTATTCAGCGAAAAATATTGTGTCTATTACACTCATTCACATTTGAAGACATCCCATTACACTATGTTAAGGATGAAACTTAAGACACTTTCACAAAATGAAATAATATAATGCAGAGGTTATCATATTATTGTTATTACAGCTCGCCAGATACAACCAAGAGAAATACTCCGGTCACATTTTTCTTTTTGAAATATTGACAAAGTGACAAGTGAACAGGCCTTTTTTCGTGTAACACAATTTTTTTTTTCTTTGATTTAGTATGTAACACGATCATTTGAGATCCTGGGAAACTGACAATTGAGCAGGCCGCTATATTTGCTGCACGATCTTCTGTTCCATAAGCAAAGAAGCGGTTATCATATATACAGTCACAAAAAAAAAAAAAGTTATCATACATGTATATGTATATATATGTATAGTCTATTGAGTTAGAAAAATGAGTATAAAGAAGACTTGACTCTAACCCGACAGAGAAAATTAAGTTCATTACCCCACTTATATTTAAAGATATCCTAGTGCACCTGTGTAAGGGTCGAAACTTAAGATACTTCTGCGAAATGAGACATTATAATGTAGAGAATATCATATTATTATAATTATTTTTAATTGATTTTAACTCAAACTCAAATTTTGTGACTTTTAATTTGTCAGTACTAAGTAGCCAAAACTCATTTACTAGATTCTATAAGAACCGATTTGTTACTTTTCAGTCCTTCCTAGAACGGATTAGAATGGAAAAAAGAAAGAGCCCCATGCGCCAAATTCCAAAAACTACCAATGTTTTTGTCCTTTCAGTTGCAATTACATACCAGGGTCAATCGCTGTTAAACAAACAACGTGGTCTTTTACATGCGACCAAAAAAAAAAAAAAAGGAAAAAGAAAAACACTTAAATTGGGAATGTGACAAAACCTTGAGTGCAAACAACGACGCCGAGAGGCCAGCATAGATACCTCCAGTAAGTACTGGGTAACATGCAATTGGCCAACTGGGTGTGTACTTTGATTTCATATTTATTTGGCTACCAATTGGCAATTAGGGATTAGGAATTGGTACTAAAAACAAACCGTGAATTAGTGCAAAATCTTTCTGGTCTGACAAGATTTTCTTTACTTTCTTTAAGAGGTACGATAACAATTTCATGTACATATAAAGCGGACACCATTATACATATTTGTAGCCTCTTCATCAATTGTGACCATATAACGTAATGATTATAAACATATAATTAATAGTTAAAATAATTCAAGTTTGACATCCTTTAAAAGTTAAACAATGTTTAGCAATGATAACATTACTGTAGATTATTATAGTCTAATAATTAAAAAATTCATTCATATCATAAAATTATGAGTTACTTTCACACGTCCAAATGCTGAAGTATACAATCCCAAGGCTTATGCATTAAACTGAACATTCCGCGATCATAGGGCAATACAAATCTAACTCCCCCGAGCCTCTGGTGATCCTATCAAGTGCAAATAATAAATATGTTTTTGTTTTACTCGTACAAATAGGGGGTCCCAGTCAGTCATAATAATAGCGGAACATTCCAACTTGCAGAATCAAAGATTGCATGTGTGTGCACAGAGTGAAAATGATGTACATTGCGCAGAATTCAAAAGTCTGATTTTGCAGACAAGTCCTTGCTATTATTTCTCTTCAATCGCAATCCAATTATAAAGACCATGTGCCATAAGGAGGAGGACAAAGCCCTACAAATGTGCAACAAGAGACAAAGCTTGCATTGCATGCCAACTGCCAAAATTACAGTGAAAAGGAACATAAAAATAAGAAGCCTCCCTCAAGTCTCAACAATGTGTTTGATCCTCATGTTACTTCAAACAATTTAGATCTCATTACTTTTCCCTTTTAATAACAAACAATTTCTTTTGTGTATACTCTAAAGTTGTTAGCATGACACTCACTGTCATAACTCTCTATTTAATATGTAATGTATTTAAGAGAACTCAAAACTAAGACTCTACTTATCCTACGTAATATCAAATTTGCTAATACTATTTAACTAACCATGAGTGTATATTGTACATGTGAATGAAGCATTTTGCATGAGTAGTAAAAGAATAAATTATTAAAAAACATACATCTAACTATTTTTTAACTTAACTGAAGTACTAAAAGATATATGTCTTTCACTAAAAATATATAATTTGAATGTCAACTCTTCTTTCAGCAATCCTCTATCCAATGATAGATTATCATCTTCACTACCAAAAAAAAAAAAAAATCCTAAGGTGGGGTTTTCACAGTCCCAAAGTGGGGTATCATGCCTGTTTTGCACATAGCAAAGAACGATTAATGAGGCAAGATTCTGGGGGCATTACAGTAATCCGTGACATTTGCTTTGGATGGCTGGCTTGTTTTCTCCATGAATATAAAACAAAAGGACAAGTTGGATGGGGACAAATCATCGGTTTCTCTTTCTAAATTTAATGAAAGAAAGAAGAATAGAAATGTATTGCCCACCACACAATCCAAAAAAGAAGAATAGAAATGTATTGCCCACCACACAATCCAAAAATTTGTTGTTTTCTCTAACTGAATATGCACATGCATGCACATCAAAACAACATCAGCAGCAAAATCCATGAAAATTTTTTCAAATGAATAAGCCTAAGATGAGACCATTAAATGCATTAATTTTTTCTTTCCTTTATAATGCTTCACGAGTTCACGTCTTCATATTCTAGAATTTTCTTTCTTTATTTTGCTTTTCAAAATATATTTTAATTATTTAAAAACTAATTATATAATTAGCTCATATCCAAGTTATTAAATTTTTGTCGGATTTCAAAAAGGAGAGGATGGGATCGGACCTTTTAAAGGCAAGTCATTTACATCAAAAAAAATACATACATATACATATATATACACATAGAATTCGTGAAGAATTTACCACATCGTGTATATATATATACACGCTCACACGCACACACATAGAATTCGTGAAGAATTTACCAAATCGCTAATTAGGTTAAGTCCTTAAATCACTAAAATTAATTAATTTACACTCAATGGAATATAATGAAGGGTGCGCTTCATTGGTCTTTTCTTTTGTTTTTTTTTTCTGCGCTTGGGCAGCTGCCCCCTGAATACAAGGGGGCAAAATTAAAGGGAGGCGGGCCAGACCATATAGTTGTGATTTTTTTTTTTTTTTTGACAAAAACGTATTAGACATCTTGTTGCTTTTGATCTTTGTTGTCATTTTAGTTGGCTGCTGTGTACCTATATGTATTTAGAATCAAAAGAAGAGATCAGTTTGGATAAGCTACAATTATTACCCTTTTTTTTTAAAATTTGGTGCTTCAACAATTGGAAAAAAAACTTTTTAATTAGCAAGTTATGGCAACGAGTGCTTCAGGTGTAAGATCTGATAATTGTGTAGAGAATTAGAATAATGAAATTTTTGGCGGTGTACATTAAGATAAAATGAGAGGGCTAAAATTGAATTAAAATTTTTGGGGGTGAATGCTAATTTTGTTTAATTCTAACCAATAAATATTATAGGGTTAATTACTTAAAAAATCACTAACTTTGTATGAATTAACAAATGTATCATGACTTTAAAAAATTAACAATTTGGGTTTCGTAGAATATTTTTTCTAACAAATATATCACACCGTTAAATTTAGTGAACGAAAATCGTTAAAATAAGTGAAGTGATACATTGATTAAACAAAAATGATGATATGTACATAAAACAAAACGCTCATTTAATTGAATAAATGGATTGGACATATAGTCAATTTGGTCCAATAATCTCTTCATTTAAAATGGATTCTAATGGGCGTTTTGTTTTATGTACATATCATCATTTTTGTTTAGTCAGCGTGTCACTTCACTTATTTAACGATTTTCGTTCACTAAATTAAACAGTATGATATATTTACTAGAAATAAATTCTATAGAACCCAAATTATTATTTTCTTAAGTCATGATATATTTGTTAATTTATACAGAGTTGATGATTTTTTAAGTACTTAACCCAATATTATAGGTAACATTTTGCTTCTTAATTTAAAACATCTGGCCCTATTACATCATCTGAATTTCAACTACAGAGTATGATTATCGAATCTATTATTGACGTATATACATCTTTATATAAAAAGTCATAATATTGTCATTTTACTCACATCTGTATCTTGTTAAGATGACACATCTATGAAACTCATTAGAAAAATACATTCGGAAGAGCCCATGGTGACATGGAGTGGTCACGAGAGGATATACAAAAAGTATTCACGAGCATAAATGCACAAGAAGACGGCTAAGAAGGTCCTACACAATTATTTATTCGGCTCAATGTCCAATTATCTTTCTAAAAACATAAGTACGGTTGGGATACATGCACGATTACTTCTTTTTTCTTTTTTCAATTGGAATAAAGAAAATTATTGTTAAGAATAAGATCCGATGTTCAAATTCAGACCTCACAGTAAGGTTTACTCAATCATATGTTTATATCCACTTAGACGTGCATGTAGGTATCTAATTCGTGCAATCCAATATATCTATGGAGGCAGAACAAGAGTATTGCAATTGTGGGGACAACATCAAAATTCTTCTTTTTGGATACAAAGGAAAACGAAAATGATGGGGCCAACTCAAATATGTTATCAGTCTGGAATTATTGCTCCAATTGCCTCCAAACATGTTATCGCTGGTGTCGGCTGATGAGATTCCCGTGAGACACATGAAAGTGCGAAACTTTCTTAGTTTCAGAGCCCACAATGCATTTATTTCCATGTACCCAAAAAAAACAAAAATAAATAAATAAATAAATAACGCAATGAAATTCCTTATTCGACCAAACACACAATAATTTAGGTGCTACGCATCACAAGAGTACAGAAGAAATCTAGAAAACAGAATTTAATATTTTCATTACTCAACCATGGTGTAAGTTTTATTCTCATACTAAAAACCATGACGTATGTTTATAATTATAAATATAATTAAGGTTCAATTATTTATTTGTATGAATTATCAAGAAATTTGAGATTTAGACTGTATGACACTTTAATACTATTAAAATATAGTCATAGTTAAATTTTTAAATTAATTTAAGTAGATTTTTTATTTAACTTATTATTTTTTTTGTTAAATATAACTTACTCATAAATTTACAGTACATAAATAAAATTTATTTAAAATTAAAAATTATAAAATAAATTTATATAATATAAAATAATAACAACTACCTTAAATTAATTGAGTGACCAATTGATCCGTGAGCTTGCTTCAGGGGAAAGGAAACAAAGGAAAAGTCAAAGGTAAACAAGAAAAACTTGTCTGGTGCAGACAAGGAGGTGTCGTACGATGCTCTCCACTTGTCTGGCCGTCATTTGATCTCGGAGCTCTAATTAACGAACGAGCACTAACAGAACTAACCGCCAAAACATAGAAAGGTAAAAGTCTATTATATTAATTTATGCTTTGGATTATCTTCGAGCACCACGTGGTACGCACCGTCTGCAAACAAACTAAGATTATAATAGAGCTTGAAAATATGTGTGTCTTATTTTATGATCAACGATCTCTTTCACACGCAAATTTTGTGTTGGTACTATGCCTCTTACTATCGCAACTTCTACTTGAAATTTAAAATATACTTAAAAAAATTCGAATATAAAATTATTCATTTAACTCATACAGTTTTAAAATTTTCTTTTATATGTGGTGAGATAGTATTTGTAAGTCAATTTTTGTATATTACATAACAAAGTCTATTTGTGCCATATGTAGGCATGTGGTTAAAGGCAAACAAGAACAAAAAATTCATAAGAGTTGATCTGTTACTTATCTCATCAAATTATTACATGAAAATATGCAACCACACGAAATTCTTATATTGTGAAGTTTGGAAGAGAGATATACGTGCACTTTTATTTTCTTTTTTTTTTTAAGAAGATTGTTTTTGCAAAATAATCATGCGACTTAAAATTTATAATAGAGTAACTTTATTATTACACCAAAAACTCACTTTTTGTTATCATCGTTTGCTTAGTTTAACTTTACTGTCACGTTAAGTTTTGTCTTTCAATTTTGACATCTATAATAATCTAATTGTGTCCTTACACTCAAAATAACAAGCCCAAGTTGTATGATTCATCGTACAAGAATCCAAATTCTATTTAATTGACGTATTTTTAGTCCTTAGTTTTTTTAAAGAAAATCGAAGCTGTTCTCGACTTTGTTTTGTGATGTGATCATTTGTATACAGAGACCAAACATGTGAGTTCAAGAAAGCAACATTTTTATCGTTGTATTCTATTTCATGATCAATATTATTTGTTGGGTCCTTAAGAACTCGTAGCAATACTGCTATACAGAAGCCAACATTATATGCAACGTACCACACAATTATGAAACAAAACCATGGGTAGCCATGGTGGTTTACATTTTAACTTTGCTGGGGCTTGTTGGGAAATTGGAAGGCATTGCAAGGGGTGCTTGAGGTTTCTAGCCATAGCTGCTTGACAGGCTCAAGAGGACAATGGGAATAACAACTCTAGCCCGTGAACGCTGCATGTGACTATAACAAGAGCTGTTATAATCAATGCCTCTTTGACCCACTCACGCGTGCCTTTTTGGCTTTTGCTTGAATTTATGGGTCCCTTTCAAATTTGCAAAATTTATTAGCCGTTGTTGCCCCATCAGAGGAATCTTGATAAATGCGGAGAAGGAATTATGAAGCCAACTACTGTACAAAAATGTGCAACTTTGATGGCAATAGCTAGAAGAGCAATGACGATTTTGTAAAATTTATTGCGGATATGGTATATCTTTGATTTTCTTCCTTTTGTTTCAATCAGTTTTAACCAAAATATAATTTAATTGTCTCTAACTAACACTCGAATTCGATATGTACAATTTAAAACGACTCATGTATTATTGAATAATAGTTCATTGGCTGAAAAGTACTATTCCTTCAAATATTACATCGAGGGTAAGCTGCGGAGAAGCATGCAGAAGGAACGGAGGTTTTAGAATTATATGGCTACAAATATTAGACTATGGTTGGTGCATTTCATATTTGATTGGTGTGCCCTATTACAGCTTGGCATTCATTGAGAATAATGGCAGCTGGGAGATGTTTGCACGCACAATTGGATTGGGAGAGTCACAATGCACTATCATATAGACATATGGCTTAAAAAAAGAAAAAAGAAGACCCTTTCGTTAAGCTGAATGAGTTGCAACCGAAATTCATACAAAAGAAAGAGGAATAATTAATTGAATCAAGGGAAAAAAAATAAAAAAGAGAGAATGAATATTAATACCTGGCATTATCAAAAGATTCTATGTAATATTTGCTTATGCCTATAATAATTCAAGAATAATGATAAATATTTTAAAAACGTATCATTAAAAATGTCAGTTGTTAAGTGTATAACCTTTTTTTTTTTTTGTTGCTTTAATGATATTAAAAAAATTAATTAATTTTTTCATAATAATAAAAATTAAGATGTTTCATGACAGATTTTAGGATACATATCATTATCGAGAGTTTAATAAGTTTGGACTGCTCTTCCTATATAAACCTGAAGCATCACTTGTGTTTTTGGCATTCTCAAAGAAGCTTGTTGGTTCTGTTCTCTTCAACTCTTTCTCTCCTTTTTGGTTTTCCCTCAATCACATATACGCTAAACATGGGTGGCATTAGTTTTAGAAACTTCACATTTATGGTGTTCATTGGTCTTCTAGTATGGTCTTCGAGTTTGGAGACCTGCATTGCTAGAAGAAGTAGGCATTGGAGGGATGGCAGATATTCATCTTCTCTGTTTAAGAAGAAAGGCAAAAGTCATGGCAGCAATAGTCCCGTTAACCACCATCCCAAAGGATCCAAACCAAAATCTCCGCCTCACGAAGCTCTGTTGCCTCCATCTGCTCCAATCCCACCAAAAGAAGATGCGCCAGTACCAGGTCCCGCCCAAAAAGCATCAGAAGTTTTCAACGTTCTTGATTATGGCGCAAAGGGCGATGGAAAGACTGATGACACACAGGTTCCCCTCTAATTCTCAATCTTCCTCTGCTTGAATGCGCTAAAAGTGGTTTGCTAATTCTAAAGGGGAAAATAATGTTTATTAAAAATGACATCCTAAATATACCCATGAACGTACAAGTCTGTTATGGCTGCATCCATGCATCCTTGCTACAATGAGCGTGTTCATGTAAACTCAACATGAACCTTAAATTTTCTGAAACCTTGGGTTCAATGCCCCAGAAAATGAAGTAAATGCAATTCACAAGTAAAGTCATAAATAGCAACTTAAAGCATGCATGCCAACATATCATGTAGTTCTTTTATTTCCACATTAACTCAAAGAGCACCAATGTCACGCAAGTGCTATCAACAAACAGCCAAAACTACCAATCCCGTGAATCTGCTCTCAGCATAAGGTATATATCCCAGGTTTAGAATACATAGTTGCAGAAAGTAGACAGAAAGCTTGAATTATAAAAATAGCACATAACAACAGAGGGGAGAAAAAAAAAAAGGTCCCGGCTGGGACCCACTATCCAAAAAACGATTGCCGTTACGGTTATGGTTTTGGTCACGATTCTAACAATAACCGTATACAGTTCTGCACAAGCCAACATCAACCACAATTTACTGCATACATTAGCTGTTACCTAGTAATGGTGTTCATGTGCAACGCAGGCGTTCCAAGATGCATGGGCAGCAGCTTGTAAGGTCCACGCATCAATGATGCTAGTTCCAGAAGAATATGTGTTCCTCGTGGGACCCATTTCCTTCTCTGGTCCATATTGTCAAGCAGATATTGTATTTCAGGTAAAAGTGAACATTTGTTGATGTAGAAAACAAATGTCTGCTAAATATATTACTGGAATTTGAAAATTATAGCTGATGAGTTGAATTTTCCTCAGCTTGACGGTACAATTGTGGCTCCAACCAACCCTGATGCATGGGGCAGAGGCCTTCTACAATGGCTTCAGTTCACAAAGCTAGTCGGAATTTCAATCCAAGGAAAAGGTACTATTGAGGGTAGCGGCTCGGTATGGTGGCAAGATGACCCCTTTGATGATCCTGTGGACGACGAAACAAAGCTCATTATCCCACTGAACGACACAGTAGAAGAGCATCCTCAAATGCCGGTAACTACCTCGGCTAATTTGCTGCCTGACAGCTACTGTTTTTTATGTTATCTGCATCTGATCATGTTTCTCTCCTATACTTGTGCTGTAGATTAGAGATGGACTGATCAAGAGAATGCCAAGTATCAGGCCAACCGTAAGGATCGTTTCAGAAAAACGTATCTCAGAAACATGCTTTCCCATAGAGCTAAATTAACATTCTTTCTTTCCACAGGCAATAAGATTTTATGGAAGTTTCAACGTATCAGTCACGGGCATAACAATTCAAAACAGTCCTCTGTGCCACCTTAAATTTGACAATTGCGTGGGAGTTGTAGTACATGATATAAGCATCTCATCTCCTGGCGACAGCCCTAACACAGACGGAATCCACCTACAGAATTCCAAAGATGTCCTAATCCACAGCAGCAACCTTGCTTGCGGTAATTATATTGCTTCTACAAAAGATAATAGTGTCATTACATTCAAGTGCACAATGTGGGCATGATTGAACTCGAATCTGACAATATAAGAATAAGACTAGCAGAGCCAGAACAGAATTTACAATGTCTCGACCAAAAAAATGAAGCTTGTGAATTCTTTCCACTCATACAATTGCCAACAAAAGAGGCCACATAATTTAGATGCCTGTCATAATCTTATCCGTTTAACTCTTTCTTCAAACCTCAACAACCACTATTTACATTTCACATTGCGAAAGAAATCATCATTATCGGGTATAGCTGGCACTCACTTGACAGTGACCCATGTCATACACTCATCCATCACTGGCAATCCAGCCATCTAGTATGGGATTAGCAAATAGAAATGGGAACAAAGGAAGACAGACATACATTTGTTGCTTTCTATTGGCTTCTCCTTTGTCTTCACATTAAACTAGTACTTCTGCTTTACCTTTTCCTGCTCTGCTACCCCACTTCTTTAACCAAAAGCCTGACAAGATTTTGCGTAACATGAGAACAAAAGTTAAGAACGATCAGTTGCATGAGTAAAATATGACAATCAGTTATTTAACCCTAGAAATCACTGCATGCATATAAAAGCAAACAACCTCAAACCATATGTCTATTTCAAATGGACTGCAAGTATGCAATAGAATGCATGTCGAATTTCAGTCTAAAAATAGATTAGAGACATTGAAGGAGGTCCAAGTCTCATTTTTATGCTGAAATAAGCTTTTAATAATTTATGCAGGGGATGACTGTGTTTCTATACAAACTGGATGTACAAATGTATACATTCACAACGTGAACTGTGGGCCAGGACACGGAATCAGCATTGGAAGCCTGGGAAGAGATAACACCAAAGCATGCGTTTCAAACATCACAGTTCGAGATGTCACGATGCACAACACAATGACCGGTGTCAGAATTAAAACATGGCAGGTATTGATTCCACCTGAACACCAATCACACTTAAAATCAACTGCAACTACAACTTTAATTGAAACTTGAACAGATTGGGAAATTGCAGACAGAGAATAATATACCAATGTCAATGTTTCTAGATTTGACAGTCTTCTAACAATTATTTTTAGTATGCAAACAATTGCAGATCACGTGCAAATTCTATTTGTTCAGATGTTTCATGTATGAGATTTCCAAAAGTCTCAACCTTCTCAGAAACAGAACACTCTAGATAACAGTTTGAACAAAGTACAAGTTTTTCCAACTGAATGCAGTGTTTTCTGTCATCATCTGCAAATTAATACGTCAACATCCGGAATTTAGTGAATTTAGAATGGCTGAATGTTCCTGAAGCCAACATGATCATGGTTTTCAATGCAAATTTACCACCAGTAATTTTTACATGTGATCTCAATGTCATACAACAGGGTGGGTCAGGATCTGTGCAGGGAGTGTTCTTCTCCAACATTCAAGTTTCTGAGGTCCAGCTACCAATCGTAATTGACCAATACTACTGTGACGGAGGCAAATGCAAAAACCAAACATCTGCCATTTCTGTGATAGGAATCAACTACGAAAGAATTAGAGGAACATACACGGTTAAACCCGTGCACTTCGCCTGCAGTGACACTATGCCATGCATGGGCATAAGTCTAAATACCATAGAATTGAAACCACTGCAAGAAAGCTACCATATGTACGACCCCTTCTGTTGGCAGACATTCGGGGAGCTGAAAACTCCAACCACCCCTCCAATCGAATGTTTACAGATTGGCAAGCCCACCAGCCGGCCTCAGACAGACAAAGATAAATGTTGAACTTCACCCCCACTCAACAGATGGCGCTTTGACTTGGGACGTTGGAATGATACCCAGTAAGTAAAGGATTAAACTTTCCACCCAGCTATATAAGAATTCCCATATTGGGATAAAAAAAAAAAAAGTTTAATCCTTTACTTAATAAGCTAATGGTGTGGTGGGGTTCTGGGTATCATTCCAATATAGGAATTCCTATCTACCTGGGCTTATTGAATCCAATTATTAAGACAGTAAACAGGCAGCAGCATTCTAAGCTAGCCTATGATGATATAGCTTACTATAGTATTGTATACCAATACGTTTAGTATCAATTTGGTGTTGTTTGCTACAATTGATTGTTTTGCTTGTCAGAATATACAAGTGCTTCGTTTCTGGATGTGCAATAAATAAAAATTATTGTCAGTCAAATAGCATTCATGATAGAAAAGAACGATATATATATATATTGGCCAAGCCCTCAAATTAAATTTAGGATTCACTATTAATGCCTAGGAATATTTAAAATAAAAAATTCATGAGCTATCAACAATAAAGCAAATCAAGAAGAAAAATAATCGCAAAATCCTAAAATTAATTTTCAGTCCTTAAGGACATCCTACTGGATGAGACTCCTACGTTTGTGGAATCTGGGAATATACAGTGTCTTCGGGTCTCCAATTTGTTATAACAAAGAGACTGTTTTCAGGATTCGAACCCGTAACCACCAGATCGAAATGGAATAAACTTTTATCACACCAAGACTCGCCCTTTCTTGCAATATGCTTTTACTCTAGCAGCAAAAAAAAAAAAAAAAAAACCTTACAAAGTACAGCAAGGAACCTTCAAGAGCAGACCGCCAATTTCTCCCGATCCCCCGCGGCAGCCGCTGGTATTTCTCAGCGGTTCCCCGGCAAGCGGCGGCTTTGCATCTCAAAGACAATTTCTTTGCGGCAGCATCTGCTTTTCTCCTTCTTTTAAAAAAAAAAAACGCGCGTCTGGGTTGCTTGGTAGAAATCAGTTAAAATGATGCCGCCTCTCTCTGTAAAAATTGCGAAAGAGGATAAGGCAATCATGGTTTCCTCCGGTTTCCCTACAGTTTCTCGACAACCAAACAGGACATCCAACGGCGCCGAAGTGATTTGATTTATAGTTGGAAACCCATAATAAACGGTGTCGTTCGACACATTTTTTGCTTTCGTTTCTTGATGAGATAATAGGAAAGGGCATGAGAGGCAATAATACTTACATGTTTGTAACACATTTGTTGAAATAAGTAAAAAAATAGTCTTATATATTTGGTAATTTTTCAACTCAGTTTTAAACGTTAGAAGAATTTCGTTTAAATCTTGAACATTAATGTATTTATATTAATTAAGTTCTATAATAAATAGAACACGGATTTACTGTTAAAAATAATAATTGACTATATTAAAAAATTCAAAAAGTTAAGAAAAAAATATTCAAAATAGGAAAAATAATTTGTAATGTTTAAATACTTATAAAATATACTTTTGTAGGTATTTTCATTTAAAAAATCAAAAAAAATCCCTAAATCTCCCTCTTGTATTTCAAAAAAAAAAACTAGAAAAAAAATCTCAAAACCTAAGACAAATAAAATGGTGCTGAAGAGATGGGAGAAGTTCATAGTTCATACCCAACTTGCCGAGAAAATTTTCTTTGGTTTTCTTCCCAAAATACAGTTGTCTCTCTCACACATTCACACTAAAGGTTTTGAATCTTGAATTTTTGTCAAACTTAAAATAAAGTAAATTTTTATCAAAATTTATCTTCATTGTCAGTTGTTACATCTGATCCATTTCGATTGTAAACTGATGCCAAACTCAAAACCAAGAGGAATAATAATAATAATAATAAAACTATTTGAAGATATGAATGAAAGATTTCATTTTCCACTATGGAAGCTTGCCAGTGGCATTCGTCTGTCACATAATAGATTGCAGTAATTCGACACCAATTTTGAGAATGACAAAATTTAATTCAATACTGTGTTGTGGTCTTTCTCGTTTTGAAAACAAAAAAAAAATATTTATCTATTCAATGGAGAAACTGAAATTCTACCTCAGCAAACTCGGTTTTCATCAGTTAAAGTAGTGTCCCACGAATGGAGACTCGTCGGATGAAAGCAAGAGTTTGGGAGCTTTAGTGGCGGAAACAGGTAGATCAAAGGACGGCGAGTCTTCCTAGACCGATTTTGATCGACAATGGTGAACGCTACTAGGGTAGAGAGGCGGCGATGCAAAATGAGCGCAAGCAAATACGGTTTAATTTCTAGCCTTTTCCGATCACATTTCCGCACGTGGGCATCATAGGAGAGTAAATTGGTGCATAGAAGTTCTGGAAAAGTGACTCCCTGTCGACGCCGGTGACTAGCAGCCGACAAAGGCGACTGGTGCGCTTGAGAAAGGGGTGGTCTGGCAATGACGGCGAGGTAGATGATGATCTTAGTTTTTTTTTTTTTGAAGGTTTATGTGTATTTTAGAAGTATTTTAAGATTTTAAGTTATTTTTCCAATATCCTTATATTTTTTTCTTAATTTTCAAAGTTTTTTAATGTTGTCAATTGTTATTTTTAACGGTTAACGTATGTTCCGTTCAATTTAGAACTTAATTGATATAGATGTATTAACGTTTAGAATTTCAATAAAATCTTTTCTAACGTTTAGGACTGAGTTGAAAAACTCGTCAAATGTATAAAATTATTTTTTTACTTATTTCCACATTTACTTGGGATATGTTTGTATTTTATATTTGAGTTAATAATTATGTTATCCTTTTTTTGGTTTTTCAGCCTTTTTTGTAGCAAAGAAAAAGTTGATTCCTCTAATAACCAATGTTGTTAAAACCGGCTCGGACCAGTCGGTCCGACCGGTTCAACCGGTGACTGGCCAAAGGTCTGGGCCGGTTTATGGCTACAGTTACCCATTAACTCAGACCGGTCAAAACCGGTTTGAACCGGTCAAAAAACGGTCAAAACCAGTCAAAATCGGTCAAAAATCGGATCCGGTTCAAACCGGGTATAAAAGTTTTATAAATTATAATTTGATCCCAATATTTATTTAAATTATAATTTGAGTTTAAAATTTAATTAAAATTTTTAATTTAATGCTAACTTTATTAAAACTTTCAATTTAGTCCTAAATTTATCAAAATTTTTAATTTAATCCTTAAAAATTAAAAAAGTAATATTTAATAATCATGTATAAGTATTATTTTTTTTAATTATTTTTATAAATATATATATTAATAAATATCGGTTCAAATACTGGTTCGATCGGTTGAACCGGTTGAACCTTGACCCACTAATGTTTCCGGTTCGATGACCGGTCCAGTTCTGACAACCTTGCTAATAACACCAAACCAAAAAAAAAAAAAAAAAGTACTGAAGGCAATAGGTTTGTAATTTTTCTCTCTTTGCCTCAAATTTGTTCTTGCTAAATCATTGGCTTCATTTTTCTAGTTGCGGGATTATTTGGTTTGTTGACTCTCCTCTTTTGAATATCTAAAACAAAATAGAGGTCCAGACACCTATATTTACAAGGTATCAAAAAGTGGAGGCCAACTTTTGTTATATATATATATATATATATATATATTTGAATTCTTGACTATCAAATCCCGCTAAAACCGTTCATAAAAGAAAAATTTTAAATAACATATCAAAATTTCAATCTTTTGATGTCTATATAATTTTGTTTTAGAGGAAGGAGAATTAAAAACATTTGATGGGCTTTTTTTTTTTTAGTCTTTTAAAAATGATATTTCAGCAGTTTAGGAGAATTTTTAATTTTATTGGATTTTTTAATGGTTTGCTGATCCCTTAACATTGTCAGTTGGTGCCCGTGTTCAATATGCGATGATAGGTTTTCATTCTTCCTTGCTAACTGTTCAAGAGCATTTGTTTGTGGAATGATATTGTTACACTTTTACATAGATTGGGTTTTCCATGATGAGTTTATGTAGAAACCTCAATTACCACAATTCGAAGTTTAAGAATTGAGTTGTTCTTCATCATAAAATATTGTACGCAAAAAAAAAAAAACAAAAAATGAAAATTTTCATCATTGCACGAATTGAGAGTGCAAGACCATGGTTACTTTTTTTTTTTTTCACCATGTGAAAAAGCAATCGAGTTTATTAGAGTCTATTGCTGAAGATCTTGTTTTTCTTTGGATTTAAAATTATTTATAGCTTGCTTGAAGGGTAGCTCTTTTTTTTTTTTTTTTTTGTTCAAAGCCTGGTTGTGAAAATCGGACCGGACCGGCCGGTTCGACCGGTTGAACAGTGACCGGCCGGTAGTCCGGTCTGGTTCAAGACAAAAATTAAAGAAAACTCAGACCGGTAAAAACCGGCCAAAACCGGACCGGTCCAACCGGTCTGAGTAAAATATGAAAATTTAAAAATTTTAATTTGATCCCAAAGTTTGTTTAAATTATAATTTGAGTTCTAAGTTTATTAAAATTTTTAATTTAGTTCTAAATTTATCAAAACTTTCAATTTAATCCTTAAAACTAAAAAAATTAATATCTAATCATTATATATATATATATATATATATATATTATTTATTTAAATTACTTTTATACATATATATATATTATTAAATACCAGTTCAAATACCGGTTCGACAGGTTCAACCGGTTAAACTTTGACTCGCTAATATTTTCGATTCAATATCCGGTCCGGTTCTGACAACCTTGATTCAAAGGGTCGAACTTTAACGTGATTTATGATTGGACAAAACCCGGGTGAAAGGGGGTTTGGGCTGATCTAGAATGTTAGGCACAGGGCTTTGCTTGCTGCAGATTCCATGTTAGCTTAGGCCGAGTAGGCTAGTAGAAGGTCCATGACCCTATAGTCTGCAAAACAAGTGGAAGTTTACCCCAAAAAAAAAAAAAGAGCGTCTGGTTGTGATCCTAATAAATGACTTTTGTTTTTTTTAATTAGTAAATCTGTTAAATAATAAACTACAAAATATAAATAATTTTTTTATTTTTATAAATCTCATGTTTAATAATCAAAACAATATAGAAAAGAGAAGAGACTTATCTTTTAAAAATCTCTTTATTTAAACTAAAAACTGATCACCGACAACTGTATAATCAATTTGTCGTTTGGTTTGGGTGATATGACAATATATTAGATATTACTCAATTTTCACAATACATGAGTCTTTATAGAGTATAAAGTTATAAACTAAAGAGAATAAAAAGTTACTTAACAATATAATTCTCTCAAACTTCTCCAACTCCTCCTCAAAATAATTTTTATTTTTTTATTAAGTCAAATTAGACTATTATAAGCGAATCGATCTAACTCGCAAACTAGCATACCACATTTCATCCATTACTAATACCGTAACCACTCTTTTGGCCTTTTGAATGTAAAATTTCAGGTTGAGATTCTAAAATGTAACTTTATCGAACATCACAAAGGATATTCCTTCGATGCTTAACGTTTGTTCATTATCCAGCATAATCATTCGCATTCATTCTGGACAGGTCTTGTCCATGCAATAACTAGTATAGGAATTCAAGTACTTTCAGACCCATCTCAAATGTTATGATTTATTTCTCTTTCAATTTCCTGACTCGTTTTGTTTTCAGTCGTTGTATGTCTTCATCTAGTAAGTAAATTTATAGGCCAACCTGATGTGTCTCTGCCATGTTAAAACACCTTTTGTTGTGACTTGTGAGGAAGGAGAGGAGGAAGGAGATTGGGAGTTAGAAAAGTCGAAAATTTCTCATCCACATGAGTATTAGAGTTAGAATAGTCAAAAGTTTCTCATTCACATGAGTATTTTCCTTGCCGTTGAGCTGAAAAAAAAAAAAAATGACAATTAATTTAAATTATAATTTAAATTCAATACTTTCAATTTTAAAAAAAAATCTTAATATTAGTAAATCAGGTGTTTGCTAATTTTTTTTCTTTTTTTTTGGAGTAAAACAAATTCATGATGTTATATTATATAAAAATATTTTTTTATTTTTTATTTCAAGTAGACCACATTTATTTTATAGTGTAAAATTATGAGCAACATATGCTCATAAAAAAATAAAAGTCTAATTAGAAATCTCCACTAAACTAAATTAATTGATGTATGACATAAGTTTTAACCTATGTCAAAAAAAAAAAAAAAACAGAGAGAAATAAATGTAAGAGTAACTAACTATTACAATCATATTTAGGTGAAGATTTTTTTTTGAAAAAAAAAAGGTGCATTATAATTATATTGGTTATTACATCTGTGAGTTGAGTTTGGGTATTACTCTGTTACTATCCTAATTTAGCCACTTTCTATAAGGCGGATCTATCATATGAGTACTGTTTGACTTAAATTGATCTCCTCTTACATCTTATTGTGGTGTTAATAAGTCTAAAACCTACTAATTTTTTCTTAAAATCATCAATAGTGCCATGCAAATACTTTTTTTTTTTAGTCCACTTGGAGGTCTATTAAGTCATGAATTACACAAGAAAAATATTTCTCTCCTCTCATAAATCTCGTCTTTCCCTTTCTAGTATTTGAATTCAAAATTTTTAAAATAAAAAATTTAAATTCTAACTATTAGACTATTCTTTAAGGAACAACAAATACCTTTTTATGTGAGGTTGAAGCAGATGTGAGAACTCAAACGTAAACTAATCAGAGGAAAAGACCGCTGAATTACTCCAAACTAGGTTAATTAAAAAAAAATGGATGCATTAAAGCCACAAAATTTCATTCCCTGCAATACTATGTTTAGCAAATTGTTCATCTCTCGGTGCCAACATCAGCAGCCCCAAGCCAATCCTTCCATGTGGGCCGGCCTGAACCCTCAATAAAAGCCTATATGTGCCACTGTAAAAGATCGGCTGTCCCATTGTTGTTTTATTCGGACGGTGTAATTATAGTAAGCCATTAATTTTAAGTAATAATATTTATATTTTAAATAATAAAATTTTATTTTTATTTTTTATTATTTAAAATATGTATATTATTATTAAAAATTATAAAATTATTACTTTCAAATTAAGAAATTGGGTAGTAAATCCAAGTTCACGTGCCAAATTAAATAGCACGTCCAACTGACTGATTGGGATTTTAATCGGTTCAAAAAAGGTGTATTTTTCAGTTCGTAAATGACAAATTAATATCCGACAATAATCTTATTTTGTAACCCAATGTCCTCGTTTAACTTAACGGATCAAACTGAATTATTATTTATAATTAATAAATTCATTTTTTTTATCACAAACACAATTGTTTTATTTTAAAAAAATTATAGTTAACTGAATTCATGTATTATTTTATATTGTGTATATTTTTGAAATTTTTTATTTTAATAATACTAAATATAATTACTAAAACACTACATGTAATGAATAGCACGTTACTAAAAAATTGTTCTATTTTCACTTATTTATTTTATATGTATTAATAATAATACAACGACTGATCATTGTGATTTAGTATTTCGTAATTAAAAAAATTCATATGCATAATTTTATTCGCCTCCATAAAAGTATAAGAGTGATTTAATGACTCTTATTGAATTAAAAGAGTATATTTTTACAGTAATGCAATATAATAACATTTACTTACTTTACACATTCAAGCACACATAATAGTTTTAAAATGAGTTTCAATGTATAATTTAATATTAATTAATAATAAATTAGTCAAATAATTAATTTAATAATATTTAATCACTTATAAATTTTAATTATTAAATAATTTATATTATTTTATTATTAAATATTAATAATTAGTATTTGACAAAGAAGAAAAATAAAATTATATAGTTTTTAAATTCAATTCCATCCCAATCCTCTTTGCCCCTCTTTGCCCTTATAAAATCTCTTCTATTTTTCCATTTCTCGCCCCATATTACGCGTTGGTCTCGAGGTTCTTCTCTCTTTCTCTCGCTTTGTGGTTTTCAAATACGGTTCCACAGATCAGATCCCTCTGGGAAGTTCTCCATAAGAAAGGTAAAATTGTGAATGCGAATCTTTTTAAATTTTTTTTTTTTTTTGTTATTGGTGTTCTTCTAGGTAGTTCGATCTTAGGTTTTGGTTGTGTTGTGTGTTGTGTTTTTCCGGTAATTTATTTCGAAATTGTTAATGTTTTTTTCAGCCGCTTTTTTTGTCGTTTTTTTTTTTTAAGGATTAAATCTTGAGATTGTAGCTTTTTTTTTTTTTTAAAATTTCTTTTCTGGTCCCAGATCTGGTCTTGATGCAATCTTATAATGGGTCTTGTCGATTTCTTTTATTAGTCGATAATCTCTTTATTTTTTTTTACATTCAGATCTGTTCTAGTTTGCTGATGTTAAGGTTCCAATTTTGATTTAGGGTTGTGTTGGGTAGAATGAATATTTGCCTCTGTGTTTGCTGGTGGGTGACTTTGGTTGTTGATTTTATGTCTTGTGTGTAGGGGATCGAACAGCGAGGAACGGAGAAATGGGGTTGACATTTACTAAGCTTTTCAGCCGGCTTTTTGCCAAAAAGGAGATGAGAATTCTGATGGTGGGTCTCGATGCTGCTGGTAAGACCACCATCCTTTACAAGCTCAAGCTCGGAGAGATCGTCACCACCATTCCTACCATTGGTAAGTTCTTCTTTTATTTAAAGCTTATTTACGCAATCTAAGGCTATAATCAAATCGTTTTGACTATGTTCGGGATATAGGAATTGGCCTATTAAATTGTATTTGGCTGCCGTTCGTATCATTTGCTAGTTGTGATTTGCTTTTTTCCTGAACTTGCATTGATGTGAATTTGCAAAGCTTGTAGTGTTTTGCTTAATGTTTGTTTAGCTCTGAGTTTTAGAATTGGATTTCTATAAACTTATGCTGGTCTCCGGGTATGGGGAAGGAGCTTCTAAATTGAAGAAAAGGCAGTTCTTGTGGGTCCTATTTCTAATTTTACTACTGCCTTGTTTTGAAGCAGTTATTCTTGTATACAGGTTTTAATGTGGAGACTGTCGAGTACAAAAACATTAGTTTCACTGTCTGGGATGTGGGTGGTCAAGACAAGGTAATACAAATTTGAGATACAACACAACCCCCCCCCCCCCCCCGGGCGGTGCGGGGGGAGGTTTCTTCGATCTGAGTGTTCCTATCATTTCGTTGAATCTTGAGATTACTGTTGAATTCAAACACTTTGAATGGATTAATGTGAAGTTCTTTTGTTGTACAGATTCGTCCCTTGTGGAGGCACTACTTCCAGAACACCCAGGGTCTCATATTTGTGGTTGATAGCAATGATAGAGACCGTATTGTTGAGGCCAGGGACGAGTTACACAGGATGTTGAATGAGGTATATCATTTAGTTAGCACCCACCTATTTTTTTAGCAGGAACCAGTTATTACCTGTAATCAACTTTAAATTGACCGTATCAATAGGTAGCTACGTTTTGAATTGTCCAAACCTGTTGGATCAAGTCAAACTTTGCATAATAACAACCCACTTGAAGAGAACCAAAATTAATAGTTATTGAAATAAGATATCCAAGATTCTTATTCTGATACTAATAAGTGATACTGTGTAGTTACGTATGTGTAAATTTTTAGTACTTTGCAAACAAATGATTCTTCCCCATGTAATTACAATGTGCTAGGAAAACATAAAATATTGTTACAAACCATGCTTGTTGTCTATCCTCTTCTGTTTGTATTTCTCCTCCTTACCTATGATTATTCTATTATTTTGCCCCTGTTCTCTAACCTGTGAGCTCAGCTTGGTAACTTTATCAGAAAATCATTGGACGCTTCAAAAGTCAAATTTTACTAGATGATCAAGGTCTTAAAAGGACTTAATTCTTGAATTTTAATGCTCAATGTTTCCAGGATGAACTTCGAGATGCAGTGTTGCTTGTATTTGCTAACAAGCAGGATCTTCCAAATGCAATGAATGCTGCTGAGATCACTGATAAGCTTGGCCTTCATTCCCTACGCCAGCGTCACTGGTAGGCTTTATTTCTTTATTATCTTTTGTTTGTATCCTCTGGTGGGTCTGATATTCTCTGCGCTCTTTCAGGTACATTCAGAGCACCTGTGCAACCTCTGGTGAGGGGCTTTACGAGGGTTTGGATTGGCTGTCAAACAATATTGCTAACAAGGTAGTAAACCTAAGCTTTAATCTCTTTCCAATAGAGAATTGGACATGGGTAATATATGCAGTACATGGTACATCTACCGCCAACAGTAGAGTGTAACTGTGCAACTATTCTGTGTGCATTATGTTCTGTATCTTTGTAAATTAGTCAATAATTCGGTGTTTTTGGTTCAGAAAATTTAGCATTTTGTATTGTGGTTTTAATTAATATTTTTCACTTGTTTGAATTCTTGTTGGATTTTGACCACAGATTAAATGTTGGAGAGGGTCATAGTTAGAAAGACATCATCAAATAGTACTGCTTTCTAGTTTTTGAAGCTCTCTTTCCTTTTTTTGTCAACTTATTTTCTTTTTGTTAATACTTCCAGGCATAGATCAATTGGAGAGGCGTTTTGTGGATTGGCAATTCTGGATGCAGGGGTGGATATTATCTAGTGTTACTTATTCTCTGTTCTTTTGGAGACAATTTGGATTGTGTTTATTGCCCTTTTTCCCCTCCTGGGGATGATGCCTTTTCTCCCCCCAAGACTTTTGATGGTTATATTGTACAAGAATATGGTTGGATATATTTCGAGCGTTTATTTGGTTTTGCTGCAGTGCTTCTAGCTGTAATTCGATTTACTTTTCACCTCCATCCCCTTGTGTTTTTTTCTTACACTGTTCTTGCCGTCGCCACTTACTGCAATTTTTTTCATATCAATCTAATTCTATAGACAGGGGCAAGCTAATACTCAGTTAATCCTTTTAGAAAATTAGTTTTAGGTGGTGGCACGGTGTTCTTTGGGTCAGAAATCTAGTAATCTGATACAGAAAACTTGATATTTTGTGCCGTTGATTAGGTCAGCATTTGGATTAGTGAAGCATTAGCCTTCGTGGATTCCTTGTAGGTTCGCCTGAGCAATAACCGCAGAGGGGTCCGTGTTGTGGCATTTAACTTCAAATTAAATGTAACTGTGCCTGAGAAGGGGTCAAGTGCACTAGGTTCATACAATAAAGATGTGAGTTTCATTTTATGGTTGTATCTTAAGTAGTACTAAAATTATTACGTATTTTGTTAGAGGATATCTAACATTTTATTAGTTTATTTTTTTTTAAATTTAATTATTTAATGATTAATATTATTTTAATTTTATTTTAATTAACCTGAATAATTTCACCGAATATTTCTCTAAATATAAACAACGTTGGTACATGGATCGCGCACTGTGCCAAATGAATTAAATAATAATATTTTTAAATAAATTTTCCCTGTTCTTGTATTTAGAGATTAGGGTTCAGCGGTTAGGATTTAAGGTGTAAAATTTAGAGTTTAAAGTATGTAATTTAGGACAACATCAATTTTATTTAGGGTCTAGTTTTTTGAAAAACAATATATTAACATTAAGTTTGGCTACGCGACTGAGAAAATTTAGCTCATGTACCCAAGTCCTCTAAAATTTTGTAAAAAAAATTCTGTATAATGGGATTCAAATTTACTGACTCATTTCAATTTTTGAGGAACATGGCAAAATGATGTATTCGGATCCGGATATCCAATTGTTCGACAATGTAGACCATCATTTTTTGTTGCATGCCGGACTGCTACTTTCTATGCTGCCATGAATTGCTTGTGCAAGAAAATAGTCATTCACTGCAATAATCCATCATCGGCTACAGCCAGCACTGCCCGGACAAGGTGAAATGTCTGGCTGGTGGCTGCGAAGGGTTCTCTTCCATTGCACTTCAATGCCAGCATGTTCCTGTTCGAGCCGAACCGCTTGACTTACCAAGATTGATTAACAACAACCTTCTCGACTGTTTGGATCAGCAGCTTAAGATCTGAAAAAACCTGAAATTTAATAGATTCAAAATTTGATGTATTTGAGACCCCATAAACTAAAAATTTGGCATAGCTAAACCCGATGACTCAGGATTGATCCAAGTTGAACCCGAGCTGTCCTTTTGTAACCTGTGATTTATTTTTTCTTTTCTTTTTTTTTTTCGCTTGATGTCTTCCAAGCCACAGCACCCTCCAGTCGTATCAGGCTAATTTGCCACAATTTTGGATCGCTCTACCCATAAATAATAACGAAAATTGTTGAATGAGTTGTAAAGACGTGTACTCATTATTCTTTCCAAACTTAGGTTCTCAATGCAAATAAGCCGAAGCCTAACTCGAAAAGCACGTGCAGGTTTCTTATTGGCTTCGATTGATCTCATTCATTGCGTCAGCTGCCCAACTACTCCCCACTCCCCCCTCCCCCTCCCTCCCCCCAAAAAAGCCAAAAAAAAAACCCGATCCGATTTTACAAGACCGGAAAAAAGCTACTGAGAAAAAAAACTCGTTTTTTTACGTTAAAATAAATAAGTAGAAATAATATCTGTAAATTTATGATGAAATAAATTCTAAGAACTCAATAAACATTGTAACTCACTCCGCCATCCATAAAATTAATTTACATTTAATTCTACTTAACAGAAACTCGAAATTGTGATGTCGCGAGTATGGTAAAAGAAGAAAAAAAACTCTGCAAGAGTGCAGAAACTCTGCTTACGCGCGCAAGACCGTTATTATTTGTCAAACTAAAAACTGGGAAGTCAAAAGAACACAGAACATTATTTAATTTAAAAAAACATATATATATAAATATATATATATATAGAATAAATATATATAAACTATGAATTAAATTAAATCCAAATCAAAAGAAGAATATAAAAAACTTTATTTGAATTAAATGTCACATGACTCACTTTCCACGGACCGGAAACCCAAACAATAAATAAATAAATAAAATTCCTGCATATTCTGTTTTTGTTCCTCCTTGTCTTGGGGGCATCGAGTTTCTGAATTGCTTTCGTTGATTGACATAAAAAATTCCGAATACGAGAATCGATGGTTGTGTTTAATTACAGTTTTTCAGTGATGGGTTAGGTGAAGAACAACAGCAATTATATAAGATTGGATCAATCAATCAATCAATCTATCTATAATTCATTAACTGTGCGGATACAGAGGAAGAAGAAGAAGAAGAAGAAGAAGAAGAAGGCCAATGGATCAAAAGGAGGGTCAAAGAACAGAAGGGAATCAAGGTCAAATATCCCATTTGGCCCTCGATATTGGAGGTGATCCTTAATCTCCCTTTTCTTTTTTTTTTTTGGCTTTTCCAATTCGGAATTTTTGTTATTTATTTGTGTTTCCTTATTTAACTCGAAATTTCTCTGTCCATTTTCGAGGGTTTGTTCTCTTGGGGGTTTGATTTCTTCAAGTGTTTTTGTTTTTCTGCTTTTATATGTTACTTTTGTTTCTGGGTTTTTTTTTTTTTTTGGTTGTTTCCCTTCCCCATCTCTGACTGTTTTTCTGTCCAATGGGTTGAACAGTTTTGCATCTCTCCCTCTCTCTCTCTCTATCTCTCTCTCTCCACCTTTACTATAATAGATTATACACAGATATGTGGGTTTAACTATTTCTGGTGGGCTGTTTCTGGTAAGTGGTAACTCTTTGCACAGGCACAACACTTGAGTAAATGTATGCTACAGCATCCAGTTTAGCTGGGGTAGGAGAAGGTGTATGCCTTCCACTGTAAATTCTGAGATTCGAACCCTGGTTCTCTCGTTCACCTGCTCCTTGCCATGATGGACTACCATATACACTACATACAAAAAAAAAAAAAAAAAAAAAGTAAATGAATGCTATATTTAGCTGAAGCACATTTCATTACTTGCTCTAGATTTTGTTAAAGCTAGCCCAATAGGTGAAGAAGGAGAAAAAGATTATTCATAGAGTTGTGTTACTTTTATTCAGCATGTTCCAATAATAAAATCTGTGTTGCAGGATCTCTAATAAAATTGGTATATGTCTCAAGAGGTGATGAGAATTCTGTTGATGTAAAGGGGGAGAGATCCCCAGATGAAAATGATAGTCTTGAAATTTCTAATTGCAATAGCCAGCATCCTGCCCTCGAAGGAAGGCTACATTTTGCCAAGTTTGAGACGAGCAAGATAAACGACTGGATCGAGTTCATAAGCTCCAAGAAACTTCATGTTGGTGGTAGGTGTATGTTCTTTGCATTTGTTGTTCATCTGCTGCCCAAGTAATGGCATGAAAGTTGAGAGGCTATGTTTGGGATGGTAATATTGATTTTGGATTAATCAATCTTTTGAGCTTGTGTTTATATCATTTGGGAAATCAACTGATCTTCTGCCCCCCACCACCCCCCCCCCCCCCAAAAAAAAAAAACTGTTGGACCTGTTGATTAGTGCTGGCTACTTCTGTTGTTAATCTTTTCGCGGAGTTTTTGCTTGGCATCTCTAATTAGTGGATGTGTTTCTTAAAAAATGCTGAGAATTTGTTTTTTTGCTTGTTGGCTCTGGGCTTCTTTAATATCACTGTGAATGTAATTCTCATGATTCAAGAATCCATTGACATTGTCCAGAACAAATAATAAAGGGGTCATATTTTTTACTGAAAAAGTGAAAATTTCATATGCTGTTTATTATTTACTCTATTCTGATGTGTTTGAGATGAATTAATCTTAACTTTGGGTAACTCTTATATGCAAATGCATGTTTTCAGTTTCTGGACTAATATGTCTACTCCATCACAAAATCATTATCATAGCGACAAAGTCTTTTTGCAATATCTTGGTGTTAAAGATCTTCTTTGCTGCCTAAAAGTGTATAGAACTTGTCTTAAGGCTGTTACTCAATAGAGCATTGTACTGAGAGTTGCTCCATATGCATGTTCTCAGGTTTCCAGCATCACCAAGATTCTGTCAGCAATAAGAAATTTATAAAGGTAAGTATTATCAGGGTTTGCTTTTTAGGGTCTGCAGCATAGATTCTCTTAACCAATGATACAGAAGTTCAAAAAAAATTTGCATATTTGTTTACAAGGGTATCTTTATCTGTTGGCATTTATGAATTATTCTGCACTACATGCAATTGAAAACAGTTTAGGCTGTGTTGGGGTTCATGGTATGAAAATCTCTTGAATATTTACCATTCATTTGCAGGCCACAGGTGGTGGGGCATACAAATTTGCCGATCTTTTCAAAGAAAAACTTGGGATTACTCTTGACAAGGAAGATGAAATGGATTGTCTTGTTGCAGGAGCAAATTTTTTGCTTAAGGTGAGGTCCCAGTGCCGGTTGCATTTGATTTGAGCAGGATGATGCCTTTAATTTAGACATCATTATGTCATCTGCTGGAAAATTTAGCCTCCGCCTTTATGCGTATTGAACCCACTGTTTCTGATTGTCCCACACTGTATGTGCATCTTATACATATGACCTTGGTAGAATTCTCTTGAGCTCGTGCGTTGCACAAGGTGGTTGAAACTTTAAAATTTAATACATTTCAAGACGACTTTCAAATCAATTTTAAATTGCATATATCTTATCCTTCCAAGACATTTTATATGACAATGCATATTTCTACTATGTATAATTTCTGGAAGCTATTGAATCACTGTAAAAATCAACTGTGTCTTGTGTTAATACTTAGCTGACTGATTCCCAAGATAGCTTATTTATATTGAGTTATGAGATTGATTTCAGTGATTTTGTCGTAAACTCTAATTAGTTGGAGATGTTGTGGCCAGAGGATTCTTCTTTCTCAATGTCTAGTCCCACCCAAAACAAATGCAGTTGTCTCCCAGAAAGAGAATCGCTCAAAAGTTCAATTTTATGTTACTCCTCTATGACGCAGGCTTATAAGATGATAATGATGGAGGTGCATAACTCCACTAGATTTAGGCGTATTGGAATCAAAAGTAGGTTATATTACATGCTGTCTCACTTTCCCTCGTCAAAGAATAGGAAAGATTTCCAATGTGCTTTGAACCCCGTGTTGGGCATGAGGGCATGTGTGAACAAGCATGGTAGTACTATCAAAGTATAGTTTAGGCTAATGTTTCATAAATTTATTCTTTTTCCTTGTGTTGGGAATGTTGTTTCTTCCTTATGTGTCTTGCATATGTTGTAAAGTTATTTACCATTGTATTTTGAATAGGCCGCTCACCAGGAGGCCTTTATATACATGGATGGTCGAAAGGAATTTGTGCAGATTGACCACAATGATTTGTACCCCTATCTACTTGTTAATATTGGCTCTGGTGTTAGCATGATCAAGGTACTCTTCATCAATTTGTTTATAAGCTTCGTTTCTGTTTGCAACGTAAGTGTTAATCTTGATCCTATAATTAATTTTCAGCTTTTTGCCTTTGTATAGGTGGAAGGAGATGGAAAATTCGAGAGGGTTAGTGGAACCAGTGTAGGTGGTGGTACCTTTTGGGGTTTAGGAAGGCTACTAACAAAATGCAAGAGGTTGTTTGGTTCTTTTCTTCTCTTTGCATAATTGACACCCATATTAGTACTTTTCATTGAGGGACATGTCTTTTTCGTCTCAGTTTTGATGAGTTACTGGAGTTGAGTCATCAGGGGAATAACAGAGTGATAGACATGCTTGTTGGGGATATCTATGGTGGAATGGAGTATTCAAAGGTATTGATATGCCATTGAATCACCAAACTGATGAAAGTTGCCTATTCGTGTATCATCAAGTGGTCGTTCAGGATAGTAACAGTCGTTTTACTTCCATGTTAAATTTCCAGCTTATAATGCTTAAATGCATTCAGTTTTAATGATGATAGATTGGCTTGTCATCTACAACCATCGCTTCCAGCTTTGGAAAAGCAATTTCGGACAATAAAGAGCGTGAAGACTACAAACCTGAAGACATTGCACGGTCTCTTCTGAGAATGATCTCGAATAACATTGGACAGGTAAGTTTGGCTGAGGCAGAGTTTGGTTGATTATTGTGCTCTCAAAAGTAATGTATGAAATACCATGTCAGCTCTCTTTGGAAAAAAGAAACTTAGTGTTAACATCGTCATATAGTTTCATGACATAAAACCCTTTTGCCTAATCCTAGATTAGAATGCAGTTTCATCATTAGTTTTTTGGTGCATTTTGTCCTTCCTTTAAAAAGGCTTTGTCTAGTAACTTGTGATTGAAGCCATCTCTTCCTAGAAACTGGTTGCCAGAATTTATTTCACGTCACATAACTTCAATAAAATATTTCTAGGCATAATCCATCCCCTATAACAGTGTCAAGGTCACTTTAAGAGGGGCATAGAATAAGTGAGGGCCGGAGATGGATTTCAACATTCGGTTGATAGTGCTTCTCTCTGCCTAAGATGACTTGCCATTGCCGACTAATAGTGCATGTAGATAATATCACATCACATTAGTTAAGAGCTCCACCTCAGCTATAAGTGCAAACTGACCAAAACTAGTTCAACTATGAGCAGGGTTGTCAGTTCCTATTCAATCCTTATTAATCATGAGCCAGTTTTGACCAAAAGGGTTGTTGATGTCACCTGGACTGGACATTACACAGTTTTGTAGCCTTTCCGGTCGGACTGATCTGTTTAGTCCTGGTGTGAAACATTGTACAAAGCAATTTCTTTTCTGCTAAATTCCACAGACTATTACCACCTTGTCTGGGTCAGTGTTTTCCTTAGCCTCAATTTATTTCTATATTACCAGATTTCTTACTTGAATGCACTTCGATACGGACTCAAGAGAATTTTCTTTGGAGGATTCTTTATTAGAGGTCATGCCTATACGATGGACACAATTTCTGTTGCAGTGAATTTCTGGTAATTTATCTGGTAGTTATTTAATTTTCTTTTCACCTCAAAAGGAAATTATAGTTTTCATTAGAAATAAATTGTTCAAATTGCAAAGGTCAAAAGGTGAGGCCAAAGCAATGTTTTTGCGGCACGAAGGATTTCTTGGAGCTCTTGGTGCATTTATGAGCTATGAAAAGCACAACATTGTTGAGGCAGCGGTTGGACAATCCATGCATCTGCCTTTTGGTGCATCCTAGGCTGCAGATGGGAATTTCAACTCCCGAAACAGTGATTACAATGAAAATGAGAGTATTCAGTGCAACGCCTATGCTAAGTAGCGATTTCAGTGGCTTTCCTTCCATTTTTGGGTATGGCCACTCTTGAAGATCAAAGAAGATTGTGTAACATCTGGTAAATTATTCATTTCTCAGGACCAGCAAGTATATCAAAACAGCTGTAATACCAATGGTGTTATCATTACCACTGAACACACAAAAGAGAGAGTTAACTATGAGTAAAGCTTCTTAGTTTGGCTAAATCTCCTTTTACCATCTTTGGCTACCTCATTACTGTATATGAGGTAGCAGCCTCTTGACATTAGCAGGAGTTCGAATACTTGCCTATTCCTCGTCCGCTCTTCTTTAGGACTGTAACCCCTCTAACTAAAAACAAAACAAACAAAAAAAAAAAGACAAAGAAAAAGAAAAAAGTGCCTTTTCAAACACAATTCTCATGAACTTTATTTTTGAGTTTTTTTTTTTTTTTGAGATATATTTCTGGAAATTGATCAGACCAACCTAGGGAGGATTGCCAACAAGCTTGCAGTTGCTTTGCCAAGTCAATTAATTCTCCATGCACTTGATGATTCCCTTCTCTTATAGCAAGTTCGCTCCTTGGCATCAGGTTTTGCTAATCTTTTGAGCTGTGACCGTACCAAAAATGAAATTTTAGAAGCCATCCTGATCATCATAAATACTTCTCATTAAAATGTATCCTTCTCATTAAAAGAGAAAGAATCAAGTGCCATGCAACTTTCATTTCTCTTTTCCATTGACAAGGAATCTTTTTAAACAAACTCCAAATTATTACCAAGACTCCAACTTTTGCAGTTTTGGATTTCGAATCTTATACTTCTCACTTTCATTTCTCTTGCTATCGGGAATAAACATGCTTGTCCATTGCACTTCTGTCTCGACTATTAAAGCCTAAAATGGCAATCACAGCCATGCATCGGTAAACTACTACTTCCGAGTAAATTAAAAAATATAAGCAACTTGGTCTTCCTCTTGTCTTACTTCAGGTTGGCAGTCCGACATGACACGTGCTTCTCGTGTCAGATTACCAAAACCAATGAGCCCAAAACCAAGAACTAACACACGCACACAACAGTTCTATACAACAGTTCTATACACGTGCAAAATGCCTCTATAGAATTATGTTTGGGTGACAATAACAATCTGCTCAAAATTATAACAGTTTTTTTTCGGGATAAATATTTTTTTAATTCTAAACCTTTAGACTTTTTTACATTTGAGTCCTAAACCTTTTTGACATTTCATTTGAGTCCTAAACCTTTTGATTTTCTACCAAATTAGTCCCTCTGTTTAACAAAAGTGATCAATTTATTAAAAAATAATTTTAACTTTACAAAAAATTATTTAAAAAAGATTAAATATATGAATTGAATATCTTTTCTATAAAAAAATATACATGTTGCCTATTTAATTCGTATATTTTTTGATTAAAAAAATATTTAATATGCATATTTTGTTGATTAAAAAAAATATTTAACTCATATATTTAAGTTTTTTTAAATGATTTTTATTAAATTAAACTCACTTATTAATAAATTGACTACTTTTCGTAATTTAAAGGACTGATATAGTAAAAAATTAAAAGATTTAGAATTCAAATAAAATGTTAAAAAGGTTTAGGATTCAAATGTAAAAAAATTTAAAGGCTAGGTCCCAAAAATACTTATTCCGTTTTTTTTCCTTGTTGGAAATTAGCTAACTGTTCAACTACCGAGTCTCCGCCTGGTTAAAGTACACTCGGGTGCATCTGACGGTGATAAGCTGGGTTCGTACTGTCCAATTTCATAAGAAGACTTCAATCCGTCCACGTGGAAATCCTCCGCTCTTCCACGTGTACAATACGCCATTTTCTGATTTGGACCCTCCTAATTTGACCCATTTTCCCTCCTTCCTTTAAAAGAACGAAAAAAAAAGAGATAGGCCCGCAACTCGCTACCGCCGGCGACCGGGGCGCTGAGTCAACTCGCCCAGTATCCAATCGGATCCCATAATCCGGATCTTTTCTCCCTCATGTACTGCGACAAGCATTTGATTTTGGGCTTAGCATTATGTTTACTCTTCAATTTTCTCATGTCCGAATGCTATGCGGATCCGGGTCTATCATGCCCGAGGACGAGCCCGTACATGGGGTTCTAATCCGATTTCACAATGGCCCAGCACCAGCAGCGCGGGAGGCTGGCCATCGTCGACGATTGCTCCTTTAGGGTTTCCAAACTCATAAATGCTTTCCGGGGCCGACGTGCGCTGGTGGGCCGCGATCGCTCGATTTCTCAAACATGACTGGCAGATTCGTCGTTTCGGACAGCAAGCTCAACGAGGCATACAAGAACGCAACTTTTGTTGTTCAGTTGAGAAAGAATGTGACTTGGGATTCGATACGTGTCCTCTCTATCTGGAACCTACCGACCGCGTCCGACTTCGGTCACGTTGCCCCAGTTTGGCTCCGGAGGACAGCGGGTAAGGGCCGAATCTCAGTGAAACAAGTTCAGTTGTGCCAACAATGTCGGACAACTGGCAGGTTTTGTCTAAAGATTTGCGGGCGAGATGGAGTTTTGAGTGTGGATAAGGGTTTTGTTGAGATAGGATTAGAGGCTGCTACTGGTATCATGAATTACTCGGCCTTTGGGTGGGCAGCTCCGGCTCCGGCTTCCACTTCTGATCTAACGATGGGTGCAGATGTGGCCGTCACAGGTTTCACTGTGGAGGGCTTACCCTTTGTTGGTGACTTTTACATTACGGAGTACAGGGAGTGTAAGATAAACAAGCATGGCTTTGCTCAAGTACCTTGTATGAACAAGGGTCGAACCAATCTGGTAGGACTGGTGAATAATACGGAATTGATTTATGGTTGTTAGTTATAGAAGGCCTTTGGTTACAGTTGATAAAAAGTATGATTTGCCGGTGAATTATAGTGAGAACATGACTGTAATTTGGGCTTTGGGGTCGCTGAGGCCGCCCGATTCTCTTCAGTCTTACTATCTGCCAGAAAATCATGGGGGGTCGAAATCAGTAACATATGGCAATATGGTGCTTAATTTGTCTCTGCAGGTTAATGATTGGTTAGGGCCTTTGGATGCTGCAGATAAGGAAGATCAGGACGTAATTACTGCTAATGCAAATGTCCCTTATGTTGTTACTAGTGGTCCTGATTGCATTACCCTAATCCACCCCATCCTTTGAAGGTTTTGTACATTAATAAGAAGGAGGCTTCAGTATTGAGAGTTGAAAGAGGCGTGCCGGTGAAATTTTCTGTGCAAGCTGGACATGATGTTGCGTTGTACATTACATCAGATCTGCTTGGTGGGAATGCAACATTGAGAAATAGAACAGAGACTATTATGCAGGAGGACCTGAGGCTGAGAGTCTTGTAGCTAGTCCGATGGAGATGGTCTTGGAACCAGATAGGAATGCTCCTGATCAAGTTCACCACCAGTCATTGTATCAGCAGAAAATGGCATGGAGAGTTCAGGTGGTTGATGGGGGTTTATCTGATATGTACAACAACAGTGTTTTTTTTGGATGATACCACAACCCCTCTTAAAGTCGCGTGGGCAATGGGTACCAAATGGTCTAGCGAACATCTGAGTGTGATAAACATGCATTCTGCTCTAGTAAAAGACCCATTCGTGTGACGTTGATGAGCGGTTCTGCAGAGGCTGAGCAAGATTTACGACCAGTGTTAGCCGTACATGAGTTCATGAAGTTCCTTGCCTGGGGCATTTTGCTTCCTGGTGGAATCTTAGCAGCCAGATACTTGAAGCATGTGGGCAAGGGGGATGGGTGGTACCAAATCCATTTTTACTTGCAGTACTCAGGTCTGGCAATCATTCTCCTTGGCCTACATTTTGCAGTGGCTGAGCTTCGAGGCTTCTACGTGAGCTCATTGCAATTTAAGTTTGGGCTAGCTGCTATAATTTTAGCTTGTATACAGCCGGAGAATGCTTCCATGAGGCCTCGGAAACCCACTCATGGAGAGGAGATTTGCTCACAAAGACTTCTTTGGGAGTATTTGCATGTTATTGTTGGCCGGTGTGCCATAGTTATTGGCATTGCCGCAGTTTTGCAGTGGAATTAAGCATTTGGGAGAAACATATGCAAGTGAAAATGTTCATGGATGCATCTTGGCATTAATTTTTTGGTTCTTGATTGCTGCATTCACTGTCATACATTTGGAATATCTAGAAAGAAATGAAAGAAGAGACAGAATATATGGAAGAAGCAATTGGGTGTTGGGTAACGATGGGGAAGACGGTTCCAGTGATCTTTTGAGTCCAACCAGGGCTTCTGCCAAAAAGGATTCTCAACAAGCTGGAAGAATGGAAGTTCAATTAGAGCCTTTAAACAGATAGATTTGTTTAGTACAGTGATTAACGGTTAGCAAAAGCATGCAACTCTACACCAGTTTTGGCAAAATTTTTCGGTGGGATGGTGCATGGCAGGTCTCTTTGTGCTTCAACGGTTTATTTCTGATGTAAGTTTCATCTGCCTGCCATTCATCATATTCACTTGCAGCCATTCATTTACAGCTGCAATTTAACTACACTAGACTAGTGTATTTGTATACTTCATACTTCTTTTAACAAAGAAACAAAAGAAATTAGATACTTCAAATTTGCTAGTTATAATCATGTCATTTTTTAGTCAAGTGATTTGCAACTGTGGCTTCTGGTATTTCATGAAATGAAATTCTAATCTTGTTCGAAAGGTATTTGGCAATCATGTTGGCATTTTGGTTTATGGTAAGTATGCAAGCAAGCTAAGACTAATATTCTCTATAAATAATTTTCCTGATAGGATCGCTGTCGAAATCCCCATTGAACTATTTTAAAGCTTCTTCTTTATTTGTTGATAAATCTCTTCAGCTAAATTAACGAGACTAAGTGCAGTAATTATACAACTGATCTTTGAAAGTTTTGTTCTTCACCTGTTAATTTCTCTTGTGTTGCATGCATTTCTTAAGTTATTAAGTTTCAATTATGTCAATTGGACGAGAAAATCACTATGACTGAAGTGGAACACAATTGCTTTACTTATAAAGAAAAAGCAATACAATCTCATTCACTAAAGTGGGAAAGCTATTTTGAACAACTCCGATTTCTGGTCTAATGGTTTCTCAGTTCAAACCAGCGGCGCTTTTATCGTTCCTTTTCTTTATGGGTTTTCGATAATGGAGTCTGTAAGTGGAGCACTTAGGTTTTTGCATTTTCCCCATGTAAGATTTATACTATTAACTCACTTCTTTAGATGTGTTTTACATCTGTGATAAGATTAAAAGTAAAAACAAATACAAACTAAATTTTGATACTATGTTAAATAATAATTTAAAATACCATATCTACTTACAAGCTTAAGCAACACTCCTTTATATTCGATCTTATCTCTTAATGGTGAAAACTAATTCTGAGGTATGGAATGTGAATTCTTGTTTAGTTTACTAAAAAAGTCATTTATGTAAGTAAGTACATATTTGTTGGTGCGTAATCATGTGGTATATTAAAGAAGCTTACTTCTCCATGCTGTTGTGTATTTATTGCTAGGGACCATTGTGATTAATCCATATAATTGCTCCAATCATGAAAAGAAAAAGGACCAAGCTGTGTGAACAATTTGGTCGAATAATTCCTTGGAAAAGGCAGGAATAAAGCCGACAATCAAACAGAGGGTGACCCCCCACATGGCATTGTTAGGCTATATTAGTTTAGGCAATGCAGGCGGGAAAACCTACGCAACAGGTTTTCATATTTCACAGATCCCCATGTTGACCACATACTTGGACTTTCCAAAGTTGCTGCTAGCCTGCAACTTGGACCACTAAGTGCTGGCAGACAGGGACTATCCCACTGAGACATTTGTCCTCTTTCCATGTATCATTTCACTTCTACACTATATTTGAAAAATTTCTATCGAAAAAACGAATGAAAAAAAAAAGGAAAATTTTTATTATTTATTATTTATTAAATTTAAATAATTATATTTTATTTTTTTTCATAAATTATTATTTATTTTTTTTACAACTTTTAATTTATTATTTTTTATCAATAATAATAATATTATTACTGTATTACTTTCTATTTAATTGCTCACTATCCATTCACAATTAATTTTATTGAATAAAATTATTATATGTGTAGAGTTTAAAGAATAATTAAACAATTGATAAAATACAAAAGAATAATTAAATATACGCAATTTTACACAGAGATGGTTTATTTGAAAAATTTTTCTGTTGACAAAAACATATTGTTGTTATCATCACTTACTTACCAATACCATTGTTTATGGACATAAAACTTCACCAGAGATTATCCCGTTCAATGATTAAATTGTGAGTGCTGAGTTCTAAACAAATATGGCTGCTTTTTTTAATGGGGTTTTGAGGTAGTGTCTATCTAAAGACACCAAAATCTTGCTTTCTGTAATAATAAAGCAAGTGCCGCTGCCCTTTCTTTGCGGTAAAGAACACAAAGAATATCTTTAATTCTCTCTTTATTAAAAGAATTAAAAGAAATCTCATGCTTTATTTTTTTTTTGTTTTTTGGAAATATTAAGTAGTAATATTTAGATAGTAATAACGTAGCATTAAAATGATATAAACTGTTAGATAACTGAAATTTGAATATATATATATATATATATATATATATATATATATAAAAGTTTGTAGATATCGTTGGACGAACTGTATGATTACTTTGTTGCAATTTAAAATTAAGTTTCGTAGTAAAACTCTATTTTTTTTTATTTTTTTGTTTGAGAAAAAGCACCTCTACATTGTTGAAACCCAATTATACATAAACCATTTTACAGGCAAACTCATTGCTTGTTCCAGGAGTTCACCAAAGTCTCCCTTATTCTGCACTCAAAGAACAATAGTTTGCAGACTCATATAGTATTACAACTAAAACCCAAAATCTCCGTCTATTCATTTCTGATCAACTTTCTCATCAACCAAACAAAGAGAAAAAATGTCTATACAGATACAACCACAACCACAGATACAACAACAACCACAACCACAACCACAGCAGCAGCAGCAGCCTGTTATTGTTTATCCAAACACTGTCACAGGGCAGCAGCCACCCTCTCACCACTCAAATGGATCATTCGGGACGGTCTTCATAGTTCTTGCTGTCATCATTGTGGTATCAGCAATTGCTTGCTGCCTCGGCAGGCTTTGCAACAGGCGTCGACAAAGCAAGCAGCAGAAACCACCACCCAGCAATAATAATAAGCAGAGCAAGCAGCCGAACCACCACAAGTCGCGTGCCAGGGATCGGGAGATGGACATCGAATTCGGGTTCGATAAGGGCTTCCCTGTTGGCAGACCTGCTGGCTATGGAGATCCCACTAGAGCTCACAAGATGCCGTCTGAGAATGGTCGCGCCAAAGGTGAAGCTAATCCCCACATTCATCATGATGTTGACGAGCCAACAGCTGGGCAATTAGGCTAAATGGTTCCTGTGTGTTCGTGTATGTTTCTGTCTGTTCGGTGGAAATTCTATCAAAGTAGGATTTAGCTTTTCCTTTGACCTTAATTAATTTCTGTCTTTTGTTATGCAAATGAAGTCTTCACCTTGTAGCTTAACATCTGCATGTAAGCTATATGAATCTTCGGTATTAAAACTATTTATATAAGATTTGCATACATCCAAAGTGAAAAAAATGGTTCTTTTTTGACGGGTAAGTTGAAAATAAACCGGTTAGACGAAATCTTGATGCAGAACCTTTTACATATTTTCTGTTTTTTGATCGATAAAATAGTGGCAAAACACAACTGTATAGGATTAGATCTACATTTAATGCCGCAAAAATGTCTTGGTAAAGATCTAGCCCTGTCAAATATCTTGGCATATATATGAACTCGTAACGTCATAGTGTGAACAAAATCTTTTAATACACCACAATAATCAGTGATATATATTTTCTTAATAACGTGACAGGTACAACAACATTGCATGATTTGAGATTCTGAACGATAAGGAACCTTTCGGGCCTAGTTATTGAAAATTCTTTTTCTAAATTTAAAATAGGGGTGACCTTGTTTCATTTGGTTCGGAAAAAAAGGGATAATTGGATTAAATTGACTGAATTCTGTCAAGTTCAAGAACCGAATTGGACCTAACTCAAATATATAAATGAGAGAGTAATGCTAAACATCTCAAAAATCGTGTCATGAAATATCTTGAAATGTGTAATTATGGAAAGAATTGTTAATTTATCTAACACCGTCAAACAAAAAGAAGAAAAAAGTTAACGATTGTTTTCATAATTATACATTTTAAGATATTTCATGATACAATTTTCAGGATGTTTATCATTACTCTAAATGAAATTGACAGTTTTTAACCAAATATAAGGACTAATTTAATTTCACAATTCTAACAAAAATCCAATTAAAACCCTTTTTTCTTCTTCTTTTTTTTTTTTTTTTTTTTTTTGTTTTTTTTTGTTTTTGTGACAGACCGTCTTAGTTATTGGGTTGATACCAATTAACAAAATTGCAACTTTCAACTTTGCGAGACAATTTTCTTCAAAAAAAGAAAAAAAAAAAAAAAAGGGACTTTGCGAGACAATGTTTATGGCACAAGGGCCGAAACGACAAGTCAGCTGGCCGAGATATCTCGGCCCGACACGTCCGAGATTCAAGATATCAAGCCACAAGCTGGCTAAGCCCAAGGCAAAGATGAAAACCGACTATAGGACGCCCAATAATTTCACGAACCAAATAAAAACAATAGCACAACCCAACAATAACGGACAACGGACTTATCATTAGTAGACTATTGGAGGAGATTGACAAAGGAAATGGTCCGTTCTTGTGGGCCGAATCCAAACCCAACAATAACTTTGTACAACTGAGTTGGCACAGAGACAAGGCCCAAACTAAACCCAAAGCTAACTCAGGCCGTTACCCACTGGCACTGCAGCGCCGGCCTTTCAGAAAAAAAAAAATACAGGATAAAAAAAGAAAAAAGAAAAACAAAAATAAAAATAAATAAAAAAACAATTCTCTCCATTCACTACTTAAAGCATTGAGGCAGTGGTTAATTGATGTTACAAATCCTTATCTCAATGGTTTGAGATTTAAGAATTATTTGAAGAGTTTTGGTCTAGTATAGTTAATGTTTTGATAGTAATTTCTTTTAAGTTGTGTGCCTTTCTTTCTAACCTAAGAAAAAAGAGTTCAAACAGCCAACAAAAAGAAAAAAAGGTGTAAACACATAATCCTAATCAGACGTGAAGATGAAAAGATCACAACTTCATGCCCAAACCTAGGATCAATTTTATATTTTAAGTCAGAGTTAGCGACGAATTTGTCTAAAAAAAATTATTTGTACTAAAAAAATTAAAAATTGATAAATTTAATATTATATTTTTCATAAAGAAAAAACTTATATCATATATATGAAGAATTACAACTTTGTTTTACCAAGTAACCCGTTTTATTTGGAAACATTACACTCAAATAATACAACTTGAGAAGTGAGGGCACCAATGGCCTATGAGTTTTTTGTTTCTTTGGTAAAGAAATTCATTCGTCACTCCCCATTTCGTGATTTTATTAACCAGAAGAAAGAAAGAACCTTAATTTAATTTCATATAATTGTGAAAGTGACTTAATAATTTTTTTTTGAGTCCTGAGAGTATTTTTTCAAAGTATATCTTTTTAGTAGTTGAATGTGACGGTCATTTCTTCTTACATACAATAAAACGATATAATTCTTTTTGACAGATTTGTAAACACGTATTTTCTCACTTTTTTTTTTTTTTTTAACAGAGAGAGGGAGAAAGAATTGGGCATTTTCGTTGATCCCAAGAAAACAGCGTGAGAGAGAGAGAGAGAGAGAGAGAGAGAGAGAGAATTGGGGGTTGTATCTTGGCCGATTCTTGCCAACGCATGATTATTATTTTTGGTACCATGAAGACGCTCAAGTACAAAAGCTTTTTCAGTTTTAACGGTGCCAGCCAATATTCCTTCTTCATAATTTGCCTTTCCCAGCAAGCATTCTCCACGCGCAGCCATCTCCCCCAAATACTAAAAAATTGAGTCATAAAAAAAAGAATAAATTATTTAGCACAAATTTAAAAATTACATGACGTAAAAAATAAATTAATTCATCAGAAATTTTTATTTTTTAGTATTTTTTCAGAAACCAATTACAATTGCTAAAGACATTTTTGGTGTCATTTGTGTCTCCTTATACTCACGTAGTGGTACTAAAATAAAAAATTGAAATATTAAACAAATTAATTATAAGCATAATCTAACTTATTTATTATTGTTATTTTTTTAAAAAAAGTTGAAAATTATGCACTAAATTTTGCTTCGTGCCATATCATAGAAAGAACCAAAACTAATATATTTTTTTTAAAAAAAAATTCATACATTACTTATAATGAAAATTAGTGTCAACAAGGAAAAAACCTTAATTTTTTTAATTAAAACTCGTCAAATTTTCTTCAGGTTTCATTTTGTATCACTTGTCCTCTATATCAAATTTAGCCTGAAATTTACAGTTGTAACTTTTAATTTTTTTGATGCTCAAAATTGTTATCCTTACTGTAATCTTTCTATGAGAGGGCGATCATTGTCACTACTCACAATTAAAATAAGACAACAATAACAATAAAGCCATTCATTAAAAAAAAAAAAAAAACAATAACAGTAAAGCCTTAATCTCAATTGTGATTCGTGATCTCTGTGTAAATCTTCTAGTAATTTAATTTTATTAACGGCTTTGTTATTAGATATTAAGAATAAAAACAATAGCAATATCTGGGACGTGAATTGGATTTGCTTTAAAGGCGAGTAGCTACAGGAATTTCCCATAAAGTTTGAGACTTAGATGATTATGGTGCATTGTTATGCTTTTATCGGCACGTTTGCATAAGATAGCTTATTATGAATCAGTTAATTAGGAAAAAAGTTGGTGAGCTGGGAATTTTGTCCCGGCTCTCACCCAAATGGTTAGTAAAAAAATATCTTCAAAAAAATAAATAAATAAATAAAAAATATATATATATATTTTAAAGTTTAGAATACTATTAAGTATGTTTAGGGATAATACTAAATATTACTTAAATTTAGTTTTTATTAAAAAAAAAAATCTGTTTTGCTGGCAAGAGTCGGGACAAAATTCTTGGTCCATATACAAGCGCTCTTATAATTATTAATTAGAAACTTTCTTATGAACACAATTGCAAATCTCCTTTTTTTTTTTGTGTCTCCTGTAATGAATTTATTTTGGAAATGGATTATACTTTCTGTTGGACAGTCAAAAAGAAAAAAAACTGATTCTGCCTGCCTTGTCTCTGCCAAGGGTGGAGGGTCAGATAATTGATACTGTCCTTGTACTTAATAGCAATAGTATATAGCATGTGGTCCAATCCCATTGCCCCTTATGGTTGCTATGTTAAAAGGAGACACAAAAGTTGTTTTTGTTGTTCTATATATATATATATATATATAGAGTACACCCAACAGAAAGGGAGAGGCTTGATGTTAAAGGAGGCAACAATGAAAGAATTGGAGAGAGCAATGGAGTGGCTTAGACCCCTTGTGGACTCCAAGGCCTGGGACTATTGTGTTGTTTGGAAACTGGGTGATGATCCTTCAAGGTGCATAACACCCACAAGGCTTCTTACTCTTTTTCTTTTTCTTTGTTTTATTTATTTATTTATTTATTTTCTTGTGGTTTTGGCCAAATGGGTTCATAGTTTTGCTCTGATTAAGATTGTTTGCATTTTCCATTGTTTGTTGATTCTGCAGGTTTATTGAGTGGATGGGTTGCTGTTGCAGTGGTGCTAATGGAGGTGGTGGTGCTGGTGAGTACAAGTGTGGAGGAAAGGTGAAGGAGGAGAAAGGAGAGGACAAGCATTTGGGACCTTTTTGCAGAGATGTGTACGTTCAGCATCCAGTCAGGACAAAAGCTTGCGAGGCTCTAACCCAGTTGCCTACTTCTATGCCTCTGTATTCCGGGTATAGTTTTCAATAATTTTTTATCTCTGATACATTTTTTTTTATAGTATTTGATTCAAGAGAAAATTCCTGATGAAAGATATTTTGAGTGTTAGTATTCATGGAGAGGTGGTGATATCAACTCAGCCCAAGTGGCTTATAATCCATGCCAATGCCCTGGACTCAAATCCTTCTCTTGTGAGTTCTTGTCCTCTCTCTCTCACTTGGGGCATTTTTTATTGTTAATTACAGTGAAGAAATGATTGTGCTAGATTAAAAAGCACTTTTCACAGAGAATTTTTAGCTGTACTTTGTGGGTTAGGCCTTAACTGTTGTAAGAATTTGAAATTTAATATGGTTCCAATCATAAGATACTATCACTTTATCACATTTTTAGTTTGATAAGTCACTCGAGAACTTAGGTGGAATCGGTCAAGTTTACGGGAACTCGGTCGGGCTTACTCTACATGAAATCATCTTAAAGAAATTAAACCATTTTAAGCTGCTGCCAATGAACCCATGCTTAAATGCTCCATAGGTAAACCAGATTCTGTTTTGCAAAAATAGATGATATGATGGGGTGTTTCATAAACTGTAACGGAAATGAAAAGACTGATAAGTATCAGACTTCTATTGCTATCGAACGTTTTAGTTTCTAGGTTGGTCAGTTCTGCATTTTCTGTATTGAGAAATGTTATGTGGCAGGGATCAATTGGAACGCGGGTTCTTATCCCAGTATCTGGTGGAATTATTGAGCTCTTCGCAACAAAAAATGTAAGATGTATTTGTCCTTTCTCCTTTTTTTTTTTTTATATAAATGTTAAACGTGACTTTTTCTGAAAAAACTGGTCTTTTTTCTCAGGTAGAAGAAGACTGGAACATAATTGAGTTGATTACAAGTCAGTGTGCTTTTGGGAGACAAGAAGCCATGATTCCACAAGACTATTCCAATGTAAGCATCAAGAATGATGAGCGCTTCCTTGATCCACATGTTGAAGAAAACTTGCAAAGCTTGCCATTTTCTTGCCCCTTAGTTCCTCGAATTCAGGTCCTTCCACCATTAATTCATCCCGATTCTTACACGGGCTTTGAAGGATCATCCAGCAGCTCCAATCCTTCTAATGACTATTCGCTGTTTGATTTGCATTCTGGTCACATATCCCAAAGTGAACATGTCAAGCAATTGCTATGCAAATGTTCTGCGTCAAGAAAATTTAAGTCCAACGACAACTCTTTGAAGAAACAAGGAGGGAAGTACAAATCGAAGAATCTTATCACAGAGAGGAACCGGAGAACCAGAATAAGAGACGGGCTCCATGCACTACGCGCTCTAGTTCCCAAGATATCTAAGGTGAAGACAATGTTACTTTTATCTGAACTGCTATCAGAGCAAAATTTTTCTTCCTCTTGTTTGAACAGGATTGGATATGACACTTTGGTGTTTACTGTACATGGGTACTTGTAGATGGATAAAGCCTCTATTCTCGGAGATGCAATTGATTACATCGGTGAGCTAAAGGAGGAGGTGAGCAAACTAAAGGATGAGCTCAAGGAAATTGAAGAACAAGACCGCAGGGAAACCAACCCAGAAGTAGAATTAAAGACTTCAAATTTTAAGGAATTACATCAATGCAGAAGCCAGCTGACTCTTACAAAGTACAAACAAGGTTCCAGCGGGTTTGGAGAAAACAGAAATTCTGTGGTATAAAGAGCTACCAGAACCTAGCTTCATTTTTACTCTTCTTAGTCTTACTGCGGTTCCATTTTAATGCCAAGAGAAACAAGTCATCTAATTTTGGAAAATTTTAATACTTGTTCTATATTCTGAATTGGTCCTTTTCAAAGGTGCAGCTAGAAGTGAACCAGATTGGCAAAAGAAATTTCCTGATCAAGTTATTTTGCGAGTGGAAGCGAGGAGGTTTTCAGAAGCTGATGGAAGCTCTAAATTCTATTGGGATTCAAGTTCTCGATGCTAATATTACCACATTTAAGGGGAAAGTCCTTAACATTCTGAAAGTTGTGGTAAGATTTTACATTGTGAGCTTACTAGTGTATTTCAAACTTAGTTTGGGTGCAAGTCCACAGAAATTTGGTTTGTGTTTAGTTTGCTTTATATTAGTCAAGAAGCACAATTTAGGTTCAACTGTGAACTTATCAGTGCAAAACACATACAAGAAAACTCCTATATGAAGAACAAGCACAATCTAGGCAGTCGTCCGGTCAGATACTTTATGAATGCAAAGGGCTTTCCAAATCAACCTACCTCTCTGCTACAAAAGCTTCCTACATGCATCCTGTCTATCCTTTTGTTCTGATATTTACTTAATTCGTGTTTTCTACCAGGCCACAGAAGGATGTACAACCAAAGAAATTGAAAGAATCGTTGATCAAGCTGAGAAGGCATAAAAATTCAGACTGTACGTATTTCAATGCTAAAGGCAGGTCACCATTCGATTACAGAAACTGAACTACTGTTCCTCCATTCATCAATTTTTCTTTAGGTCATTGCTTTGAGTTAATACAACAGCAAAGAGGTAACATCTAGTGTAAAAAAGATGGAGACTGCCCATAAACAAGAAAATCTCATTGTTTTCCCCCATTTTACCAGGGCTTCTTTTATGGAAAAAATTGGCATACACTAAGATCTTTGTTGTAACTTTGCTTCACTTACAAAACAAGGTTAAGGTCCATTTGTGTTCTTTTACTCTTCCTAACAAAGCAGTTTTCTTTCTCCAGTAAATAACCCCCATTTCATCTATATGCATACCAAGAATGGTCAATGCAATTGGTGCTATTACTACAATGAAATGCTAGCCGAACCGATACTTGACTAGCAAAAGGTGTAAGGATTAAGGATGGAGTCTTTAAAGACAAGTAATCAATACAAGAACGGGGATTATTTTTAAATTTACATCACAACCGAGGTTTTCTCCGGGGGAAGAATTTCCAACTTAAAATGGTATCCATCTTGTTCTACCATCACTAGGAGACAAATTGCTGATTAAACGAGGGCTCAACATTCTGAGTGAGACGCATTTGACAGACTTCTTCCAGCTGCTCATCAGAATTTACCAGTTCAGTCAGCTTGCACGGGAAAAGAAACAAAATGTTTTACAACCAATCAGTTCAAACCATTTCAAGCGCAGGGTTACTTTTGATAGGGCCTTTGAGTGCTGCATTTTCCTGAAACGTTTCAGGATCGTCTGTAGTGTTACTGTCTCATCTTCACTAAAAATGACGGTTGTCATAATTGCTCTGGCCTGCAAAATGTCTGCGATCAACAGAACGTTGGTTCATTGCTCGTGTTTCTGAGTCATTGCTCGTGTATCCTTCGCTGGAAGTGTTAAATTCTGAGGATTCTCTGCTGCCCAGTGCCATCCTTCTAAATTTCATAATTTCTTCATTGTACAGACCAGAATCATATGTTTTGCTCTGACCATATTTTACACCATTTGAGAGATCAGACATTTCGCTGTCACAGTCCAATGCTCTGACCACCTAAACCACGGCCGAAAAGAAAGCATTTTTCAGGCTCAAGCCATTGTCCAGCAGAGAGTATGAAATTACTTATCAGGAAAAAGAAAAAGGATTATGAACTATTCCCTTTCACAATTGCATAAGGCAGTTGATTTATTCTCAATTTAATTCAGAAACTATAAAAGACCAGTAATTGATGTCAGTTCAACATCACCTGCACCATTCTGGGCCGCTTTGGAGCAGAATGGCGAACACAAGCAGCAGCTGTCTCTACCATTCTAAACATTTCACTCTCCACATAGTGCTTTTCAAGCCGGGGATCAACTAATTCGCTAAGATTGCCAGTTTCAACTGCATGAGCAAGTTGTGGACGAGCCTGCCAGAATTATGTATACATAGCTCAAGGTAAATAAATTTGATCATCCCAAACAATCAAGAATTGTACCTTTACATTTCTGAAAAGGGGTGCTGAAGAAGAAAAGAATTAAGACAACTCTTAACTAGAAGCATACGTGACATCAAGCCGAGCAGATTATGACATGCTCGAAGTTCTACCTTGTTATTATTATTATCTCACATTGCCACAGAATTTTACATGCAACGACAATATCTAAATCCAAAAAAAAAAAAGGGTATGCAAACTGTCTTTGCAATGCGGACATTTAATATAAATAATCTAGCTGTTTTTTTAGTGTATAAGGAAAGTATGTGATTGAAAGATTTATTCATACCCATTCAACCAAGCTTTCATCTCCCAAAGGCTGCGTTGGATCAACTGGTTTGCGCCCAGTTATAAGCTCTAGAAGCACAACTCCAAATGAATATACATCAGATCTATCTGTTAGTTTTCCACTTGATGCATACTCTGGTGCCAGGTACCTGAATCCAAACTCAACATTAGTAAAATGTTAATGGTGCTGGCATGTTATAGTCTAGGCATGACAAGTTAATTACAAAAGCAATTCCAGAATTACAAAAGACTTGAAACTTTGAAATAAACTATAAACTGTACATTATCCAAAACCATTCTTAAGCTCTAGAATGTGTTTCAACCTTGGACGACAACAACTATATTCTTAACCTCTGCAACAATCAAACATACCCAAATGTGCCCATGACCCGAGTTGACACATGGGTCTGAGTAGTATCATTCAATCTGGCAAGGCCAAAGTCTGCAACCTGCAGTTCAAGCAGTAGTAATAATCATAAGCCGGGGCTACAGAATATGCTTAATGATACTACAACAATATAGAAGATAACGGAATCAATTTTTGTTGCTACTTTGTAAGAAAATTTTAATTCGTTCCATTTATCATTTCAGTTAAAGATATTGCATCTTGGGTTCCACGCGAAGAAGAAGATTGTCACTGAGTAAATGAAATACTTGCCTGAGCTTCAAAATCATCATCCAACAAAATGTTTGCTGACTTAATGTCTCTGTGAATAATTTTCGGATGACCTACAAATAGATCATGCCATGTGAAAACATATCAATGGGGCTTCCCTTTAACATATTTGACTAACAATCATCATAGACAGTATAATCTACTGGATTCCAGACATATTACACAGCAAAAAGGAAAATAATCAGAGCTTGCTGACTCACTTATGAATAATTCATTGACGCACGCACACATACGCACATATGGATATAAAAGGAGGATTGATGAAGAAGTACTCACAATCTTCATGTAAATATGCCAAACCCTTTGCAGAACCTATGGCAATTTTTAGCCTTTTGGGCCAATCCAACACTTGCAATCCCTGTGCTGTTGGCAAAAGGCAGCTTTATTTTTATTTCATAAAAAAAACAACTATTCTTTATGCAATCACAAGGGGGGAATAAAAGATTCACCCACCGTGCAAATGATGCTCTAGTGTATTATTGGGAACAAATTCATAGATGAGCATGCGTTGACGGTCTGATATGGAATAGCCCACCAAAGAGACCAAATGTCGATGATGAACACGACTAATTATCTCAACTTCAGCCTTAAACTCTCGGTCCCCTTGTCCACTGCCTGCCTTGAGCTGCTTCACAGCAACCACTCTCCCATCCGGCATCCACCCTTTATAAACGCATCCAAATCCACCCTCACCAATAATGTTTTGGCGAGCGAATCCATTAGTCATTTCCATTACCTCATCATAAGCGAAAAAGCTCTTTGAACTACTTATAACACCAGAATCAAGGCCCCCACTATTCGCATTACCCATTTGACTCCCAAAACTATCCCCATAAGCTGCAGAATGTCGAGGTTGTGAACCATAGGAGTGATTACCAGAAAAGCCCATAGAATTTCGCGTATGTCCGTAATAGAACCCATCTGCATGAGCAAAGCAATAAATAACCACAAATCATCAAATCAAGAGCCATTCAGCAAAATGAAGCCTGAAATTAAACACATAGTTTTTACCTGTATTTACAGTAAAACTGCTGGGAGGCATGTAGTGGGAAGCATAAGGCTTCTGTCTTTTCCTTCTTCCCCTAACAGCAAAGAATAGTGCAATTAATCCAAGGAGTACTGCAGCTGCCACAACCCCACCAGCTACAACCTTGGTTGAGCTAATTTCGCCATTTTTTTCGGGGGGAGTGCTGGGAGTATTCGAACTTTTTGCATCACTGGAGGCAGGGGAAGAAAGGTCAGATGGTGAGCCTCCACGAACGGGAGGACTATCGGATCCCGGTGGTGTTAAGAGGATCTCAGTTGGTGGAGGTGGGACCAAACCAGGTGTGTTTGGTTGTACATCCGTAGCTGGAGGAGTTGGAGGTGTTATAGATTCTGTTACTGGTGGAGGTGGAGGTTGAATTACAGCCCCAGGAACTGGTGGAGAAGGAGTAACCCCAGGAGGGGGCGGGGCCGTGGAGGGTGTTTCAGCATGAGGAGGAGGAGGCGATGCTTTCGAAGAATTTGGGGGTGGAAGGAACACAGCTGGGGGAGGAGAAACGGAGGAAGAAGGTGGTGGGGGAGATGCAACGGGTGGAGCTCTTGGTGGCGTTGGTGCTGGCGGCGGCGATGTTGCAGGAGACTCTGAACTTGGCGGACTTTTTGAGAGCGGAGGTGGGTGACTAGGAGGAGGCGGAGAAGAATCGGAACTTGACGGGGGTGGCGATTGTAGCGGTGGAGGAGGAGAATTAGGAGGAGGAGAGGAAGGAGGAGGAGAGCCCAACTCTGAACTGGGTGGCGAAGGTGATGACTTTGATGGCGGGGAATTATCATCAAGTTTAGTAGAAGGTGGAATAGCTGGTTTGCTAGATTCACCTCCGGGCGGAGGCGATGAGCCATCCGGCGGCGCCGTGCTATTCGCCGCCGAGTCTGACATGATCCTTCTTTGTATCTCTCTTTTATCAATCAAAATTACTCAAATTCCCAAGAAAAAAGATTCAAACTTTCTCCTTCTTTTCTCATCAAAACAACCATTTCCAACCATTCCCAGTTCATCAAACTCAAAGATATGGACAATTGCATTCAAATCATTTACCCAAAAAAAAAAAAAAAAATTCAAAGCCACTATCTAAAAAGAACCCAGAAAAGAAGAAACTATGCAGCCCCTGCATGCAAAAATCAAGAATTTGACTGAAAATGCACACCTTTTTTTTTTTTTTTGAATCTGCAAATGCATTAAACAAACTGCACCCCCAACTGGAAAACAAAACAAAACAAAACCCTTTAAGCCAAAACCTGTAATAAGCCAAAAGTCCGAGGAAAAATTGTTCAAGATCCTGTCTTGTTTTTTTTTTTTTTCCTCCGAACAGATTAACGCGTTAAAGGGTACGTGGCTTTGGGTCCTGAAAATCAAATTCCACCTAATAACAACCCCAGAAATTTTTCATTGGCTTTTTTGTTGTGCTGTTTGCATATCTCTCTCTCTCTCTCTCCCTCTCTCATTCTCTCTCATGGAGGCACGATTTCTGTTATTCTAACTGCCATTCTTTTGTTTTCTTTCTTGTTTTTTAATTGCAGTTTGCTCCTCCAAATTCGGGTTACCGCGCAAACATAGATAGCGAGGCTTGCTTTAGTATCGGGTATGGACCCATTACCGGATTCTGTTCAGCCACTTCCCAGCCCTTTTATTGTATTTGGGCCCAAGTGATTGTCCTCATGGCAACATTATGGACTCCAACCAAACCTCCCAAGATTCTTTTTGGGCATATTTTGGGAGATAAACTTTGTGTTTTATGTCGACTTAAATTTTTATGAATTTTTTTAATTAAAAAATACTTTTAATTTTTTATTTGAGTTTTAAAAGTGTATGACTGAACATACAAAAACTGTATCAAATGCCAAAATACACCCCAAAAGTTCAGAAATATGCACAAAATACCACCGAATGTAGCTAAAAAAAAAGTTAAATACGCATTTGCTGATTTAGTGCTTTAAAACCGTTCTTATTTTCTGACATTTGGCCCTCCTTTATAACCAAAAAAGGAATTTTAATTGCCTTGAGCCGAATGCCTTATTAAGCTCCTCATTGGGTTAGTCTCCCAACTGATGTATTGGACTTCATGCTTTACACAAGCCCACAATAACTTGCACAAAAGAAACTCGCTCATGCACAAGCCTGTTTAGCACAACCCACATATTTAACCCATATGATTTACAATGCAACTATTTACTAGAAGTGTTTACGTTAATTAATTAAATCATTATAAATTTTACTAAATTGAAATTTTTGATTATGTAAAATTAAAAATTATTTTTAAACTGAAAATTCGATTAACTGAAAATTTCAATTTGATTTCAGGTAACTGTTCGGTTAACTGAATTTAATAACAAAGAAATTTAAAATTATAATCTAAATGTAAACAAAAATTATTTTTGATATATATTTCTTAAAAAATTATAACTATCATTGTATATAAAAATTGAATATGTAATTATTTGAGATATAATAATATTTTATTAACATTTATTTGTTAATAATTTTTGTATTAGTAATATATTTTTCTATTTTATATATATATATATATATATATATATATATATATATATATATATATATTAGTTCAGTTCGGTTAATTATAGTTTTTTAATATTTGAATTCAAAACTGAATTAAAAATTTTAATTTTTATTCGGTTTAGTTAATTAATTATAAAATCAATTTAATTAATTAAAAATTTAGCTCAGTTTAATTCAATTCAAATTTTGTTTAGCTAAGGGAAATTTTCGTTTTTTTTTTTGGTTAAAATTTTCGATTTTTTTTAATAGCCTGCTATTCACCAAATTGTATTGAGAATGACAAAGGAAGCCTTATCTGTCAATATTATATGGCTGCTGCTGTGGATGGATCTAAGCCACGTTCAAGTCAGTGGCAGTACACTGTTGGGCCTGCTGGCCTATTATCTCAACTCCATTTGTCATGTCCAACAAACCAAAATGTCGAGCCTCTAGACCATGATTCGAGATTCCATAAGATATGGTATTAATTGGGTCGGATAAGAGATTAACAAAAGAGCCCCTTTGGGTTAGCATTTTATGACCTGTGCTGACCAACAATGTGAAAAGATTTAAAGATTTTCACAGCGGAGTAATGCTATCTATTACAGTTCTCGGCTCAATTTTTTTTTGAATCACCCTACGTGTCTCTCTATAGATTGAGACAAATGGAAACCTTATAGACGGAATGTTCAATTTGTTCAGCTCAATCAAGGAGTCGTACCATTCTTATCACAAAGGCACTACAACTCTTTAATTTTGAGGGAGTGGGATATTCTTATTTAAAGGGATCCTCAAAATAAAGAAACTATGGTGCCTTACAATTTAAATTGTGTAACTTTGTATCATTTTTCTAATTTTTTGCGTAAAATAGAAAAAAGTTGAGAAATTGAGTTTACCTCAATCTCAATCCATAGAGACACGTAAAATAATAGCAAAATGAAAGATGGACTGTCATGAATAGCATTATCCCAATAGTGACTGGTCAAAATAAAAGCCAACCTCCCCATTCGACTATTCCCTCTAATGGCGACTATTCAAATATTTGGCAAAACGGTAACAATAAATTATTGCAAACGACAAGGAAAGGGTTTGCTTCAGATTCCATTTAATCTCATTTCGAAGCTTCAATTTTTCCTATTGTTGTAATCTCGGCTCCAAACACTAGTGGGCAACCAGCCACCATGAGGAAAATGTCAGACTCATCAATTAAAAAAAAAAAAAAAATCCGTTGAAAAGTGGGAGCTGCTTCCCAGCTCTTCCCTACACCAGGAATCTGACTTGACTTAGTCAAGTCATACTTTTCTGGGGTTTCTCTTTGCACTTTTCTCTTTGCTTCCGTCAGTTTATTTCAAGACGTTCAAATTATCAATGGAAGGCTTGATTTTTTTCTAAGGTTATCGATGTTTCTTTTTCTTTGACTGTTTATAAAAATTCATGTATTACCATTTTTACAGGCTTTAATTTATCACAGCAAGTAAAAGTACAAACATTTAAATTGTTAGAGTTAAATATACAATATATTCGTATTAACTTAAAATTTTGAGTTAATAGACATAGAGGAACTTTTTTGACCCAGAGACGCGTTGGTATGCTTTGTTCACGCGGATGCCCAGTTGCCCACAAAGATATACACACATATTGCAATTTCTACAAACCTGAATAGTCCCAAAAGCTTCAACTTCTGACTCTTCTAAGGCATAGACATAAACAAATATGTGCAAAGACCACAGACTATGAATTAAGCATGTGAGATTATGAAAACGGGGAATGTCATCTTCACTATTGTTTAATAAAAATTTACCGTTTGGTAATATTGGTTATATAGCATATACTATAAGTACTAAATTAGGCTTTGGGATCTCTAGCTCAAGGGTCCCTAGCTTGGATCCACCTGGCTCTAGCAAAGCCTAGATATTAGGACTCATTGGCCCTTCTGCTAAGCATCTGAGTAATGCTACTGTCAAAACTCATTAATCAAGTAGATACAAGCCTTAAAAATAATAAAAGGACCCCCATGGCAAAGATAAACTCTCTTCCCCCGCTCAAACTCTCTCACTCTGCAATTCTCTCATCTCTTTCCTTAGACTGACTTAAACATCGAATTGATAACATGGAGTTTTGATCGAGACATTTTAGCCGCAATTGTGTCTTGCCGGGGTTGAACATGTCAAAATTGAGGAACATTCAGTTTAACACCTTGGAACATCCACCATATCGTGTGGGCCCATCATAACAGGTCGATTACCTTATTACCTTCACTAGAAGTGAATGAAACCAGGGTCAATAAAAACGCCAATCATATCAGATATAAAAAATTGGGTTGACTTTTTTTGTTAAATTTCTTTGTCTAAAAAAAAATAATATTACATTAAAATTTACAAGAAGTAAAAAAGGGTCAGTTTAAAACTCACCCCAACATTATATAACAACAAGTCAACCATTTAAATACATACAATCTAACTCATTAAAATAGCAGCCCAGCTCCGGCAGCATATAACAGGCCAAAAGAAAATTAGGTTCTAGCCCATAGCTTAGGCAAGAAGAGGCCCGCCAGTAAGAACAAAGAACCAGAGACCAGAAGTCTCCAAACCGACCGTTGTAGATGGCGGCGATGACCCAACTCAACGGGGCAGGCGATACAGCCCCAAGGGCCAACGGCGGCAAAGCCACCCAACTCTCTGCAACGCCATCCACAAAGAGCAAAAGAAAACTAGCGCTGTGAAGCAGAGTCAATCATCCAAACAGGACTAAGACAAAATGATGGCCAGAATCTCAACAGAGCAGGGTAGGATGCAACCAGAAGCAAGTCTGGCCTGTACACGACACCTGACAGCTTCACAACCTCCCTTCCTCACCCCCCACCCATCGGAAAGGATAATACAAGGTAGGGGAGACCACCCCTTCCAAGTCCGAAACTGGAAAACAAACCGCACATGCTAAAGACAGACCTGAGCAAGAACAAAACCACCAAATTCACCTAAAACCAGAGCCCACAAGGAACACCAAACCTACAATGAGGCACAAACACCGCGAAAGGCGATGGATCCGACCAGCAAACCTCCCAACGCATAATAGCACTACCCGGTGCACGTTAGAGGGAACTTGAATGATCCAAAAAACAACAAGGGTTGACCATTGTGCATGACTGTGTTTTCATGACAAACTTGCATTTTCAACTCGTAAGACTGACAAAATTAGTGCACCATTCATGCCATAGATTAATGTTCAAATCTAAAAAAATAACTTAGTTTGAGAATAATTATCAGTATGTTATGCGCGAATGGATAAGACGGATGACCGTTTTCAAGGCTCACAAAAACATTCAACAAGTTAGAAGCTCGTCATAATACTCGGAAATTTTTTGAAACTCTTTTTCCTGATAATGAAAATTTTTAACAGATTCGAGTCGCAGAAAGAATCTCGGTCTCGGAAATGGAAAATGTATGAAAATGCAACCGAGTAGAGGAACCAAAAATGGTCACCATTTGCAAATAGACGACGCGTTTTTGAACATTTTAACTTTGTAATTTTGTATTTCTAAATGAAATGTAGAGAAGTTTCTTCGAAGTTCTAACTTACCGTCCAAGTTTGGCCCGTAACCCCTATCTCGCATCCTATTTTACCATATATATATATATATATATATATACACACACAGAAATATCTCAATGACAACCCACTTACCAACCACACCCAAACACCCGGCTGATTTGAAAATTGAAAAGTGAAAAGTGAAAAACCTCTTTAATTCTTACACCTCTCTCTGCTTCTCTCTCTCAACCTCAACAAATCAGAATTGGGGAAGACAAAAAAAAAAAAAAAAAAGAGGAGAATTGAATTGGGTTTATTGGGGGTTTTTCGTTTTGTCGGAAAATGCAAATGGGTAGTGTAGATACGAGGAGGAGGAGTTTCAGTTCGGATTCCGGCAGCAAATTAGATGAACTCGAAGAAGGCAAATTGAGCGAAGATTTGGGTGTTAAATTGAATCTGAACGCCACCCAGAATGGAGAAGAAGAAGAGGAAGAGAAGGAGGAGGAGGAGGAGTTCAGTTTCGCTTGCACGAATCCCAACGGATCGCCGGTTTCCGCTGACGTTATCTTCCAGAACGGCCTGATACGGCCGGTGTTTCCTTTGTTTAACCGGGAGCTCCTGTTTTCCGGGGAAGAAGAGTCTTCCCAACACGGAAGCGCGGCGGCCCTCCGGCCTCCGTTGAGGAAGCTATTCGTGGGGAAACGTCAGGAACGCGGCGGTTTGTCTTCTTCCTCGGATTCGGACGAGCCGGAGGGGCCGCACTGCGTGTGGAGGGGGAAGGCCGTGGAGGCGTCGCCGGAGGTCTGTAAGAAGAGCAATTCCACGGGGTTCTCGAAGCTGTGGCGGTTCCGGGGACATGTCCCGAGGAGCAGCAGCGACGGCAAGGACGCGTTTGTGTTCTTAACCAATCCTAATTCTTCCAGCAGTAGTAAACCTATTAACAAAGCGGAGAAAAAGAGCAAGAAAATTGCCACCGAAAAGGAGGCGGAGGAGAAGAAGAAGAAGAAGACGGTGGCGGCGAAGACCGGCGGTGGAACGACGGCGGGGGCCTCGCCGCACGAGAAACACTACGTGGCGAACCGGAAAATGAAGGAGGGAGATAAACGAAAATCTTATCTGCCGTACCGGCAGGACATCGTCGGAATTTTCACCAACGTCAACGGAATGAGCCGGAATATCCATCCTTTTTAAGATTAACAATGCTAATGCCGCTTTAGTTTTAGTAAACCCCAGCTTTTCATAATTGTTATTTGGTTAATTAATTATTAATTTATTATTGACTTTGTAAAACCCTTTGTCATTATGTAAAGTTAATTAATTAGACTGTGCACTTAAGAACTTAATCTCTTTTTTTTTTTGTGGTTGCGAGAGAATATAATCATCCTGTCAGTGGATAATTACAGAATGAAAGTAATGGCAACTAATTACAAACATTATTTCCTATAAAAAAAATAAAAAACTAATTACAAACATTATTGCTTGTGCAAAATAATGCGAAATTTATGCTTGACTTGCCACATAAAATTCTAGAATTATGATACCATATTCAGTTTTTAAAAGAGCATAATTATATAGTCAGAAGAATGGGAGATGGAAAGAGTGATAGAATTATTTCTTATATATATTATTTAAATTTTATATATTAATTTTAATAATTTTATATGTCATAATTTATAAAAATATATATATATAATTTATAATATTTATAATTAATATTGATATACAATAAAAAAATATACACAATTATTAAATCTGCCAATCATCACTGTTCCATATAATTATTATTTTCTTTTAAAAAATAAATATAAATTTATTTGACCCGAATCTTAATTCTTGTAGTGATATCAAATCACAGCACCAAATTATGCAACATTAATGATTTATGTTTCAGATTATATATGTGTAGTTAATTTTATTTTTGAGTTTTATTATATAATTATATTATAAATAATATTAAAATAATTATATAATATATTTAATAATTTATTTTTTTTTAACTGTAATTATCGTACCATTTATGTTAATTTTATTTCATTTTAATGTTACTTAAAAAATTTACACAAAATATCTTCCTTTCTTTTTCGAGCTTTAATTGCTGATAAACTGCATCCTCGGCATTGACAAACGCAGACTGTTCCTGTTTTTCTTTTTTCAAGAAGCGAAAAAAAACGTTCGCTTGAAAAATGCAACACTTGCATTGCCGCCAGGATTTGACAGCACATGCTTCGGTTCGTAGCAGAAAGACGGCAGGCCGGGCCAGGCCAGGCAGTTCACTACATGCCAATGCCTGCTGTCCATCACCCCCACAATGTGTATTCATGTACCGGCTTATGAAAAGATGCGAAATTGCGAATCTTAAGCAAGTGTCCTTTTTTTTTTTTTAACCAAAAACAAAAATTATTATATTAATACACAGTAAATTTATATATGAGATCAAGAGTACCTATTTAAAACAACAAAGCAAATTGGTACCGATATTCTATATATCATACGGTCAAAATGATCTTTACCAAAAGAGGTGTACAACCTGAAACAACATACTAAAATGTAATTAAATTTATATAATATTGAAATGTTAATTATAAGAAAGCTACACATAGCAGTGCTTACTGCACATCGGTAGACTAATATTAGGAATTGTATTGAAATTTTTAACAACAAACTTCAAACTAGCTAAACAACATACACAAAAATATATATAGGCATAACAAAGCACCCAACCAACAATAGTCTAACGGAAGCCATTTCTAACAGTTCCAGCGGCAGCGTCGCTAGCGGGGACATTGCCAGCGATGGCAGAAACGTGGTCGGCAACGGAGCAGATGCGGGCGACATTGTTAGTTGCGTCGGCTAAGGTTGCAGCACTAGGGGTGGCTCCGGCGGCTCCAGATCGAGCTCCAAGAGCTTGGGCTTTGGCCGTCACGCTGACGGTCAGTAGGCAATGCCGGTAGCAAAGACAACTTCAGAGTCGAGAATGTTGGCAGCCGATACGGCGGTGCCGGCGGCAAAGATGGCAGCACCAATGCTAGCGGAGGTGGCAGCGCCGGCACCAAACATAGTAACCAACGTTGAAAACTACCGGAACTGAAACGACGAAAAACAGACCAAAAAGTCCCAATTTTCCTAGTTGGGGGTCTGTTGAAGGAGGACAATAGAGGGAGTAAGGCAAAATGAACAAGACAGCAGGAGGGAAGATGGAAATGGAGGAGAAGGCCAAGGTGGAAGCTTGGGGAAGGGTCACCGCCGTTGGCTAGCGAAGGTTTGGTTTTAGAGAAAGGAACCGAGAGAGTTTGATAACGAGAGAGAGTTTTGAGAGAGGTTTTTAAGCTAGGATTTATTATTATTTTATTACTACATAGTATTTATTGTTATAATATTAGACATAAACTCAGAGAATGCATAATTATGATCCGTATTTATAGTTTTTCTCTTTTTATATATAATACTTAATAATTAAGATTGAATGAGATGAATTAGTACTTAGTAATCAAGTCCTGTTTATTTCTTATATATCAATAAGGAAATCTTCTAATTAATCTAAACGAGAGGAAAGAAAAATTTTTTTGAGACTTCTCCCTCTTCATCTCTTGCTCCCCTTTTCCCAAATCCAGACAAGTTCTACTACCGTATGCCTGTTGCATTGCAATTTTTATTTTTTATTTTTTATTTTGTTTTTGTGGGGGGCGTTGAATTGCTTTTATCCGTGTAACAAGAGACGCACAGCCACAGCGTATGGTTCTGAATGAGCTGGATTCGACCCAAGTCCAATTTGACCTCATGGGTAACGTCGTTGTGGTCACGCCGCACCAATTCGCTATTGCCTATTGGGCTTGAGAAAACTTTAGTTTGCCAATTTAGATTTGGGCCCACAAATTGGCCCGAGTGTTCCCTTCTTTTTTTTCAAAAAAAACTTAAAAGAGAATCTTAAGTTTTATCCGAGTATGTTCCAACCGGTCAAGTAAGAGTTTAAACCCCTACCTGATAGCTCATCCTCACCTTAGTTTTTAACGGGACACCTCTAGCCACTAGACTAGTTGACAAAAAAAAACTTATAAGAGAATCAAAACTCGTATGTAAGAGAAAAGGGGATGAAAGAGGGAGGACTCGAACACAAATAAAGAGGAATTGGGAGAGAGTACATTGGGGCAGAAGTAGGACTTTTGGAAGGAATTTAGTTCTGCGCGAAGGTTGCAAAAGTTACAATTTCTACTTTTGTTTTTGCTTCTCAAAGCAAAAGGTGGACAAACGCAACAAGTTTGAATGAAATTTGAGGTTCAGATCCCCCTCCTCGATTCAATTCAAGTGGACCAAAAAAAAAACAAAGAAAAAAAAATCATACAACACATTTGATGTATGATTGTAATGCCACCTGCGAGATGATACAAAATGCAGAAGCCTGTCGTATTCACTTCCTAGGAATGGACCAGATGATGAGTCATTGTGGATATGTAGGTAATTAAAACTGGCTCCCATTTGAGTGGATTTAGGTCCTCATGCTTTTTTTTTTTTTTTTCTTTTTTGTTGTCATAATCCTCATTCTTAATACGTAGATGTTGCCTTCATTAGAAAATTATTATCTAATTAGTTGATGTTACCCAATTGCTTATTCAACTGAGAAGTGGAGGGGCTCGAACCCTGCCTCGTATTAATCTCCCTCCCTTGCATGTACCATTAGCTATGATCTTCCTTGAAAACCGCCCTTCGAAGATCGAAGAGGTGGCCATATTCCCACTATTGTCGTTTATTGTGGCACTGTGATATACAAAAAAATTTGGAAATATTAAGTAGCTTTGAGGAAGAGTGAGATATTATTATCCTTTTTCACAGAGAGGTTGTTTTTATTTTAAAAAAAAAAGGTAAATAGAATGTTTTTTTTTGGGTCTAAAAATAGAAACGTTATCCTCTTATTACTATTTTCTTGGACAAGAGGCTTCCTAAGGCTTTTGAAATGAAGGATCAATGCCTTATCTTTAACTTCATTTGTCCAATAAGGATCTTGGGCTTGTCTTTATTCCCTTACAGTTATTGTGCCCAATATCAAAATTTTGTCTTCAGTCTGGCTTGCCATGAAAAAGTTGGTGGACAGAAATTCTGCGCAAGGCAAGCTATAGCATGTTGTCAAACGAGATTCAAAAAATAAAAAATTATTATTATTTTTAAAATTAAAGTATTTTTTGGCAAGAAAATTCAAAAAATATTTTTTTAATATATAAGTACTATATATCAGTTTATCTCTTAACTTTTTTCGGGCAGTTTTTTATGCCCACTAAATTGAGCCATTTTTTCTGGCTCAACTTCATTGTTTCTTATCTGGTTCCATTTTTTGAAAAAATAGCTGACCCCTGATTTTCTCTGACCATACTTTTCCCAGGAAATGAAGCTTTTGGTGACATTTGTGCCCACATACGCAGGCCAGTGATGCCACTGGCCCCAAATTTCTTGTCGGTAATTAACTACTCCCTTATCCTTTCCTTTCAATGAGTTCACAGTCTTTGCTGGTCTTGTAATTCCAGGTTTGCTTCCATTAGTAATCGTAAGCTACATGTCATCGAACATGGGGGCCTTGTGGCCGTCCACGTCCATGGATAAGGTGTAATTCCTACTTTTTAGTGATTTTTGCCTTGCATTTTTTGGCTCAGAACATTGGTCAATGGGGCTATTACATTTTTTTTTTGCTAATTAGTTCTAAATGGATTCTAACTCAAGATCTTTGACTATAAATTAAGACGATTTTAGTACTAATTGAAATATAACTCATTGATATTTTAATTTCTTTTTAATTTGTGGTATTAATTGACTAGTGCTGTTTTTCAATTAAATTATTCTTGTTCCTTTGGCAGGTAGGATTAGTAGACGCATGCGCGAACTGAACCATGGCTGGAAAATTTGCAAAGTCGGTGATGCTGTGCTGTGCAAGGAAAATCTCGGTGAGTTTTCTAAGCTTTTATGACGATATACTGTTATTTAAGTGCTATTATAGGTAAATCAATTAAATACATTTTATCGGCCAAAGGATCCGAGGGGCTGCCCGAGTAGCTTGAGTTGCATTTAATAATGGAGCTTCACTAGGTAAGCACACAAGGAAATATACATAAGAAATACACAGTTCATTTAATTTTATTAAGTAATTTATATATTTTTTTAAATTTAATATATTTTTTATAATCTAACAATTTATATTACTACGTATCCATAACATGTCTCACTACGTGTTGCTATAAAAAATTTCTAATAGGAAAATACTAGACAATAATATTTAATTAGTAAAAAATGATATAAACTATTCGATTGTTGAAATTTGGCAAAAAAATAAATAAATTGTTAAATATCATTTGATGAATTATATATTTATTTTATTATTATTAAAAATTAAGTTGCATAATAATGTTTTTTTAATAATATAATTCGTGTCTTTGAGTGATATATGGAGTGAAGTTTGGTCCGAAAGGTAGGTTAGGTGTGTTCTCCATTTTAAGTTTGCGCGTTCGGATTGAGAATGAATTTAAAGCCTGTTTTGTTTACTTATTAGTGATCGTTGTTGCTGTTATTGGTTATTGATTATTATTACTGATCGTTATTGTTGACAAATAAAATATAATCATAATGTTTTGTTAAATAAATACTAGTGATTGCTGATTAAGCAATAAAAGAACTATTTTAGACATGTTAAATTTGTTTTGTTAAAATGTATATTATATATTTATAAATAAAAATAAATCAAGTATTTGAATTGAAGATCAATTATAATTTATAATAAATTTTATTTTAAATAAATTTTATTCTACTATATAGATTATTATATTTAAAAAATATTGTTTATTGTGTAAGTTACTCTTCACATAATACAAAATAAACAAAAAAAAACAGAAAGAAGAAAGGGAGACCACTATATTCGAAATAATATTATTTTTATAATAAAAATACACGTTGATACCTATATAAAATTTTAATAAATTATATTTTTACACCATACACCAAAAGGTTTGAAAAAAAAAATTGCTTTAGCTTCTTTTCTCCTTTCACCGAATAATCTCAAAATAATATTATATTTTATATATCATACTGTTTACAAAGATAAGCTTAAAAAAAAAGGAAAAAATTACGTTATGTTTCTATGTATTATATAGAAATAAAAAAGTCGTGTGATTAATTTAAAATTCTAGTATTGTACAGTGTATAACTTTTTTATGGATAATTTTTTAATTATATAATCTATCAGTTGCTGATAAAATTAAAAAGTAAGGGAACCTTACCTTTTTTATCAATTACTTTTGAAGACATCCAACAGCAATTAGCAACTTTATAAAATCTAACCAAATACCTAATATCTTACTTTTTAAAACAGCAACAACAATAGTAGCTCTCAAATACAAAACCAAACACCCTTTTAGTCAATAGCTCGAAGATACTTTGATCATCAGCACTAAAAAATAAAAAACGAAAAAATTTTAGGCCAAGAGGATTTATTTACTGAAATTTTCTCTATGATACATCAAAATTTTAATTTTATACAACCACATTGATATTTTATGTAACATAAAAATAAAATGATAAAATATATTTTATTTCATTATTTCACATTTTATTAATATATTTGTAAAAAGTTGACAATTCATTATGTTTTGATACATAACCGAAATAAATTCTCTAAAAAAAATCCTTTGGGTGCCAATCCATGCTCTTAAAAAAAGAAGGGCACGAATATGAACACTGACTGCAGTGCGTTGTGTTGCGTCCTGAATTTACACTTTATTAGTATTATTATTAAATTTTAATTTCAATTTAAATAAGTATTATCTTAAATTTTATATTTTAAACTCTAAATTCTAAATTCTAAACTTTTAAAATTTTGAAAACAATATATTCATGTGTATAACAACGTGTATACCTAAAATTTTCCCAACAAAAAAGAAAGGGGTTTAGAATCCAAATAAAAGTTCATTTTTTATATTTGAGGGTTCAGTTAAATTGAAAATTTTTAAATTGATTATCACTGTTTAATTTTTAAAAAAGAAAAATACTTAATAAATTTTTTTTGAATAAAATTAAAGTAATATAAATTATTAAATCATTAAATTTAAAAATTAAATTTATTATTAAATATTATTAAATAAATTATGTGATAATTTTATCATTTTAAAAAATATAACTAAATTTGCAAATACGCAAAAAAGAATATCAATCGGACAAATGAACCTGGTCTCACCGGGATGCATCGATCTGTGACGCAAGGTCTTCGACTTTTGCCTTGGCCCCGTGCCAGTCGCAGGGCTCGCCGTCCATTGACTGATAAGTTCTAGACTTTAATCAGACACTTGCTCCCAATGACTAGCCATTGTTATTGGCACAAACTTTTATAGCATGTATTTGATGGTAATAATTATGTATTGACAAATTCAAAACGTTTACTAAATATGAAGCTAACTTCGATTATCATACTTTATACATATAAATGTGCGTATTAAAAAACAGAAAAAAAATTAGTGACTTTATAAATAACTTCAAATTATTTATATATAATATTATGTGTACTATTAGATAACTGAATTTATTAAAAATAAAAAATTAATATATTGTCAAAACAATTAGATAAAATTATATAATCTTTTATTACTAATTATCTGAAGTTACTTATTGTTACTATAAAAATAATGCATATAAGTGTTCCCATTTTTGATAAAAAAATATAAATTATTGAATATTAAACATGCAGATGCAGCTATGCGATAAATATATGCATTCAAATCTAAAAAAAGTGTGCATTTAACAAATAATAGTTAACATGTATTAATATCTTGTCAAGTTTATATATTCATATATATGCACATACAGACTCTATGAGGTTAATTATTAATTAACATATGAATCATTTTTAAAGTTAAAAGTTTCAAATTAAAATATCAATTAAAATTAATTAACTAAAAAACATTCTAAATGCGGTCGGGGGAGTCAGTCCATATAATTAAACAACAAAAGAAGATGGATCAGCTTGTTTTGATCGAATTAATTGGAAAAAAACAATTGTTTGCTTTCTAAAACTTAATGCTTGATTGTGCCCTCTAGTTCAATCAGTCAACTCGAACAATTTTAAATTATTTTATCCTTCTAGCAAAGCAAAACCCCGTTAGGATACCTAGGGTCAGCTAGTACTGGCCGGGTCTTACCAGGGTTGGATCGGTGAGGAATTGAGCGTCCCAATTATTCACAAAATGGAGCTTGAATTTCGTCACAATACAACATCTGTTTCAAAGAACCCGATCTGCACCACAAGATTTAGAGATAAAATTACTTAAATTAATAATTTTAAATTTAAGATTCAATCTCTAATTCTTAAAAAAAAAAAAGAAGCGTGGTTTTCACACGTGTGGATCCAACTTTCTTCCACCGCCCATGGGAGATGATGGAAAATAGATAAAGATCCCATTTCCCCATTTCTTTTCAGGGAAAAATAGGGTGGGCGTGTGGCAAGAGGCCCGTCTCCTCGAGAATAATTTCTTATGGGAAAATGTCAAACGGAAGGAAGAAAATTGAAACTGAAGAGAGATGAAGAGAGATGGGAGGGAGAAAAAGAAAGAGATGGAAAAAGAAGGTCAGAGCCAGAGTCTTAATCAGTGATGAGTCTTACTTATTTTTTATTTTATTTTATTTTTGTAAAAAAATATATTATATATGCAAAACTTAATATTAATATACAACAAATTTAATATCAAAAAATCTTTAAGTATCATGCGTATAATAATTAAAATTAATATGTAACAGTAATAATGAAAGTTAATATATAACAAATACAAACTTAATGTGAAAAATATCTAAATGAAAAAAAAAAGAGAAATTACCGTATCAGTCCTCCTCCAGACAGTTACCCTGTTTGGCCAACACCGCTCTTTCTTATGAGTATGAACCAAAGTTGTCAGAACCGGACCGGTTATCGAACCGGAAACATTAGTGGGTCAATGTTCAACTGGTTGAACCGGTCGAACCGGTATTTAATAATATATATGTGTATAAAAGTAATTATAAAAATAATATTTATAAATAGTGATTAAATATTAATTTTTCTAATTTTAAGGATTAAATTGAATTTTTTAATAGATTTAGGACTAAATTGAACTTTTAAATTAAATTTAATGCTTAAATTATAATTTAAATAACATTTGAGGTCAAATTGTAATTTATGAATTTTTTAATTTTATTGGACCGGTTCAACCGGTCCGGTTTTCACCGGTTTTGACCGGTTCTTGACCGATTTTTTTCGGTTTTGATCGGTCCGAGTCACCCTTCAAAATTTACCAAAATCGGTCCGGACCACCGGTCGGTCCCCAGTTCAATCGGTCCGACCGACCGGTCCAATCCGATTCTGACAACAATGGTATTAACTGGACGAGTGTTATCTAGCCAACAACTTAATACATATTGCCTCAACAAACTGAGTCCAACCATTTGACCAGCAAAGAGAACGCGTAAATCTTACACATATTTTTTTTTTTTCATTTTTAAACTTAAAATTTTTGGTCTAAAACAAGCTACAATCAACAACCAATAAGTACAATACTACAATGGGTAAAAAGACATAAAAAGTACTTTTTTAATAACTTGATATACATTCTATCATCTTTATTTGTGCCATGTAGTTGCATCTCCCCTCTGTTTCCATCGTCTAATCAGTAATCACCTAACTTAACCTATTGTAGAGTTTTTTTTTTCGAAAAAAACAACTAATCTTAAAAATAACTAAATTAATTACATTATAACTAACTCAGCCTTTTGGTGTGACGGTGATTCCATTCATTTAACTTCAACATAAGTGGGTGCCTCAAAAAAAAAACTTCGATATAAGTGGGTTTGCCAGAAATTATTTTCTGTCTTTTTTTTTTTCGGTCAGAGGGATGTAAGAAATTATTAGGTAATGTTCTGGTCTAGCATATAATTGCACTATTTCTCAATTAAATTTTTACTCCATTTGAGCAATTAACCGAGATTGGAGAGATAAATAAGAGCTTGAATTAGTCAAAACATTTTAAAGCAAAATTCAATTAATTAGTAATTACATTCTATTACATTCAATCGCTCTCTAGCAAACCTCTTCCTAATTTTAGCAATCAAGGCCGGCCCCATCTTTGTGGTTATCTAATCAATTTGTTGACTTGCCATTGAAATTTCCGCAGGCCTCCGCCCCGGTATTTCGTTGAAAACGTTTTGTGCAATATTTTGCTTGCTACCATTATTGACCTGAATTCCTGATCGTAGATCAAGTCAACATTATCTGGCTCATTTTTCTACCATGTTCCCTTGCACGCGCGACACAGACAAGCCCCTAACATGCCTCGAACCAATGTTGTTAAAATTGGCGGCCGGCTATATTTTCGGTTCGATTCATGGTCGGCTTATATTTAGTTTTCGGACAAATCAAAATTTACAAAAATAGACTAACTGGACAGATGGAACTAGACCCATAAATATTAGAAATTTTAATTTAAACTCAAATTTTATTTAAATCATAAATATTTTATTTTAATTTAATCCCACATTAAGCAAACTTTTAATATGGCCCTTAAAACTTAAAAATTGAGATATAATCACTATTCATAAGTATTATTTTTCAATCACTTTTATAAATATATATTTATTATTAAACATCAATTCTAGTATAAATACTTGTTCAACTAGTTAAACTATAGATCACTTATTTTTTTGGTTTGATAATTGGTCTGATTTTGACACTAGAATATATGCCACACACATAAAACATGTTCATGTCCTGTATCCAATGCATCATAATAAACCCCCCCCCTTTTTTTATAACCCCTTTTTTTGTTATAAAGGTAATTAAAATGTTAAGAAATTATAATAGAGTAACTGAGACAGAGAATTTTAAATAATTATATTAAAAATACAAAACATGCACTTTCATTACTTTATCTTTATATTTTTTCAATGAATTATTTTCCGAATGAACGGATATCAATGTCAGATTGTTTCTTCCGAACATGGCAAGTTGTTCTAAGCATTATTATTATATACATGTCTTCAAAAAAAATCACAAAGATAACGCGTTATTATGTTGCTCGTGCTTGTCACCATTAGTCTTCCCTGTCCATTACCAGTTTTCCCTTTGTCCATATCATTGAGAGCGAGAGATAGAGAGGGAGAGAGAAAGAGGGAGCACTCCAGAAAAGTCAGATAGAGGGAGCTGAGAGCCCACTATATGTACACTAGGGCTCTAGAGTTCGAACTGGGAGAGCCAGTGAAAAAGGATATTCTAATTTGGGGATCGCTGATTGGGGGTCTAATTCTTATATTCCCAAACAGAGCCTAAATCGGCAAAACGCCCAGAATCTCCCAGGGAGACACCAAGTGTAAGGAAACAATAATAGAGGTTCGCATGAGATTCTTGATCCCGATTCAGATCGCCACTGTCACCAACTTTTCACAATTTTCACTTTTTTTTGGGGTGGTTCAATCCACGTTTCAATTACTTCTGTTGGTTTCTGATTTTTCTTGAATCATTTCTAGTTATGTCAGTTTTATCAATCTCTGATTTCGTTCTTCTGGTTATTATGATCTTTTCCTGAAATTGATTTCATAAAGAAAATGATCCAAATCGTTCAACGATCAAGCTGGACTGGATCATTTGTCGCCGTCCGATTGAGAGTGTTTTTTTTTTTTTTATGACCATGGAAATACGTTTGTTAAACTTTACAACACAATTTCAGACAGAGAAACATAACTTTGTTGTGGTTGTTGTTTTTTTGAGCAGAAGAAGGAACAAGAAGAAGACGAGGAAGACATGGCTGAGGATTCATACGAGGATGCCATTGCTGGACTGACCAAGCTTCTCAGGTCAGTTACAGTTACAGCACTTCCGTTCTTCTTGTCGGTCAAACAAAACAAATCTACCATTACAATTTTAAAAATCGATACGTAAAAGACAGTTTAAGATTCATTTATTTATTTATCTTGTTTTTATAATTCATCTCGTTGTTTGCTTTCTCTCACACAATCTTGTTATCCAAAATTTTCATGAATTATATCATTTCATTTCTCCCCGATCATCACGGCCACACGAACAGAAAGGCGTTATGCTACGCGATTTCGGGTAGCTATCGCCACGTGGGAGAGCGTTAGCTGGGCCGGTCCGATAATGTGGGTCCCAGTTTTTGGCCAATGATCAACTGATGGTTCTTTTGGCTTTCTTGATTTTTTCAGTGAGAAGGCTGACCTCGGGAGCGTCGCCGCCGCCAAAATCAAGCAGCTTACGGCCGACTTAGAGGCCGCCGGTTCAAAAGGGTTCAACCCGGTCGAGAGGATCAAGACCGGGTTTGTACACTTCAAGACGGAAAAATACGAGTAAGTTTTATATTTTTTTACCTATGTGGGAACTAAACATACTAAAAAAAAAATGCAAAAAATAGACAGAATGATAGAGATGTTCTTGTAAATATAAAATAAAAAATATCAGGTAATAAAATAATAAAAAAGTTATAAAAATTATTGGATGATTGAAATTTGAAAAAAAATAAATAAAACTGTTAGATTTTGTTAAATAAATTGTATAATTATTTTATTATTATTAAAAATTAAGTTTCTTAGTAAAGCTTATATAAAATTATATAATTGTTAATCATAATTTTTATTTTTTAATCAATATTTATAATCGAGTGAGATAAGTTTTTTTTTTTTAATCTAAAGTGAGTGAGATAAGTTATACTTTATTTGACAAAGTATAGGAAAGAAAAGGAAACAAAATAGAGAGGAAAATATTTATTTTATTTATTTTTTATTAATCTAAATAACTAATTTTTATTTTTTTCTCATAAATTATTATTTATTTTTTTCTCACAACTTTATGATTATCACTTTTTATTAATTATAAAATTATTATTATTATATTATTTTTTATTCTTTTTTTTATTCATTTTTTTCAATTCAGACAGAACTTCTGATAGTTTCTGTAATGAAATTCGAACAAAAGGATATGTTCCGTATGTGCTTTGAAGTTTCCTTCTCAACGAAATTGCCGTAACTATATTTCGCGCAAATGTTGCCTGTACGAACAAAGAGAATTCAACGAGTTGTCTGCTGTTCCTTGCCAACGTCTCCCTTGGTGACACGTAGTAAAGAAGCCAATATTGCCCCCCTGACTCGCTGAGTACTAACAATCCGTGGCATGTGCCCTTTTGCAGGAAAAACCCCGATTTGTACGGATCACTTGCCAAAGGCCAGAGCCCCAAGGTAGTTTGATTACAAAGATACAATAATTGCTAATGGGGTTTGGAACAAGTTAGTGATTGTCTATACTTGTGGGGCGCTTATTATATTTGTTTAATTTTTTTAATTAATTAATTTTAATTGAGATTTGAATTTGAGACCTGACAATTTTAATATCAATTTTGAATTATAACTAGTAACGTTTTCTATGAGTATATATATATATATATTAAATGAAATAAATTTAGATAGAATCTGACGTACTTTAAAAGGATTGTTAATTTTATAAACAAATTTAGTTAATAGACTTAAATTTATCTCAATCATGTGGAGAGATAGTGTTAACAAAGGAATTAAGCAAATGACATTTAATTGAATTGCATTGATTTAAAAAGATTCATTGAATATTTTGTTTTCGGCTTTTCTATTCAACTGTGATGATGTATCTATTGAGACCGAAATTTGAGGCTGATATGTTTCTATATCTGCAGTTTATGGTATTTGCTTGCTCGGATTCTCGAGTATGCCCCTCGCATATCCTCAATTTTCAACCAGGAGAGGCCTTTGTGGTCCGAAATATTGCCAACATGGTCCCACCTTATGACCAGGTTTGCTTACTGGCACCACCCAAATTAACACTTGGCATCTAGCAAGTTGTCTTATAAGCGGAGATGTCAACTACTAGCTATAGCCTAGTGGTCACAAATTTAAAACTATGACTAAGATTTAGGATTTAAATTTTAGTGATTTTTGATAGTTAAATCCAACTCTCCCCTAATAAAAGAAAAAAAAAATGTAGATATGCTCTGTGAGTTGCATAACACTAGTCTTGGAATAAACATTTTTTTAGTTTTAAACCTTTAAATTTTTACATTTGAGTTCTAAACTTTTTTGACATTTTATTTGAGTTTTAAACATTTTGATTTTCTACCAAATTAGTCTCTCTATTTAACAAAAGTGATCAATCTATTAAAAAATAATTTTAAATTTACAAAAAATTATTTAAAAAAGATTAAATATATGAATTGAATGTCTTTTCTATAAAAAAATATGAATGTTACCTATTTAATTCGTATATTTGTTGATTCAAAAAATATTTAATATGCATATTTTATTGATAAAAAAATATTTAATTCATGTATTTAATCTTTTTTAAATAATTTTTATTAAATTAAATTAACTTATTAATGGATTGACTACTTTTTGTAATTTAAAGGACTGATATAATAAAAAATCAAAAAGTTTAGAACTCAAATGAAATGTTAAAAAAATTTAGAATTCAAATGTAAAAAAACTTAAAAGTTTAGAACTTCAAAAATACTTATTCCCGCTAGAAATTATATAATGCCATTTTGGATAAGTTTAATAACAGTACATGCTCATAACAGTGCAATCTCTTCTTCATGGGACAGCTTAGTCACCAATGGACTTTGAATATAAATTCTTCATGCACGGTGCCTGATCAATTAACTTTTGTTTTCACTTTCTCTGGGCCCGCAGACAAAATACTCTGGAGTGGGGGCAGCCATTGAATATGCGGTGTTGCATCTCAAGGTGAATAACACATTAGCCATTCTTCGTGACCTCTTACTTTTATCACATCTTGTGACTTTTGTCACCTCTTACCTAATGGCCCTGTGGCTAATTCTTTAAGCCGAAAAAAAAAAAAAAAGCGGAATGGGTTAATTTTTATATATTTAAGTAACATTAATTATGTTTAAAATTTAGTTTTAAAAAAAATAATTTTTTATTATCTTCTGAAAAATGCAAAACAGTTGGCATCGCGTCCCGTAATTCCTGTCCACGTAACTGGTCCATTTTAAGATAGGGATAATTGTAGCTTTCGCCAGTCCAATATTCGTGGAGAGAACGTGAGCTCCATTCAATTTTTCATGCCCCACACGGTGGATGGCTGTGGTCCTTTTTGCCAACTGCCTGGTGTGGCTGAAAACCATTCGCATCGCCTGGACCCATTGCATTTAATTTGTATTCCATTAGAAAAAGAACATGTATGGCACTCAAAGGGTCGTATTCTCTCCTTTTGAGGGGTCGAACAGGAAATTCTTAGGTTAGGGGTCAAAATATAAAATTTTAAAATGGCATCATTAGTTTCTCCAACGACACTCTAATAATAAAAAATTTAACTTTTAATTTTAGGTTTTGAGTTCTAATTTAAAAAAATAATAATTTTTTTATTTTATAATTCAAAACCAAAAGAAAAAATAAGGATATGATAGATATTTAAAGCAATAGGGAGGCCAAAATTAAAACAATTTATAAAAATTTGTAGAAAAAGGGAAAGATCCTCCATTAAGGGTACTTCTTTTTCTTTCTTTCTTTTTTTCCAGAAAAGCAATTGCTTCATTCTTTTTCTTTCTTGTTGACAATGATGTAAGACTCTTTTTGAGCATTCTTTGTAACTCTTTTTGAGCATTCTTAAGTGAACTTGGTTTAATCTTTAGTAGAAGTTTTTCTGGGTTAACTATCCTTGTATTAATCCTCGTAATTGCAAAAATATTATCGAATGAATTTTCACACCAGCGACTAAACCATTCTCTCATCATTTTATTCCTTGGACCTGGTGGTTTCAGGTGGAAAACATTGTAGTCATTGGGCACAGCCGCTGTGGTGGTATAAAGGGACTTATGTCCATCCCAGACGATGGCACCACTGCGAGGTATGTGTTTCAATAGTGTAAACGTATATCTATTGCTTCTAGAGTACTTTTACAGATACGCATTCTAATAATAATTATCTCTTTTAAAGCTCACAAATTTAGATTAATTTGTCCCACATGTCACAATGTGGCTTTTATGCAAATTGTGCCATATTCTTGGAGGAATCTAAAAAGAAAGAAAAGCAAAGAAAGTTCAATGTTACTTTCGGAACATACCACCCCACTATAGCTGCTTTTTCTTATTTGGGCATATGTGAGAAAAAGCATTTTAAACGGAATATGGAACGGTCTCCTTTTTTATTTCTTCACTTTCTTCTTACCAATTATCTGTGGACAAAAGAGAAACTTTGCAAAGTATCAAACTAACTTTGTTTGGGTCCGACCAATAGCTTGTAAAGAACACAATAGAGTAAATTTTTTCTGTTCCCATAAATTCTATTTCATATCATTTTTAAAGATTAGAACCAGACCTCAAGAGCAGAGGTCTAAATGCTTAATCACTAGAGCTTCTGAGGGACAGAATCAAGCAATTTTTAGTGAGAAGTTTTTATCTCCAATATTTTTTAAAGGAAGAGCTGTCAAACAATTGGCTTGCTGGGAATTTCAGGTTGTTACCTTCAAATTGCCAGTGTGATTTTAGAAAATCCTATCTTTCTAATATGGATACCACTTATCTTTTGCTGTTTTGACATATTTCTTCTGAGGTGAAAAACTTGTGACAGGCTCCTAAAAAGTTTTTTTTACAAAGGTCGTAGACTCACAAGAAGTTCCTTTTTTTATATTCAGTGACTTTATAGAAAACTGGGTCACGATCTGTTCAACTGCAAAGTCCAAGGTGAAGAAACAATGCGACAGTTTAAGTTTCGATGAGCAATGCTACAACTTAGAGAAGGCAAGTTGACTTTACGCTTCTATGTATGAAACCATTGAGTTTATACTTTATTGATTAAATCACGTATTTGGTTAAGAAAACAATAGTGAAGAAATATTCAAGGATACCTTCATTTTGGACCCCTGCAATGTTTTTTAACTTTGAAAGCGATAATTTGTAGTTGGCCATGTGCCACATAGCACATGTTTGCCAAAATTTAATTGCATCAAGTAAGGAGGATGAAGATAGTGAGAAAGGGATATAAGTCATTTTTTTTAATCACTTTAACTATTACTGAATTCTCAAAATTTTCTTTTCACTTGAGAAGGAACATAACATTAAGTTATTTTGATACAATGCAGGAAGCTGTGAATGTATCACTGGGGAATCTACTGACATATCCATTTGTGAGAGAAGAAGTGGTGAATAACACTCTAGCACTAAAGGGTGCACACTACGATTTTGTTAAGGGAAGTTTGGAGCTTTGGGACCTTGACTTCAATCTCACACCTCGTTTAGTTGTGTAAGCTTCCAGCATAGGATTGGCTCTCTTGGTGTGCTTGTCGTACGAGGTCCCAATTAATAAGTAATTTTAGTTGTGAAGGATGAACAAGCAGTCTGTCTTTATTTCTTTTTTTTTTATCTGAAGTCTGTCTTTATTTCATTTCCAAGGACAGAACCTACAGGCATGTAATAAGTATGAATTCTGGTTTCGCCTTTGCCTTTTCAACTGTAGATACTGAAATCGTTTTGAGATCCAAAGGCAGAAAATGGGTTTTGTTGAAAAAGAGAAAAGAATAGCATAGCAGTTTCGCCCAAGCCGGCGGCTGCCATTGCTTTAATCTAACTGTAACTGACGATTCGACCTATGAACTATAATTGGCCCGGCCCAGGATAAGGACTAGGCACAAGGAGCAGTGCTCAAGGCGCTGATTTTTTTTTTTTTTTTAGTCCATTAGGAGATTTATTCAGTTGCACAGGCTATATTATTTCATAAATTTTTGATTTCTCAACCTATTGATTTCAATTTGAAACCCCCTTAAGATAGATGTTTATATTCTCGGTTATTGAGATGTTTCCTTGAGGAGAAGGGATTGCCCTTTGTGAGAACGAAGAATGAGCAGTTAGCCAACATTCTAAAGTACTTCATATATGTGAAAATACTCTATAGCTCCATTGACACAGTCACTGCCATCTACTACTTTTTCTCTTTTTTCTGAGTGGGTGACCGTCGCGTGAATACAATGCAAAATCACCCTTCTCACGGAATGGGATGTATAACTACCTTTCCGATAGCTCGGTTCGTTTCAAGGTAAGAGAAAGCTTCAGCAACCTGAGAAAACGGGAAGGGCCCCTTTGGATCAACCACAGGCTTTACTTTCCCACTTTCCAAGTATGGATTTAGTTTCTTCAGAACCTCTCCATTGGAAGTCACCACAAATCTAAAACCAGGTGGGGTGACTGCACCAGTTAAGGCCACTACACTGCCCCCTTCCTTCACAGCCTTCACTGCTCTGTCGCATTGCCCTGTCATTTTCAAACTGAAGAGGATTATTCTCATCAAAGTTTACCAGCTAAACCTGGAAGCCTTGCAAGGGCAGATCTCGATATTTATAGTCGATGATGGTGCATTCACATCATTTTTAGAGGCTAATACTTAGCTTGACAATGCAAGCTAATGCCTTTGGAAACCATTTGAAACAAGTAAACAATTTTCGGTGTGAATCTTTATGTTTTCCCCAATTAATCACTAAGATCCTAAATTTTTAACTTTTCCCTGTTGCTACGCTGGTCAGAGTTTCTTCGAAGTAAAAGGACTCTAGATTTGTCAAACACTGGCAAAACTTACCAATTGCATCATAGACAACATCAAACTTTTCTGGCAAATCTTCAAAATTCTCCTTAGTGTAGTCAATAGCCAAATCAGCGCCCAAGCTTTTTAAAAGTTCCAATTTTCCAGTGCTCGAAGTAGCTGCAACTCTTGAAGCACCAAACACATGTTTTGCCAGCTGCATCAATGAGGACAAAAGAAGTGAAAATCATTATATAGTCATACAATATAGAACATATTTTCCTTGGACGGTACTCATGATTAACCAGGAATCAGATGTAAAAAGAGTTCTGATGCTGCCTAACTCAAAGTTTTCGGTGAACAAGTACCTCAACTAATAGCTGCATTATGTTATCATGCCTAATCAGAGGTTAAAATTGAAAGGGTTTCTTTAAAGCTTGCCCATAAATAAACTGAGAATATGTTTCCCCTTTGCTGACTAGCGTTTATTTTCACAATCTCAAACATTTATGTTATGAGACTGGAGAAGAATAATGGATATGCGAGATTGCATAGGATTGCATACCTGAATCACGAGGCTTCCAACACCACCAGCACCATTCAGCACAAGAATGGATTTACCAGCAGAGAAACCAGCCTTCTCGAGACCTTCGTATGCAGTCTCGATTGCAAGAGGAAGCCCAGCAGCCTGTACAAAATCCAGATTCTTGGGCTTTAAGGCCAACAACTTCTCTTCAACAGCTGTGTACTCTGCTAAGGAGCCAAACTGTTTAGGCCCCTCCAGTGCTTTCTCATTTATGTCACCATACACTTCATCCCCTTCCTTTAGATCCTTTACTTGACTGCCAACCTTGACCACCACTCCAGCAACATCATACCCTGGAACAGTCTACAGAAAAAGTTAAAGATGGTTTAGTTACTATAGGTTAGTGTATCTGACAACAATCGAACCATCTACCGAAAAGGTTAAAGTTGTTTAGTTACTGCAACTTAGTGTATATGATACTCCAAGGGCAATCAGCATACATGATACTGGTTTTATTTTAAAATTTGAATGCAATCTATACTCCAATAGTCCAAATTATACCAAGGCCATCCCCAGTTTATGAGGTTCCATATTTTATGGGGGTTGGGAAAAGATTGCCTATCCCGCAAAGAGGCTATTTCCGTTATTTGAAACTATGACTTCTGGTTACAAAGGAACCAGCTTTCTCTTTTGCCAAGTTGTCTTTTATATCGTCTGAGCCCCTGCTCCTCAACACACCAAAAAGAAGAGAGAAAACAGAAAATTATGGTGAAGTATTTAGTTTTTTCCCTTCAAAAAGTGAAAATTTTTAATCTGCTAATTCGACTCGATCTTGGTGCCAAAGAGTATATGAAATTAACTGATTTTTTACATTTTTCTACCTCCCAATATCACTGTCATGCTCCATCTACAGAATCATCTTGAATGCCATGACAAAAGATTTTGGGATTTTACACCAACACACATAAAACGGGATCCCAGTGTAAAAGACGTGGACAGAAGAAGACTCAAATTCACAAAGAGTTTGTTTCCGCGACTCAGAACTCCACTTCACAATGGAATAAAGTTCTGCGCTTGCCCTTATATTTGACACCAAGACACATATTCAAGTTAAGTGTAAGAGAAAACTGAACACTTTCAATTGCATTTCCCAGAAGGAACAATGGAAAATCAAATTCCTTTATTGTACAAAAGATAGAATCACCAGTGTTCAATATCAAGTCATAAATTCTCCACAACCAACAAGCGAAAAAGAGGGGGAAAAAAACAAAGAAAGAAATAGAATTACCGGAAGAGGAGAATCTGTGGCTTTGAACTTGCCTTGCCTTCTCTTGAAATCAACCGGATTAAGAGCAGCAGCAACAACCTTGATCAGAACCTGATCATCTTTCACTTCAGGAACCGAAATTTGATCATCAAACTTCAAAACATCCACACCCCCATATTCCCCATACACCCAAGCCTTCATCTTGGATGGCAGAGAGGCCAACTGGGTTGTTGCAGCTGATGCAGGGCTTCTTGCTGCCTGGGAATTTGCAGACACTCTCAGAGGAATGTGAGGGAATGAGGAGGATTTTTTCTTAAGTGGGGCAGTTTTCTTTCTGATGTTTTCCCGGAAAGTGAGGGAAAATCGCGGAGAAAACTGTGGTGAGAGCTTGGAGGATAGGGAGTGAGGGGCTCCTAGCGTTGGGGTAGTGGCTGTGGACACAAGTGTGGTTTCCATGTTCTCAACTGGCTTATCCCCAGTTTGTACTCCGTGTGGTTTATATGCATGTAGAACTTTGTCGCCCAATGCCAAATGAAACAACTATAGAGTAGAAACGACTATAGGGAAAGCGTTTTCATGGCAATGAATGGAAGGAAATGTTGGCGTGTTGGGATTTAGTATTTTAATTAATATTTTAATTAAAATTAAAATTAATCATTTTGAGTCAAAATTAGTAATTTTTAAAATAAAAATTAATAATTTTAATTTTAATTAAAATATTAATCAACATACTAAAATTTAAGATATGTATTAGTGTTTAATCAATAAAGCACCTTTGGTCCCTTACTTATGAAAGACGTTGAAATAACTAACTGATTAATTATTAAATATTTTATATATTAATATTAAATTAAAAGAAAAGAAAATTGGAATTCACACGTGACATCATGCTATTATCTTTTATTATATATAATCGTAATTAGTGATTGAAATCACAAATATATATTCAAGTGTATTGTAAGTCTTGAATGATAAAATTGATAAAATAAGGTATTATCATTCAAAACTTGATTGGTATTTATGAATTATATATATATATATATATATATATATATATATATATATATATGGAACTTGGAGTTGCATTTCGACCCCTCACTCTCACTCGTGAAGGCTAAATGGATTAGAAGTCCAATCCCCAATAAAAAGGATTTGAGAGGAAGAGAATAAACAATTGGAAGTCACGATTTCTAAGTCTAAAGAGCTAGCAGTTCAAGAATGAGCTGCTAAATTAGCTCAAAACCCGGAAATTCTCCAGGCCCTCCAAAAATTAGATAAACAACCACAGCCCGTGACAGTAAACCCCTCAGATATGATTTCTAAACCCGCTTTAAAACAAAAGGAGATTGTCTCATCTTCCTCTCAGGAGCAATTTCAAAATGAATTGTTAAAACCTTTATCTTCGGATAACTGGACTGATTTTCATCAAAAAGAGTTTCATCAAAATCTCTTTTTAGTTGAAGAAAGTTATGTCCCTGATAAATCTATTAAGCTTTCTGGAACCCCCTATGGTGCAGTTCTAAACTGTTTTGGCGCCAATTGGGAATTTAAACCTTGGAACTATCAGAAACCAGTAGCCTATTATATGACCCTTCTTTCTGAAACAGATCCCCCTTCAGTAAAATGGAAATTCCAATACCAAAAGAAGGTAGATGGCCAATGGAAAACCTTTACGGATACAACCTTTGACCCCAACAAAGACTATTCGTATTCCACTTGCCAGATTATGAACCTTCTTCATCCTAAACAATATGGCTCTCCATTTCTTTTGGAAGGCATAAGACTTGACCCCAATAATCCTGATCCTTCCCTTTATTTTTCATACTGGGATTATCAGCAGGCATGGTTCAATGCCTTTTTCTATCAAAATTCTAAACGAGGCCATACTTGACTTATCTACTTTGACAGAACCTTTGAACCCCAAACCATTCCAAATTGGTTCCTTCAATGGTGGGATTATTTTGGATGTACTAAATTCATCCTTCTAGAGGAACTTCTATGACTACTCCGGTTATACCCTACAGCACACAGACTGATTGCCCTGTACGTTGAGACTTACTGCTGCTTACCTCTATTCTGGGTTCAGTTGGAATCTAGTCTGGCTCACAACCAAAATCCAAACTATTTAAAAACAGAATAAATTTCTAGAGATCTACAACCTTCCTTGGCTCTGATACCAAATTACGCCCAAGGATCTGGGGATGAGTAGATCTAAACAAATAACTATGAAAATAATAAAATAAAGAAACAGATAGGTACAAAATACACTATAAAATACACTAGATCTAAAGTACTGACGTTGTTTCACCTGAACTAGATCCTCGTTCTTAATGACTGCGCATTAAGATACTCAGAATCCTTATGGTTCCGGTTTCCAGCCTATATACTTAGATCATAAAGAAAAACAACAAATAAAACAGAAAGCAGTAAATAAAAACATAGAACAGTAAATAAAAGCATCCAACTCGGGAGGCAAGCCTACCACATATGGTGCTTAAATAGACAGAAGAGAAAATTATGAACAGGAATTTATTACATAAAGGGAGTTTACAAGGATAAACAGAAAGGACCTTTACAAAGGGAAAGGAACCTTTCTGGAGAGCTGGAGACTTCCAGGGTTAGAGGGAAGTGGGAGGATATCTTAGAGAGAGAAGAGGAGCCATCCAAGTTCTGCTTACAGATGAGGCAGAAACATGGTTTTATAGGAGAGAGGGATACTGTTTAAGTACTGTCGTAGGACCGGTGGCTTTTTTGCAATTTTTATGAACAGTACATACTGTTCATTGACCGGTGGCCTTTTTGTAATTTTTGCAAACAGTAAATAAACAGTGTTTACATGGGGTTTAAACGGTGTTTACATTTCAAAAGGATCCTGGGCATACCCAGGAGGAAGAGTATCTTCTTCTTCTTCACTGGAGTCATCTGAATCTTTTGCCAAATCAGCAACCTTTTCAGTTGACTTTTTGGAGGAGGAAGGAGGTGTCAAAGCTTGAGACATTTCTTCCATGATGGCAAGATATTCGTCTCTGGTTTTAGCTGTGGAGAGTTTAAACTGCCAATGAGTCTTCGCGGCTAGAAATGCAGCCTGTTCTTTGTTCATGGCTAGTAACTGGGGATAAGAGGATTCTTTGGATTTTAGATATTCAGATCTGCTTTTTTGGTTTTAATCAAATTATTAATCTCATTGTGGTAAATGCTATGAGCTTTTATCAAATGAAGATTCTTGGTTTTAGGTTTTTCAATAAAAAAAAGTTTATGTCTCTGAGAGGATTTAGAATTTTTAAAACAAATACCATGATAATCAACCTCGTAGGGGGTTATCATGCTGATAAAAGGAGTACCCAAAATAACTGTATGATGGATATCTTTTACCAGTAAAAAGGAAGTTAAAATACTAATGTCTTGATTAACAACATAAGCATCAACCTTACCGTTGATAGTTAATCGAGAAGCATTAGCAGTTGAAAGTTTCTCGGAGGTATATTGATGTAAATGTTTAGGAACTATACTCTCTTTGATACAATTCAGGTCTGCACCTGTGTCAAACAGAGCAATAGTCTCTAATGAAAAATCATTTGAAAAAACGATTTTTATTTTAATCAAATACTTTTGGGAGGTAATTTCCCGTAAAACATTCAAAAAGTCATTGTTTTCTTCTGCAACTGGAACATCTGCTTCTTGTTCAGTGTCAGAATCAACCAATGTTTTTTGTAAAAGCATTTGCAAAGTTTGAGAATCATTTGCTTGCTTTTCTTTCAAAAGTTTAAGTTCAGTTTTAACAATCTTGATCTCAGATTGCAGTTGTTGCAAAGAAAGATCAGAAGATTTGAGTTTACGAGACTTGTTTAAAATAGTAGTCAAATCATAGGGGTTGGACTGAGAGTTTAATGCAGTGGTGGTGGTTGCTGGAGGAGTTTCCAGAGACTGTTGAAGCTGTATTAAATACTGCTTCTGAATATCAGGGTTGTCAACGCTCTTTATGACCTGAAGAATAAACTCTTGGTCTTTGTAATACAGCTTTGTAAACCCCTCCATCAAAGGCTTAGGAAGAATCCTCCTTCTTGGACAGATGAACATACTTCTACTGTCCAAAAAATTAAACACATGGTTAAGGAAATCCCTTGCCTATCCCTTCCTAACCCCCTTGCACCCAAGATAGTTGAGACTGATGCTTCTGATTTTGGTTATGATAGTATTTTAAAACAACTTTCTAATGGACAGGAATATCTTCTGCAATATACTTCTGGACACTGGAAAGGTGCTCAAACCAATTATTTTACTATACAAAAAGAAATTTTAAGTATTGTAAAATGTATTTCTAAATTTCAAGTTGATTTACTCAATCAAAAGTTTTTACTTCGTTTTTATTGTAAATCTGCCAAGGAAATTTTAGAAAAAGATGTTAAAAATGTTGCTTCTAAACAAATATTTGCTAGATGACAGGCTATACTTAGTATATTTGATTTTGATATTGAATATATTAAGGGAGAAACTAATTCATTGCCAGATTTTCTAACCCGTGAATTTCTGCAAAACAGGTCTTCCACACTTGGCTTATCTACTTTGACAGAACCTTTGAACCCCAAACCATTCCAAATTGGTTCCTTCAATGGTGGGATTATTTTGGATGTACTAAATTCATCCTTCCAGAGGAACTTCTTCCTTCTTATAAAATTTTTGACCTCCATTATAAAACCCCTGATTCAGAAAAGAAATTTCCCAAAATTTTCTCTTTCTGTATCAATTTCTTCATTCCATGGGTTCTCAAATGGGATTACAAATTTGTATCTCATAAAGCAGGCACTATGGTTGCCCGAACTTTTTATATCCGCTGGTGGAATAAATACGACATTCCATCCAATATAAAACCCAAAGCTGTTGAAAAATGGCTTCTTAAACACCATTATGAATATCTAAAATCCAACGAATCCTCTTATCTCCAGTTACCAGCCATGAACAAAGAACATGCTGCATTTCTGGCCGAGAAGACTCATTGGCAATTTAAACTCTTCACAGTTAAAACCAGAGACGAATATCTTGCCATCATGGAAGAAATGTTTCAAGCTTTGACACCTCTTTCCTCCTCCAAAAAGTCAACTGAAAAGGTTGCTGATTTGGCAAAAGATTCAGATGACTCTAGTGAAGAAGAAGAAGATACTCTTCCTCCTGGGTATGCCCAGAATCCTTTTGAAATGTAAACACCGTTTAAACCCCATGTAAACACCGTTTATTTACTGTTTGCAAAAATTACAAAAAGGCCACCGGTCAATGAACAGTATGTATTGTTCATAAAAATTACAAAAAAGCCACCGGTCCTGCGACAGTACTTAAACAGTATCCCTCTCCCCTATACAACCATGTTTCTGCCTCATTTGTAAGCAGAACTTGGATGGCTCCTCTTCTCTCTCTAAGATATCTTCCCACTTCCCTCTAACCCTGGAAGTCTCCAGCTCTCCAGAAAGGTTCCTCTCCCTTTGTAAAGGTCCTTTCTGTTTATCCTTGTAAACTCCCTTTATGTAATAAATTCCTGTTTATAATTTTCTCTTCTGTCTATTTAAGCACCAGATGTGGTAGGCTTGCCTCCCGAGTTGGATGCTTTTATTTACTGTTCTCTGTTTTTATTTACTGCTTTCTGTTTTATTTGTTGTTTTTTTTTTATGATCTAAGTATATATATATATATAAAAGTAAAATATACAGCATAATTAATGACACTGTAATCTAAGAGAAGATGAGTGTTTTGATGACAAAGAGGGTGTTTGAGTTAGTTTTTTTAAGGGCTGTATTTGCGTTTCATTTTCAAAAAGTAGGAAAATAAGTGTTTGGTAAATTTTTTAGTATTACTGTTTGATTCTGTTTATTTCTTTATTTGACTTCCTAACAGCAGATGATTGAAAAATAAATTCGGGCTACTTTTTTTTTGCTTTTTGGATTACTTTTTATTTTTAATATTAATGATAATTTATATGGATTAAATTACCTTTAAAGAATATTTATATAATTTTACATTATTTTTTTTACTTGACATATGAATTAGATATATTAATTGATTTTATTAGTATTTATATAATTTCAATAATTTTTTTCAAGTATTCTTAAATAATATTTTTTCACTTCAATTTTTTTTAATATTGACATTTATAAAAAAAATTTCAAATATAATAATTTTTATCATTTAATAAAAATTAATATTTTTTTAAAAAGTTAAAAATTAAGTAAAATAATTCACAATATTATTTATAAAATATTATTCTAAAATATAAAATTATAAAATATAAAAATAAAATTTGTAATATGATATATCTACACAAATTATATGTCTGAATTAGATATTTCATTATTCAACAGTAACAGTAAATATAAAATTAACCAAATATTTTATTAATTTTATCAGCAATCAGCAACAGTTAGTAGGAATTAGTAATCAGCAATTAGCAGTAATAATTAGTAATAGTAATCAGTAACAGTAACATTAAATAGTTAAATCAAACAGTGTCAAAGTCGATGTGTGACTTTGGAACAAAAATGAGCAAATGCAGCCGTAGTCTTATTACTGAAATACATTAAACTAATCAGGCCATGTAGCTATTTTAGAAAAACACCTAATTATTTAACTATTTTCATCGATCAATTGCATTTCAATAGCAGTGCTGCGATTGAAAATCATCTAACCAGAACGACTTTGTTGTACCCAGTTTCAAAAACCATCTATATGTCTCTAAAGGTATCCCTTGAAGACATTGGTTTTTTTTTGCAATGTCCCAAAAAAATGTATTGGTCAATATTATTCTTCTTTAAAAAAAAAAAAACCAATATAAGTTCCGCCTTCCGCTCCTTGATTGGATCCATTAGGCACTTACAATCAGGAAATGCTTGGCTGATGCTTAAAAGTAGAATTATCAAAATGAGCCATCAAGTCGGATTTGTGTTATTAGGTCATTTAAATTCAAGTCATTTTAAATTGAATTATTTTTGAGTCAACTCACTTTCAAATCGCTTTGGGTTAAGTTTCATAGAATAATTTTTTTGATGATGTGGCATTTTCTATAAAAAAAATTGAAAATTTAAAAAGTCAGAAAACTTTATAAAAAAATTCTTAAAAATAAAAAATAGAATAAAAAATAACTCAAGAATTTAAAAAAATTAAAAAACTCAAAATAAAATATGAAAATTTATAAAAATATCAAAATATTTTTTTAAAAAATTGTGATTAAGATTTATAGTGAATATAGTAGAATTTATGTTTTTTTAACATAAAATATATAATTTAAATATTATATTCTTTTATTTTCTTTATAAAATATAAAGAATTGCGGCTGATTTAATTTGACCATATATTTTTAACTCATTTCAAATTTGAATTATTTTAGACCCGTTTTATACTTAGGATCATTATTTGGATCAAATATTTTCGGCTAGAGTTTGGGTCAAGTTTTTTAAATGGATTCAAGTTGAACAGTCAAATCAAGTCAAAATTCGACGCACTGCATAAAATAAAGGAAAGATCGGGTTTTTTAGTGCTTTCTGAGTTTGAATTTTTGCCGGTAATGCATTAGCACTAAGCGTCTATTACACGGAGAAACAAAATTTTTTTATTCTGTTTACATATATTTTTTTTTGTATATAATTATAAATATTTTTGTATATAATTATAAAATAAAAATATAAAATAAAAAATAATATTTTTTATATCACTTTTTATTATTATATTTATATAAAAATATTTATAATTAAACAAAAAAATAGATATAGATACAATAAAAAAAAATTTATTTGTCCCCTAAATTTTGGGTTGAGGACTAAACCCACTCACCTAGTCTACATTTTTAATTGGCGCAGTGCTCTTTTAACGGTGTGGGACGGCCCGATGCTTTCCCATTTTTCAAACAGAAAAATCAACGGGAAAGACTCTGTTCAAGGTCAACCCTGTCCCTTCGCAGGATTGTTGTGTAGACTCAGACATCGATATATGAATGCAATATAGACCTCTCAGTTGCTGTGCCTATGCAAGAACCAAAACCAAACCAAAGAGACCAACGGCGTTCTAAATCTGCGATCTCTGATCATTGAAATCCATCTCAAGACCATGTCTTCCAACCCACTAACCGGTAATAATTCCTTGGAATTGATTCTGGTTTTTTGTGGTTTGCTTAATTTTTTGGATCCCTCGCGCCCGCAGACCCACCACTTGGAATGGACCCCAACAGGGCCCAACTATTCATCAAGCGCTTAATTAAATAAAAAGAAATGCTTTTTCTTTCTTTATTTTTTATATATATTTTTTTTTGGGATGCTTTATTCTCAGATGAGGTGGAAGGTGGTGATCCTTTACCCGCTGTAGAGGGCCTCCAAATTCAAGGTGAAGCAGTACCAGGTCAAGACATCCAGGCTTGTGGTTACGCCATTAATGGAACTACTTCTTGCAAATTCAAGGTAACAACCTTAAGTGAATTTTAAACTTCAAAGAATGGGGTTTTGAATTTTCCCATGTAACCCAAAAAAAAAAAGAGATATGGGTTTCGATGGGCTGTTAGAATTTTCGTTTGCAAGTTTAATATTGTATGTGTAATTTGGTAGTGAAATTCGTTTTCAAATTTATTTCTATGGATCGAAACCAAAATTTGAGAAAATTTTGAATTTTTCAAGAAATTATTTTGAGAAAATATTTTTTATCAATGAAAATAGATTAAAAAAGCAACAATAATAGGCTATAATCTTCTAAAAAGCTTTTTTTTAAAAATAAATAAATAAATAAAGGTACCAAAATGTTGATTTTATTTCTAAAATTATTAATGTAACGTTTGATTTTACATTAGAAAACTATAAGACTAACTTAAGTTAATCTAATAGGATTATATTTTTTTTGTTTAAAATTGACTGATCACTCGCAGCACATAATTTACATGATCGATGATTCTAAAACGGTTCGATTTCATAGTGATACAGTAAATTCGATCTTTGATAGAGATATTAGTTTCCGATCTTCATAGATCTTAGAATGACCAAAGAAAAATACACAAACCCTAATTGAAGAACAATTTAGCCCATTTTATGTCCATGCATTTAAGCCCTTAAATTCTCAATCTCAATCAGTCGTCATGAAGCATATTCCAATTTCATGTTGAATTGGCAGTGGCTACGGGGATCTGAAGATGGTTCTATCAATTTCATTGAAGGCAAGTCATTTTACTAATAATTCATTTGCTGTATATATGGTTATTATCATCTGGCTAAGAAATCTTGCTTTTTGAATTAATTTGTTTGCCTTCAGGAGCTTACCAGCCTGTTTATAAGGTGAAAGAGGATGATGTCGACATGTTTCTAGCTCTGGAAGTGCAGCCAATTGATGATCAGAGAAACAGGAAGGTAAATGAGTTGGACCTAGCATCCCTGTTTGTTTTCCTTTCAATTTGTTCCGATTGAATTTTCAGTACTTATATCTATCGTGCTAATATATCATAAGAATAACTCAATATCAAGCTATTTTGTGTACCTTGTGAATAAAACAGGATCCGAAAGTTTTTGCCGATATGTTACACGAACGTAAGATTTTTTTATGCGAGTTTGCAAAAATTATAAAATTGACTATTATAATCATTGGTTGCACATTTCTAATAATTCGTGATCATAACAGACGGACAACTAACAGTCACAATAACACTACATCACCTGCATCTGTCCTGCTTTGCATCTATGTAATGAAGTCCAATTAACTAGTTTTCCCTGCAGAATTTTCCTTTTGAGTAAAAGTTGAATTAGGGGCTTACGGACTTTGTGCGTCGATTGCAGGGTGAAGTTGTGCGCCTCTTTGCTAACAACGGGCAGAAGATAGCCATGGCACGGTGAAGATGTGCCTTTGTTCACATTTCTTTGCACAATGTTTGATAGATGTTGATGTTCACTTGTTCGGCATATTCCAATAAATTAAGGTAGTTAGAAGTAGTGACTTTCAACTGAGATTTAGACTTTAAATTTTAAATTTTTTTCTCATCATTTTAAATTCTCAATCACTAAACTACCAGCCGCAAATGACCAAAGAAAAATTCCAATAAACTTCCAGTCAAGATGTGGTGTTAATGACATCAGAACAACTGCGTCCATGTGATTTATGGCACTTAATTAGCGAGGATCCAATTTTTTCCCCTTTCTCTAAGAATTAATCATTATGTTAGTTAGAGTGAGGATCAAGTCCGCTATGTCAATTAACTTAACGGAAAAACTAGCGGAATTTACATTTGGAAGTATAATTGGACCGCAAAAAGAAATCCTAGAGGACCCAATTTCCCAAGTTTATGGATCAAATTAGACCCAACTGAATCACAAATTAGCATATTAGTACATTACCAACCAAATACTCAACTTTCCAAGTTCATGGATCAAAGATAGTTTTGCTTAGGAAAAATTTTTTTCTTTGAAGTGCATTAGAAGGGCTGTAAAGCTGTGAATAGAGGTACGTCTTCTCATTTCCACGAGCTTCATTCTATCTTCTCAGTATGAATGGAAGATCTCAAAGATAGAAATTTAAAATTTTAACTGTTAAGTTTTTTAATATATCCAAAATTAATGAGATTTAACTCATTTATACCAGAATCATTTTCGAATGTAAATTCCAATGGGATTCAATAATTAAAAAAAAAAAAACAAAAAATAGTTTTGAGCGAGGCCTAATAAGATGATGAATATCAAATTCAGCTAAATAGGTTTCACCATAATTCATTTGTTCAAGCGATAAAGGGAAAATTAAAGTTAAACATTTATGAAAATTTTCAATTAAATTTTTCATTTTTATATTATTTTATTTTAATTCTAAATTCTCTGCAATCAAATCTTTTATATAATTGAGATTAGCCACAGCCAGCTTTCATCACAAAAGCAAACCAACGCCATGTCTTCAAAGCGACAATCGACACGTGCTCTTCCGCTAACGATGCTTTCATAAATATTCCTGTCAAAACAAAACACCACTCCTCCTCCTCGTCCTTAAAGTCACGTGTAGAGTCAGGATCTGTCCTAATCCGAACTCCCCCAGATCAACGGTCAGTATTCTGTTTTCCAAAACCCAAAGAAACAACCTTTTCACTTCCAGAACCGACTCTGTCGCTTACCTCTCGCCCCTCAGATCTCTCTCTCTCTCTCTCTCTCTCGCTCTCTCAATTGCCAATTGGGGTCTCGAAGGTAATCTCTGGAACTTAGCCAGCTCGATCGATCTTGTTATGATTTCTCCTAAATTTTATTTATTTTTTTCTTTTTATTTTCAATTGTTTGTTTAATTGTGGAATGGATTCGGACTAAGGCGTTGGATTTGTGATTCTTTTTTTTTTTTTTTTTCAATTTTTGTTTCGTGCTACGGTTTTATACACGTTCTTGTTCTGTCCGATCTCCTTGTTTGACATCGGAATTCGCAAACTTTTTGTCGGAAATTTATTGTAGTTTTTGTCTTCTAATGGTTGGTTGGTTACTATTGGCTGATGGCGTACAACGTGCGTTTGATCTTCTGGACTGTATTGTCTGAATTATGAGAGTATCTGATTGAAAGATTGAGTAATTCGAAGGGACAGACGGAAGAGGGAAAAGTTTCTCACAATCTTATTATTTGGATCCGTAAATATCTAACGGAGACGGTGAATTTGACGCGTCCTAATTACGGACGCGCATATTGCACTATCATGATCGTTGGTTGTACGTTTTTAGTCTTTTAATTGCAATCAACGATTGAGACCAGAAATGTGCATCTAACGTTCATAGTGCGCGTCAAATTTATCACGTCCGTGTAATGAAGTTCTATTTCAATATGTAGGTCTAGATTTGTGGAAATATTTTCTGTTACGCGGGGCGTTTGTTTTGTGTGTGGTGGTTAGGATGGATTTAGGTGTGAGACGTAGGTTTTTGAAAGGTTTTATTGATTTTGATTGTGTAGGATTGCAGAATATGGCGGAATCAAAGCCTGGATTGAGGAAACCTGTGTTCACCAAGGTTGAGCAGCTCCGACCTGGCACTAGTGGACACACGCTCACTGTGAAGGTTGTTAGTACAAAGATGGTATTGCAGAAGGGACGTGCTGATGGTCCTCAAGCACGTCAAATGCGAATTGCTGAATGTTTGGTGGGAGATGAGACTGGAATGGTTGTCTTTACTGCTAGGAATGATCAAGGTAAATTCTTTTCCTTTTCTTTGAGGTTTACTTGCTTTTAGCCAGCAAATGTGATGTACATGGCTGTCTACAAATCTTGTTTGTAGACTGTAATTAGCGTATTGATATGATTTTATTTGTGTTCTTATGAACTTTTTTTTTTTTTTAAACATTTCGTTTTGGCGGTGACGCTTTTGGGTTGCTGTTTTTTGCCCTTTTGCTTATATGCTAGTGACTTTCTCTGACTAGTTGTCGCAACATAAAATTGTTGAAATGGCTTCTCGCCGTGAATAGGTTATTGTAGTTTAATGCCAATGGCTTTATCATAAGTTTATAAACTCCATAGTAACTTTCCTATCTTCAAACCTAAACTTCGGCCTTGGGGCACATAATGTTGAAGCTGAAAGATGTTTTACTGCAATTTGGGAATCTGCCAAAGAGTAATCTACAATCTGAGCTTTAAAACAGGCAGATAAGATAGGTATTCTACATTAATTTTGTCTTGGAAGGAATACCCACCAAATCTTTGCTATATTGAGATTTTTTTATTACGGATTTTTTTTTTGTGTGTATAACATCGTCAATTTTCTCATTGGTCAGTGGACTTGATGAAAGAGGGCACCACAGTAATCCTTCGCAATGCCAAAATCGATATGTATAAAGGATCAATGAGGCTTGCTGTGGACAAGTGGGGCCGTGTTGAAGTCACAGATCCTGCTTCTTTTACCGTGAAGGAAGATAACAACCTATCACTGATTGAATATGAACTCGTAAATGTTGTCGAAGAGTGATTTTCCTAGACAGTGTTGCTATCCTACTAGATGGTGATCTAAGAATAAAAAACACTTCTCCAGCAAAGCAAATTACTGTTAACAATGCATACATTGTGCCCAAAATACTTGTGAAAGCTATCTTTTAGGAGGATGAAGTCTGCAAGCTAGTGCTGCACAAGTTGCCTTTACCTTTGCAGCAGATCCAGCAGAACCCTTTGATTGGACTTCCAAACAGATGGTGATGACTGTAAATTGATAGGTTAAAGCAACTGCCTTTTGTTACTTCGTTTGGTTTGTTTTGTAGCTCCTTATTTACGGATAGTATTCTTGAATTATGTGACATTGAAGGGGGAAAAAAAAAAAGGTTTTAAAAGTATCTTTCTGTACTTGATATGATCTATTTCAGAACTTTTCATGCTTAATGTTTCTATTCAAAAACTATGATATGCTCTTTTGTTTATTTATATAGATATGAAATTTAACGCAAAGTTTCAGCCCCAGTTACCTTATATATCAGAATCTGCATTTCCTTATGCAGGTGCCGAGTGGTCTTTTATCAATATGAACAAAACCTTATTGTCTTGTTGTTGTCAATGTGGTTAATTTTTAAGAACAGTTGCTGTCCTCGACTACTAGAAGCTTAATTAAGAGGTTTGTAGTACATCTTGACGATAAGGCTTTATATATTTATGTTTTGTATCAATTTATTTAGATTTTCATCCACTAGGAAGGGGAGAATGCATTTTTGAACTTAAAGAATGAGTTGGGGGATTGGATTTGAGGTTGAGTTGCTTGCAATTTTAGACTGTAGACGGACACGCCTTCTTTCCATTTTGAATGGCACCCAATAAAGCAGTGGAAACATCTCAATGTATTTTTTGTTTGACAATCGAGTAGGATTTAGAACTAAGACATTTTGTTACATACTTCATTCATAACAAAACGGAGTGGCGGAAAAATAAACTCATGGAGTCTCAATGCGACTCTAATTAAATTTAAGATTGACGTTTGTTCCTTGTAGCTGTTGAAGCTGAAATTTCATTATTTCCTTGGGTATGCATGGTGATCCGATTCATAACAAAATTCTGCTGCCAATGATTGGGCTCATATTGGCAGGAGGTGGCTGGATGAGCTCGATAATTTTTTTTTTTTATACTAATTAGTAGGGAAATCAAAAGATCAAGAAAGGAGGATAGTTGTTAATACTCAAATTCAAAACAAAAAAATTTTCATAAAGGATGTCCCAAATGTAGTTATTATTATTATTATTATTATTATTATTATTTGATTCATTAAAATGAAAAAGCATAGATAATATCTCATAATTTTATTAAAGAACATTACAATTCTATATTGAAGGCAGTACTTTATTAGGAAGTATTGTAACTCTGTGTTCAGGGGATTCGAAACGATTGAATGATTATGATATTTTTTGCGCTAAGTGGTAAGATATAGGTTTAATCTCATATATTTTTTTTTTTTTGGTGTTTTGGACCTAATAGTCTAATGGTTGAGAGATAAGGGAGAGTGAGATAAAAATTTGTATTTCGAATCTCAAATCTTTCAGTTAAAGACCATTACCTTTACTCACTTCAGTTATCATAAGATCTCAGTCTCACAATTTGTTTTTTTTTTTTTTTTTTGACCAGAGTCTCACAATTTGTTATTAGCACCATTTGTTACATAGGTTTATTTGTTTTTGGTTTAATTACATAGGTTTATTTGTAATTACGACCGAACTTGCCAGATAGGGGCCCAAATGTAAGGCCAGAGGCTCTTGGGCTTTGCATCAAACTTTGCAACACAATTGGATCAAAGCCTAATACTAAGTTGGTAAACACAATTTTTTTAGCGTTAATTTTTCTTTTTCTTTTTTCTCTGTTTTCCCCCTTTCCCTTTAGTAAATAGGAAGGTCACTAGAGGTCAGTAATCAACAAACAAGATATTTCCTCAAGTTCAAGTCCATGAGGTTCAAAATGTTGGGATTAATGTGAGGTTCCATCTTATATTTCCCCGGGAAAGACCTTTCTTTTTCCGTACATAATTTGCCAAAAATTTTACTGATATGAGTAAATGAGACACTAATAACTGGTGTAAATGTAATTTTAACTGGCAGTGACATGCTAGAGGAAAAAATAATCTTTACTTTTCAAAAACATATCAAAAGCCCTTCGGACATTAATGTCCTACTACGGGTTTTCAATGTATGATCATAAATTATGAAGAGGATCAAAATAATAGATGCAAGGCTTTTAATTTCATTTTTTTTAGATTTAGTGAAGTTGATTTCCCATTAGAGGACCGGTGAGGAAAATAACCAGATATCGAACCTAAATCTCTCAATTAAAAGGGTCAATTAGACATTAATTTTAAAATTAATGATAAGATACACATTTTGTAATTATAATTATAATTATGAGTTCGAATTTAAAATATGTTAAATTTATTATGTATATTTTAGCACTGAGTAGGCTTTGAACTTTTTAAATGGGGATTGGGTATAAACTCTTAATGAAAACACAAAACCAATGACACGTGAAAATCGACTCATATGTTACTTTCTGGACCATTATTAACTAATAAAATGGCTTAGGTGGGCACACCCAAAACCACATATTAGTGGAGCACTATTCTGTAGGGACCTGCTCCACAGCACCTCCTTTGTTTGGGTCCTAAGTGGGACTTTGGCTCCATTCACCAATCATTGCCTTCAAAAGCCACTCTGAAAGGACCACTCATTTGAATGATGACCAAAAACTGAGAGACAGGGCATGACACCAATTGATCAAAATTCAAAAAAGAAGAGAGAACAAAAGCAAAAGGGAAATAATTTGCCTAGCACAAAGAAGAAATGGAAAAGGGTAGAAAGCCATTACGAGTGCTTGACGTCACATGGGGTATATACTTAACAGGAAATCAAAAATGCCAGTTACTGTTTATAGGCGTACCAAATAAGCAGGTCCATTAATGAGGGGCCATGACATAACATGTTCCAAAGTGCAGCCTTTTAACCCCATGTGTTTGCCTCTGGAATTGTACTCCCTCGTCTGCCCCATTTTGTCAAAGAAAACAGTTTTTGACTTCATAAAAATATAAGTAAAATAATAATAAATTAATATAACTATTAAATGTTAAAAATTTTTTAAAAAATAATAAATTATTAAATATTATTAGATAAGGTTGTATTGATAGTGATTAATATTTAAATATAGCTATATCTTACTGTTTAATTAATTTATCCTGCATCCCTCTTTGTTTCTCATCTAATTCATTCGACGCGTCTCGTGTGGATAACATTCAATTCAACAGTTATAAGTAAGGGAGCGTTTGGAAGTGTCGAGCTCAAATGACCACAATTAATAAAATAATGTGGAGTTTGTCAATTTCTTTTATCTGTTATGATATGTCAATTCTGTCTGGTTGGCTCTATGAATTTTGTCTGTCAAGAGTTTCTGTACAATTGTACTAAAAATTTTTCACTAGAAACATTGCATATTCTACAATTGACATGTATCACATTAAGATTTTGTCTTCGAATTTACAAAATTAAAGTCAAATGAAAGAAAACTATTTTTCCATGTTACATTTCTCATCATTTAAAAAAAAAAATCTTAGCAAGACTCTCAATAGTAGTGACACCTCCAATTAATTAACCAAAATGATCTGACGTTTCTGGTTAATTACTTTCGGATGATATGGTTCTGTTTAGTATATATTGTTCAATGGCTTCCCTAATTTAAAGTTGGAACTCTCTTTGCTGCAAAGATGGGTCGGCATGTGCAGAAAGGAATGGCCTGTTTTAAAACTAGTACAATAATATGAAGGCCACTATATTACACAGCCTGAATTGCAGATTTTGAGAACTCCTGAGGAATGGCCTGTTTCAAAACTAGTACAATAATATGAAGGCCATCTATACTACACAGCCTGAATTACAGATTTTGAGAACTCCTGCTTTATTATTAGGAAAGTAATAGGCAGCAATATATAAGGAACAATAAAGTAGTAATAAAGTAATATATGCCGTTATGAGATTTAAAGTTAAAAAAAGAATAAATAGATTAATTATTAAATATCATTTGATGAATTGTACAACTATTTTATTACTATTTAAAATTAAATATAACAGTAAAACTCTTATTATTATTTAACTTTATTATTGATGGATGCCTCGCCTCGAACTGTACATGTTCACCATTTGCTAGCCGAAAAAATGTTATCGATGAGCTATAATCAATAGTATTGGATTCATCTCTGTACAGACATTTATTTGAATTCAAATATTAGTTATAAAAAAAAAAAATGATTAATTGGCTATGATTATTTTGCAGTTTGGATGAAAATTCTCAAACATAATCATCACATTCCTGACCTTCATGGTTTTCTTTACCTTGCAACTTGCAACATGGATAATGAAATTACTGTTCTGTACGTAATTTCGAAGCTCTTTTGATGCTCGGGCTGAAATGATAAAGAGTTAGGGGCCTTTGGCCCTCTACCACGGAAGGAACATCACGTTGTTGACAGAATGCTTACGTTATACTTTGTTATGGAGATGGATATTTGATAGAATTGAATCATTGTATTGGAAGACATTGGAAAGTTGAATACAAGCATTACATCCAAGTGCTTGAACATTCAGCTTTACAGAATTCAAAATTTTTAATTTATGAAGTGTCCGAGTGAATTATTTGAGCAAAGAGCGGGGGCCATTGAAATGTTTTTTTTTGGTAATCTTTTGGTCACACTTCTTGTTGGAGATTTTTGGACTAATTGAAGAAGAGAACTTTCGGAAACATCTTTTAACAAATTCTCATCTGCAGGTTCATTTTAGGAATTAGATTCCATTTGGGTATGTCATCGTTGCGTAGGAGATGATAAGAACAGATCATGTTTTCTGATTCCATTATTATTTCCATCTTGGAGGATTTTTGATCTGAAATCTGGTTTTCTTTGTTACTGCTGCATATAGTATATAGTTTTTTGCTCTAGGTTTTTATTTTTATTGAGAAAAAGTGCGATTTAAGGAGTCCAAATGGGCCATGGTTATCTTAATCGACATGGAATCTAATTACTATTTGTATTTTTGTTAGGTGAAAGACTATATGATTATACTTTAAATAATAACAAACAATAATTAATTCTTATTTAACAGTATTTGATAGTTTATATATTTTCTTTCTTAAATTTAACCATCCAATAATTGATATTACTTTATTATTATTTTCAAGTTATTATTTATTAAAGTTAGAGAGTTTTATGTCGACACATGTGGTATCAAACTGGAGGCTCATTTATTACTGAATTATTGTTTATAGAATAATAATACATATATCAAAAATTGTATTATGAAATATTATGATTGTTAAGTATATAATTTATATTTTTTTATTAATTTAACGGAGTTAAAAAATTTGATTGATTGTTTTTATAATAATGAGAGTTAGAAAATGTTTTATAATGTGGAGATTTTATGATACTCTTGTTTATGAGTGATCAAGAAGTTGATGCGCGTGCGGGATCTGAAATTTACTCTTATTTAACAGTATTTGATAGTTTATATATTTTCTTTCTTAAATTTAATAATTGATATTACTTTATTATTATTTTTAAGTTATTATTTATTAAAGTTAGAGAGTTTTATGTTAACACATGTGGTATCAAACTAGAGGCTCATTTATTACTGAATTATTGTTTATAGAATAATAATATATATCTAAAAAATTGTATCATAAAATATTATGATTGTTAAGCATATAATTTATATTTTTTTGTTAATTTAACGAAATTAAAAAGTTGATTGATTGTTTTTATGATAATGAGAGTTAGAAAATGTTTTATAATGTGGAGATTTTATGATACTCTTGTTTATGAGTGATCAAGAAGTTGATGCGCGTGCGGGATCTGAAATTTACTCTTATTTAACAGTATTTGATAGTTTATATATTTTCTTTCTTAAATTTAATAATTAATATTACTTTATTATTATTTTCAAGTTATTATTTATTAAAGTTAGAGAGTTTTATGTTAACACATGTGGTACCAAACTAGAGGCTCATTTATTACTGAATTATTGTTTATAGAATAATAATATATATCTAAAAAATTGTATCATAAAATATTATGATTGTTAAGCATATAATTTATATTTTTTTATTAATTTAACGAAATTAAAAAGTTGATTGATTGTTTTTATGATAATGAGAGTTAGAAAATGTTTTATAATGTGGAGATTTTATGATACTCTTGTTTATGAGTGGTCAAGAGGTTGATGCGCGTGCGGGATCTGAATCGTAACTGGGCTCCTGAAAAGACACGAGCACACTGATAAACGCTCACCTGGCTCAGTAATACCAAAGTTGTTGGGAGTAAAAACAAATTGCATCTTTATGTACGCACATCAAAATATGAGCGGTGGGCAATAAACTAAAAGAGTAAGACTACGTTTACGTAAAGTCTTTTCTTTTTTTTGTTCTTTTTGCTGTGAATTCAATTCTTAAATAATTTTTATCATTTTATTTTTACTTTGAAGTTATTTCTATAAAGTTAAATAATTTTTTTCAAAATAAAATATGAGAGTCCTTTAATTCAACTAATTCTGCATATGACTTTTTCATTTACGTGAGTTCAGCAATAACTTATCATAAAATTAATTTATCAATTTTATGGTACCGTTGAAGAGATTCGAATCCTCCGCTTGTAAATCCCCAAATTTAGAGGTTATGTATGTTGTAAGAGTGTTTGGAACTTGTGTAGAGTACTTTTCTCTCATTCCATCCCCTCTAACAATTAATTGATTAACTGTTAATTATTATCTGTGCCAAAAAAATTCTCCTTTTTTCTCACATAGAATACTGAATTCCGAGATGAAAAGCAGTTCATTGCCATCAATACGGCAAGACTTCACCCTTGAGAAGCCATGTAATCATAGTATCCCTTGTATGCATGATATAGGCAAAATGAGTGCAAGAATCAGCTTCTTTTTATTTTGGTCCTCAGCTACTTCCTTTTGTCTAGTGGAGTTTGTGGGGGAGCTAAAGAAAGTAGGCCTTTTTTGTTTTCTTTGACAAGTAAAGCAAAGCCAATTGGGCATCTATGAAATTTAATAATCTGGATCAGAGACAGCATCATGAGAGAAAAATGTAAGGGCTCGCCAAAGAAAATGTATTGCTGTTGGCCTCACATCCAGGTTGTAGTCCACTAGTATTAAAAAAGTTTTTTTTTTTTCTAGGTATTTGCCATCAGATGGATTGATAAAATATAAATTATCTTTTCTGTCCCATTGAAACTTGAATTATTTACAAAGAGTTACGTATGTGCTGACTCAATTCAAGATTTGAATATCAATGTATAAGATGGATATCACAATTTTATATCACATTGATGCAAATAGAATGGCCGTGCTTGCAATAACCAATATTTAGCCTAATGATTACAGCGAACTTGGGATTGCTGCTAGTTATGTGCACAGTATCAAATTCGAATTTCATTAGACATATTCTATATTGTAAGTGGGAAGCTGTGGCGATAGGGTTTATGTTAGCTACCTTTGTTTTTGCCCCAAAAGAATTCCTCGTCATCAAAGTTCAAAAATATATGAATTATGAACATTCAAATATTGTAAGAAACCAATAAATAAAGCTTATGATGCATAAAGCATGGGCTATCAAGAATTTCAAAACCTTGGGGTTATTTAGAAGACAATGGTGTGCACCAAATTTATTCGATTGACAACGAAGATTCGGACAGTGTTAATCAACATAAAGATGGTACAATTTTATTAGCAGTCCCTACCCTTGTACCTCCATCTATTTGAGGCATGTTCGGCAACATTATGCTGCACATTTTTTGAGTCTGCATATCCTCAATGTTTCTTTAGGACCAAAGGGCTCAGACTGAAATCTTCTTTTATAGGTTTAGTCATTGGACTAGTAATTCATTGATAATGTGAAAATGAACATGACCCTAAGTTTTAATGTTAAATAGTGTTAATTGACTAAACAGATTTGGTCTCCATTTCAGGACAATTGAACCGTCATACATCACGACTTTAAATCAAAAGAGACATTTCGAAAAACTTTTTCTCAAAGTTGAACCGTGAGCACCTATGAACCAAAAAAATTAATAACCAAGGATTTGAATTTAACTAAACAATTTCTTGACTGAACACATTAATTTCTTTACTGAATACATGCAACTAAATGACCATGCATGCTTTTAGAGGCAAATTCAGAAACTATTCTTGCTTTTAGTCACTAGGGGCAAAGATTTACATATACATGCATTAATGTAGTTAGACCAGTATGGGCAACTTTTTATAGACACCGGATAAGGACTCTCCTAATTCAATCATAATTATTAATTGTTATGCATAAAAAGATATAAAAATTATAACTAATAATTATAATCTATATCTATATTTACATATATAAAGCAGAAGCTGAGAGAAATTGTTCGACTTTCTCTCTTTATCACGTGACATTTTCTCACTAATTCATAAATTAAAAGAAAATAAAAGATAAAAATACTCTAGATTTACTTATGTGTTAGTTATATGGTAGAAAAGGCAAGAAAACTTCTCTATTCTTAATCAAGGAAAAAAAAAAACTCTTCCTTAAATAAAAAAAATACTCGAGATTTTAAAAAACTCTTTTTCTCTCAATAACCAGTTTTAAAGGGAAATAAACTCCTGTAAACATCGATTATTAAGGAAAAAAGGAAAACGCCTCTTTTAGGTCCCAACTCTCCTCAAGAAAAAAAAAAAAAAACTATTTAGAAACTTATTTAAGAAACTTAATTAAAAAAAAAATTTCAGATTTTGGAGGGAAAAAACTCCTCTTTAAGTCTATGCTCTCCTAAAAACACTAACTTAAATAGATATTTAAGTCTCTATTCTAAGGAATTAAATAGGTATTTAAGTCCCATGAATTTTCCTCTCTAAAAAATACCTGTATAAGTTCCTCTTAATCAACTTTAGAGCCACACTAATTTCTCTTGAAAGACAAAAAGAAAACGGTAAGGCTTCTCTCTCTGATAACTTGCTTCGCAATATCATTTCTTTCTCTGTTTTCCTATAAACAATATGAGTGTACCATGATTTGATTGTAAGTCTAATTTATTTGCACGGAACAACATGTTTAACCCACTAAGAGGGTAAATTCAACAAACTAAGGCATTTGATTTATTTTATTGTAAGCCTAATTTATTTGTCCGTACAATGCACTTAAGTAAATTCAATTTGTTGTATGCCTACAAGAATTGTGACCTGGGCTTGGTTATCTGATTTATGACAAGCAAATTAGCTTTTTATCAAATAGATAATTTAAATCATATGACCAACGAAACCAATGAAATAGCAGAATATATAAAAAAATATAATTTTCTTACAATTTTTCCATGCATATTAAAAATGAGTGTCGACTTTCACATACAATTTTATTATTGCTACATTATTTGTAATAACAAAAACATTGCATTTCATCTTAATAACTAATTGAAGTTATATTAATATTTTATCATGAAATATTACAAACCGCAAATCGCACTATACCAATTATATATATTTTATAATCACGTTTCTTGACGTATTAATTTCCCATGTCTTTCTAATAACTTTTGCAATATGAAATAAAAAGTCATACTGTCATTTGATAATAAAAATATTATATGGACATATATAAGTAAAAATGTGTTGGGCATATAATAATTTAGATGATTAGATTATAAAAATGTATTTAATTAAAAAATAATTATTTAAATATTATTAAATTAATTATAAATTTTACACGTATATCATTAAATGAATTTACATAATTAAACTCATTTGACAATTAAACGAAATCACCCATAACGTTCGGTCAACAAAAACCATCTCCGGTGAAATTAAAAAAGTACAAAGCATTCGACCCAAAAAAAAAAAAAAGAAAGTACATAGCATACATTTTCGTGCAATATTTTAATGTTCCCGTCTCGCACCAGCAGGACCATTCGGCCTGGACTGCTGTGTGTGAAGGGAATGGACATAAAAAGGGAGAGTCTGAACTGGACTCGACTGCCCAAAGATTTGCAGGGTTGCGGAACTTGAGGAATGTAAATGACGTGAGATGGGGGCATCACAGCATAGAAAATGCCTAAAATATGTGTTAAGATTAAAGTGAGATTGAAATAATAAAAAATATTAAATTATTAATTTTTTTTAAAATAAATTATTAAATATTATTAATTATATAATTATTTTAATATATTTAAATTACAGCGATGTAAAAGTTCTTGAAAACATGGGATCAAGCATTAAGCCTAAGATTAACTTAACAGGAGACTACCTAAGTCTTGTTGAGTTTAATTATATAATCACGTAAAAAATAAAATGTAAAAATAATATATTATAATTAAGTATTTATTTTTTTACAATCAGATACTTTTTTTAATAAAAAATAAATAAATAATACTTTATTTTTTATTATAAAAATTTTAATTAAAAAAAATAATTGATCTATTTTGTATCTTTTCCCATTCTCCCGAGCCATTGCATTGCAAGAAGCACGGATCACAATTATAACTAGATAAAGACCGAGCTCTCACGCGCACCGATGCGACTACTGTCAGGGCCGGCTTAATTGCGTACCTGTAAAGAGAAAGGCCAAATGTCGCGGTGTCAGAGGAAAGTCTCCAAAAAAAAAAAAAAAAGTCTGTAATAAATTTATAATTTTTTAAAATTATATCGATACAAAATAATAATAAATTATTATTTTTAATTTTTAATTTTTAATTTTATCATTTTAATTATAAAAAATTTTAAATTTATTGTATTATAGATACTTTGATTTTTATTTTTATATTTTATTATTTTAATTATAGAAAATGTCAAATTTATTATATTATAGATTTTTTTGACAAAATTTTATATATATATATATATATAACATAATATTACGAAAGTATCGATGTATGACGAATTACATGATTACTACTTATTCCTTCAAAATAAAAGGTATGAGACCTGACTACAGAGTCACAAAACTTATGGACTCATTAATTTTGTGTCGTTGAGTCCATGACTTTCGTGTCTAGTAAGGATTTTTCAATGCAAAAATAATAATGGGTTATGAGGTATACACGTATCAGAAAATATATGTGATTATATTTAGTAGGGGTGCAGTGAATACATAGAAAATATATATAACTTTTATATCAAAAAAAATATGTGTCTACACGTATAATGTTCATGCAATGTGTATGCCTGTGCATATTGTGCTGTTATTATATTATACGATACTTGATAATTTTATTTTTTTTTATAAAAAAAATTAACTTATAATATAATATTATTTAAATATTATTTTTAATATTTTTATTTAAATAAATTCTACTTTTTATATGATATAAAATTATAAATAATTTATATTCATTAAAAAAAAGAAACAAAATAAAAATTATCATCTTATATCCATATTATTTACATATTTTGTCGGTTATTATGTCATGGTACGTGTCTAGGATGCGTCGGAATTACGTCACCCTGGTGCTCTTTACTAAAAAAAAACAACCCTTTACAAAGAAAACAATCTTATTATTTCGTATTGTGTGTATGTCTTTGTCTGTCCACAAAGTGGGGTCACGGCTGTACACGCTTCCCATCTCAAGAAAAAAAAATGGAGAAAGTACCTAGATAAAAAGCATCAGACGGTATATCAAGGAAAGCAGAGATGTAATTTTTCCGAGCAACAGGACTGAATGAAAACATGGGTATTGAGCTTTTACGACTGATTCACCCATATGAAAATGTACTGCTTAGTAGGTAATGTACATAATGAACTGCTGGTTGCAAAGCAATGCTAATAATATGACTGGTCATGAAGAAGAGTACATTGAGATCTCAAAATTACTTTCAGTTTGTGCTTAATTTCATGTTCAGCATGATGTTTGTCATGTTCTTTTGGCTAATTCAAGGATGAAAGTAGGAAAATTAATGGCACGGGTGGTTCTGCTCTATATTAACCGCCATGTGTTCACAAGGATTTTCTTAACGATAAAAAATTCGGCTTTTGATGTGCTTTATCTCGAATTCAAATTCTTCTACTTACTATAGGAGTTTCTTATAAATAGATGACAAGTAAGTCTAACTATAAATTCTTAATAATATATAGGTGCTTCGTGATTCTTGGCTGGAAAACCCCTCCTACTCTAAACTTATAATTGATCCCAAAAAAAAAAAAAAAAACCCACCGTGTGGTTCAAATATTTTTACTTTCGTTTGATGCATTGCAATTTATTTAATCCTTGCTTCATTTCCTGAATTATTTGTTCTACATTCTAAGCTTTCCACAACAGCTACTTTCAATTCTTTATACCCTTTTTCGTTATTGGTATCTGCAGACCTGAATCATTGCATTGTGAGAGCATCAATATTCAAACAAATCATAAGTATTCTCATCTTGGTTCGGAGAATACTCAAGTTTCCTTACTTTTTATGGATTCACATACAAAGAGCTAAGTGTTTGAGCTACTTTCCTTATAACATTCACATAAATACAACTTAGTCATTCAAATGAAAGACTGGCATATGCAATATGTCTCTCAAGTTTCATCTCAATTTATAATAGCTCTCAATGATCTTTATGTAAATTGAGATGATCCATCTTTGTCAAATTCTATCTGCAGCTTGACTTGCAAAAGAGATTCCTTTGCCAACAAACATAAGCACATGCAGCATGCGAGGATTGATTTGTTGTTGTTGTTTTTTTTCTCATTTTTGATTGATTCTGACCTGATATCGGATCAATCTTCTCCATAAGCAAATATATTCTACTGGCAAGTCAATTTATTTTCCTTTGTTGTTGATTGATGTCATGTCAGCCATGGCCTTAAAAATAAGTTCATTATGGCTTATGAAGAATAGAGAGGTGTAAGTCCAGAGGATTTCTAGTCGGTGGATATATTAAAGTGTAACAAGTTTTTATCTTTTTACATTTATATTGATATTACAATAAAATTTTTTTATTTCACATTTTATTAATATTATTATAAAAAAATAAAGATTAGTTACACTTTAACGCGTCGATCGGACAAAAATCTTAGGACATATACCTATATCCTATCCAACGCGAAATAAATATTCTCTTTCTAGTGGTTACTCCCTTTCACAAGGTGGTGGAATCATATTATCTTATACCCAGATGCTATAATATCCCCTTTTCTGATTAAATCTAAACCTGATGGATACACGAGGTGTTCCGAGTGGATTGTTTAAGGATAATTAAAAAATGTTAGATGAATGCAGGTTATTTACATAAAAGTTACGTAGATCCGCAAAAACTACAATTATGATAGTTAATTTGTATATTTGTGATCCTCAAATGATTTCAATTGTACTTTTTGCGACTTATGTCACTCTCACTTCAGAAAATGCGTTCAAATAATGCATACTTTTCCGCTTACCCAGGTAGGTGCTTTTGAGTCTTTGCTCTGAAACTGTAAGGATAATCTTAAAAACTAGGAATACAGTCTTGAAAACATCAATGTACTGGTGGTGGTGGGCTGCTCTGGCCGTCTGTGTTGATGCCATTTCTTTCTTTTAATTGCAAAGGACAACACACCTAACTGAGATACTCTGCCGCAAAACGGAGTTGGTCGAATCTCTGAGTTTATCCCTGAACGTTAGTTTAAAAACTTAGAATGCATTGTCTGTTTTGCAAGAAATGGTAGGACATGTGGGAGCACATGAGTTTAATTAACCAGCTATCAGAAAGATTAAGAACTAGATGAAGAACCCTCTATCTCACAGAGACAACCGGAGCCTTAAAGCCTTAGAAATTGGCTATTTGCAATCCATGACCGATCAGAACAACTTTTCAAGGGAGGTAAATTTCGTGAGCGGGCCAAAAACAAAAAAAGATACACATATAGTAGATGGGTACAACTTCTGCTCAAAAGAGGATAAGATAATACGGTGACAGGTTTGTACAGGATAAATCATCCGAATCAAATTCACTTCTTACTAAAATCTGAAGACCTGATTAATAAGTCATGGGCCTTCTCATGTATATTGCTTGGACTCTCTTCTCCCTTTTCACGCGGGAGTTTTTCCTCTTTTAGCCACTTACAATTGATCTCCAACAATAAGCCTCAAACCAGCTTAGGTGTTTGAGTCCAGTGCCAGTGGTTCTTGCACGCTCAGTCAGTGGGATGATTAGCTTTACTTCAATAATCTGCCAGTCCAACAAAGGACATGAAATCATGGTAGAACTAGGAATCATTTCCAGCAAAAAATGAGTGGAGCAGCCCGAGGAGTCTCCTAAGCTGCTTTACTTTTTCACGCCTGTATAATCTGCTCACACAATTTCACATGTTCAGCCAGTCTTATGAATTCCACTAGTCGAATGCAAGAATGTGACGTGTTGTTGACGTGAGGGTGAACACAACCCGTTTAATATATGTCTTCTAAATTCTACAAAAAGTGAAAGTGTAGTTAAGAGTGCAACCTGGGGTCCTAGAACTTATTAAAGTTCAATGAACTTAGCTTTATCTGCATTTGAATTTGGATGAACCGACAAATTTGATCTCAAATGAAGCAATGAAGTTAATTAGGACCCCATATGCTAGATTATTCAAAGATTTAGCTTTTGCTTTTATCTTCTTCCAAAGTGACCACTTCTATTCTTTATCGTCGATGTAGCAGAAAAAGTGAAGATTTAGAATTTAGTTATTGTAAAATTTTGGTATGACATTGTAATTGCTTCCACTCACTACTGCTAATGAGAACTCTTTACAACCGAAGAGTCAATTTTATTAAGATTTGTGTTTGGTCTTTGTCTTAATTAGAGAATTAAACGGTCCATGGCCACTAGCTGAGTATTGGCAGTCTAAGTAAGTAACTAACTAGTGATCAACTGAAGCCAAATGGGTCACGTTAACTAGCATTAATACCGCAAGTTAATTATGAAGCAGCTATGATTAGAAGAGACTGCAGTGCAGCCCCACGCCCTTTCCCATGGAAAAAAGCATTAAATTGACTTCTGGCCACCTGTCGGAGCATCTGACTCCATACTTTTTCTTTCCAACGAAAATTTTTTTATGGCAATATCACATGCAACAAGCCATATGTATATAGTAATACAAAATATTAAATTATAAAAAAATATATTAAATTATAAAAAAATTATTAAATATTATTATATAGATTATAAATTTTATGCATATACTTCTTATGTGTCTATATAGTTAAATTCTTTTTTAATTTAATATTGAACGCTTCAATCACACATGACTTTAGAGTCAAAGATTTTAGCTTAATAAAGTATGCATAACGGAACAAACTTACAATTTTAAATAATAATATTTATATTTTATATAATAAAAAATTAAAATAATAAAAATTTTATTATATAAAATATAAATATTGTTATTTATAATTAAAAATTAATTATATTTGAGACATTTTCTGAGCTTTCAGAATCAATGCATCGGAGGTCAACAAGAGTCAAGGATATGTAATTAACAAAGTCAGACAATTAATTACCCCATTTAAATTTCTGGATTGAAGATGGCCTATCTTATCTTAATTCCTGCACCGAGTATTTATACCTCAAATTTGAGGTCAACGGAACATTCATGGCATTGCAGCATTAACTAGTCTTTGAAAGTGGGGATTATATGCGCTTGGCTATTTGGTACCAAGAGTTTGTTATCGTGCATCAGTCAATGAAGTAAGAATCAGATTAGATCGGTTAGTTCAATTAAAAAAGTTAGAAATCGGTCTTAAATCTGGTCCGGTTCAAGTTTAAAAATGAAATTCGGACTGCACCGAAAAAAAATGGTCAAAAACAAAAAAAAATCGGTCAAAAATTAGGAAAATCGGCAAAAAACTGGACCGATTGAACCGGTTCAATTTAAACAAAAAAATTTTAAATTATAATTTGACCCAAAATTTTATTTAAATTATAATTAAAACTCTATTTTAACTAAAAACTTTAATTTAGTCCTCAATTGATTAAAATTTTTAATTTAATCTTTAAATTTTAAAAATTAATATTTAATCACTATTTATAAATATTATTTTTTCAATTAATTTTTATAAATTATATTTTGTTAAATATACTAATTGTAATATCCTTAATGTATGTAAATATTAATATAATTCTTAAAATACACTTTATTTTAAATATTTATTATGATTCTTATATAATATAATATTTCATATAATTATATAAGTTATATAAAAATTTAATTTTTATATATTTAATATTAAATACCGATTTTACCAGTTTAACCGCAGTTTTATCGGTCGAACCGGTTGAAACTTGAACCTCTCATCTTTCCGGTTCAATGATCAGTTCAGTTCTGATAACCTTAGCACCAATAGCTTTTTAGCCTGATCTACCTTCGTTGTCGTCATTCTTCGCTGGCGTTCATACTCTCTTGTTGAGCTTCGTACCCCTTATGAGTTGGGTGGTAGTTTTTTTTTCCTTTGTGCTGTTAGTGGGTTTGCCATCCTTTTTGTTTTTGGGTCTCGTCAACTTCTAATGTTTGTTGAAGGTTTGAAGGGCTTTGATGACTTCCCCTACTTCGACCCTTTGCTATGTAGGGTAAGAGTGAGGGAGGGGAGTGTTTTTTGGAGCTGAGGGTACCTGTGTACAGCTTGCTTCGGGTCATCAACTTTTGGCTAGCTTCCACTTCATACTTCTCAATGCTCTATGTAGATATGACTTTTTTTAGCGCTTTGTTTGGCACAAGGGTGTTAGCTAGCATCTGTCCAGCCTCTTGGTTCTCTGCAGCTGTCAAGCCCTTTAAGGGTTGCCATTTTCCTCGCTTGTTAGGGGTTCACCGTTTAGCCGATGGTGTTGCTGTATCTGGAGTTTCTAGACGCTTCTCTTTGTGGGTTAGGCCTTGGGTCCGACTAGGGTGATTGCAGGTCTCCTTTTCCTGGGCTTTGGGCCTCGGCTGGGTACTTTTTATTGGTATGCTTGGTGTGCTGCAGGATTAAATTTTAGGATGTAGTGAGCTTCACTTGTATGATAGGATGACTCGTTTTCTTTTGTTCGTAAGATTAGTGTGAGCTTAGTTTGGGACTACTGCTCTATGTACTTGTTTAGTAATTTATCTAATGAATGAATTTACTTTCTCTAGCCCAAAAAAAAAAAAAAAAAAGGCATCAACCGCTCTTATCAAATCAAGTTAATGTAATCATCGCCCAAATGTTCATTGCATTGGTAGAATTAGTAGCACCTTGCCTGCATGCCTGCCTGATCCCAAGTCTTGGTTCTTTTTTTAAAAAAATAAAAAATAAAAGCAAATTTTGATATAATATTAAAATTATAAATAACTTAGAAGTCACTCATTGGATTCTACATTAATTTGAAATTGACTCAAATCTAAATATGCTTAAAGTTTACAATTTCAGTTTGAAAAATAACTAAGTAGGGGGAACACTACATCATAATATTTTTTATCGAACATAGTAAGTGAATTGGACTGGCAATTACGAACTACATATCGGTTTGAACAAGCAATTACAAACTGTCGGTTCGAAGAACACCCAATTGGAAATATTTTTTTATGAAAATTTGTAAGTATTTTACTTTTAAACAAAGTCAATATAAACCAAATCAGAACCAAAACTAATCAGTGAACTGCTAGAAAAACGGTCTGACCTGACTTGGGATCATGCTTAGGAGATATCATCCAGGTATAACCCAAAAAAATTTGAACCAATTAATTATAATTCAATCGGTATTGAAATCATTTATTAAAAATTTGAAGTTCGAGGGTTTCCATTGAAACTAATATAACACAAAAAAGAATTGAACCTAAAATTGAGAATCATGCCATTTTAAGTCACGAGCCTTGGCACTGTCCTTGGATTGGAGCTACGTGCGGGAAAAAAAAATGAAATAACGCGTGCTGCAAAAGATGATCACGAAAAGAGATTCGCAAAAACTTCCAAAGTTCTGTTAATAATCTCTGAAAAACGCGTCAAAATCTAATTTTCAGAGCGACTTCTGGCAAATGGTTGCCTTACACGTGTAGCCCATACGCGGCATCTCAGCTGTTCTGTCAATTATTCTCGATTAACAATATAATACAGGAGAAAAGTTTACAGCGCGATTATTTTTTACTTTAAAAAATATTGGTAATATAATAAAATTTTAATTTTAATTAATAAAATTTTATTATTTAATTTTTATTATGTAAAATATAATTATTATTACTAAAAATTATAAAATTATTACTATTAAAATATTTTTGCGGACTGAAAATTCAGTCTAACTGTCTCAATAATATATTATAATGTAATGCTACAAATTTGCTGACTCTCTAGGTGTGCTCCGTTCACTAACGAGTCAAGCCTACTTTTATGCTTGGCAATTTTTTAGTTAATTCACAAAAATAATTCTTTTTGTTTTATTGTAGTCCAAATTATGTGACATTCTAGGATGGAGTCACATGTCAATGTTTGGATGGAGTATTTTACTGTAATTAATTTATTAATTTTTTATACACTTATTTTTTCATTTTTTAATTTATTTTTTTGTTTATTGCAAGATTTATTAAATTGTGAATTATATAATAAGTGTAAATTTTTTTATTTTTATAAATTTTCAATCTCTTTTTCAAGACTAAAATTTGAGACTTTTAAAATAAAATTTTAAATTTTTAACTATTATAATATCTCTTAAAAGGCCTTTTTTTTTTTTTTTCCTGATGTATAATTAAGTACAACTTTGGGAGAACTTGTAAAATTTCGAGCAATAATGATAAATACAAGGACAAAGAGAAGTAAAGGCAAGTATGAATTACGAGAATTAATATTTTTATGGGGACATGCTTACCAGAATCTAGTACATACAAGCACGAATATGATAGAAGATAAGACATTAAAAGTTTTCCAATTTTTGGTTTCACTTTCCTATGCGGAAAACACATAGTTTGAGCTAAATATGACACTTTTTGTCAATTCTTTAATTCAGTTTTCTATTCAAGTGTGAATTATATTTGCTATTTTAGAGTTATTTTGGAGTTATGCCTTATATTATTAGCAGATACCCCAACTGAAATGTAAATAAAAGTTCAACATTTACCTATAATTCACTAAAAATTAGGACTTAAGGAAAATTTAATTATCGATAATAATAAGCAACAGCCTTTTTTACCCTAATTAATGGTTGCTTATAATAAAAGACAGTAGATTCAAGTGATTAGAGCATCATTAGGTAACTCAATTTTAAATAGTATAAATTGGCAATAATTTATTTAATAATATTTAATAACTCTTCTTTTTATTTACTTATCTAATGATTTATATTATTATGTGTCTAAATGATCCTAATAATTATAAACCACTTAATTTTTTCTTACAATTATTGGAGTAAAGACCCATTTTAGATCTTGGTCATCAATATTAACCAATCTTCTTTAAACATGAGAGTCAAATAGAGAATCTCATATGCACTCTCTTTTTTTCCTCCATGCATAAAGAAACATCGGGTTATAGATATGGTTACTTACATTGTCTCCCATTTAGTGCTAAACCACCTTTTTTAATGACCATACTCTGATTTTGGTAATTTCAATTAAGAAAGATAAAAGAATGGAAAGATTACATGAAATCTTTCTTAGGGCCATTTCCTTTCTTACTTTAGAAAACTAAGAAACTCCAAATTAGTTCTTCTTCGGTGATTATAAGTATGTGTGCCACTCAGTTTCTTCTTGCCCCCATCCCTACTCTTCTCATCTCTCTCAGCCCTCCTCCCCAGTTACTTCTTCGTACTTTTTTTCCCCCCCACTGTTCTATTTATTAATTTTTCTCTTACTTTGTATTTTTGTTGTTTTCACGGGTGAAAGTGAACCGACCAGGCTCAACATCAAAGCTTAGTAACCACAGATATCCAGCATTCAAGTCCAAAAACTTCACCCTTCATCTCTCTCTCTCTCTCTCTCTCTGAACCCTTTATATATATATACACATATAATTCAATTTCATTCACAACCTTACAAACCAAACCAACCTTCTCACTCATTGCTCTCTACCCCAAAAAACAAAAAAAAAAATGCAAATTCAACCCATTACTGCTTCCCTCTTCAGCTTCTCCCTCTGCTTCCTATGTTTGCTCAATGTAAGTGTAATCCTATTCATTGTCCAATCAATCTCTTAATTGTTGTCTTCATGGATTTTTTTTCTTTTTTTTTTTTTTTAATTTTAATATGTATGTTGCAATGTAGGTGAGTATTGGCAATGCCAGTGAGTCAACCGCAGGTGAGAATCCTTTCACCCCAAAGGCCTCCCTAATTCGGTACTGGAACAAGGAGATCCATAACAATCTGCCAAAGTCTCAATTCTTTCTATCCAAGGCTTCTCCGATGAGCGCCGTGGACGCCGCCGCTTTCGCCAAACTCGCCTCCCAGAACGCGCTGTCCACTCAGCTCCCGGCCTTCTGCTCCTCCGCCAAGCTCTTCTGCTTCCCTGACTTGGCGCCCAGCCTCGAGAAACATGGCAAAGATTCAAGCTTTGCCATTTATCTCAACAAGAACTTCACCAATTACGGCACCGACGCGGCCGGCGGGCTCAGCTCGTTCAAGAACTACTCCGACGACGAAAATGTCCCCGTCGATACTTTTCGCCGGTACAGCCGCGACGCCGCCGGCCACAGTGACCAGTTTGCCAATTATGCCCCTAATGCCAATGTTGTCGACCAGAGCTTTAACACCTACGGCTCCGGAGCCACCGGCGGCACCGGCGACTTCCAGAGGTACAACGAGGAGGTGAACGTCCCAAATCTCCGGTTCACGAGTTACGCCGACGATGCCAATGGAAGGGCCCACTCGTTCTCTTCTTACACGGGCGAAGCAAACGCCGGCAGTCAGAACTTCGCCAGTTATGGGAAGAACGGAAATGGGGCCCCCAACGAGTTCACGAATTATGGGAAGGATTCGAATGTGATCGGGTCGGGTTTCTCTAACTACGGCGAGAATGCAAATGGGGCTAATGACACCTTCAAGAATTACGGAACCAATGGGAATGTTCCCGAGAACAACTTCAGGAACTACGCCGCCGGCGGAAATTCCGGCGTCGACAATTTCGCGAATTACAGGGACCAAGCGAACGTGGGTGACGATTCGTTCGCGTCCTACGCCAAGAAATCGAATGCGGAGAAGGTCAATTTCGCCAATTATGGAAAATCTTTCAACGAAGGCACCGACAGGTTTTCCGGCTACGGCGAGGGAGCGAAGGGCCACCGGATTGGGTTCAAGATATATGGAGTCAACAACACTTTCAAAGACTACGCCAAAAACGGCGTCACTTTTACCGGGTACACCAATGCGACAAGCTCTTCCACAGCTTCCGCGAAGGTCAGTGGCAGTCTCGTAAATAACTGGGTGGAACCGGGTAAATTCTTTCGGGAGTCTATGCTGAAGAAAGGGACCGTCATGCCGATGCCGGATATTAGAGATAAAATGCCCAAAAGGTCGTTTTTGCCCCGGACGATTACCTCGAAATTACCGTTTTCGACCTCCAAGATTTCTCAGTTGAAGCAGATTTTCGGCGCCGGCGATAATTCCAGCATGGAGAGCATCATCTTGGATGCGTTGACCGAGTGCGAGAGAGCGCCGAGCCCCGGCGAGACCAAGCGCTGCGTCGGCTCCGCCGAGGACTTGATCGACTTCGCCACCTCCGTGCTGGGCCGCAACGTGGTGGTCCGCACGACGGAGAACGTCAACGGGTCGAGGAAAAACGTCATGATCGGGAAAGTCAGAGGAATCAACGGCGGAGATGTGACCAAGGCGGTCTCATGCCACCAGAGTCTGTACCCTTACTTACTGTATTACTGCCACGCTGTCCCAAAAGTTCGGGTCTATGAAGCGGACATACTGGATCCGAATAGCAAGAGCAAGATCAATCATGGGGTTGCCATCTGTCACTTGGACACGTCTTCTTGGAGCCCCACCCATGGTGCTTTCTTGGCTCTGGGTTCGGGTCCAGGTCGGATCGAGGTTTGCCACTGGATCTTCGAGAATGATATGAATTGGAGTATTGCCGATGAATGAACTGACGCCGTTTAATTTTGGGGGCATGCATTTTTTTTAGTTTTAAATTTTTAAATTTTTTTATATATAAGTCTTAAAATTTTTTTAAAATTTTATTTGAGTTATATACTTTTTTATTTCTTATCAAATCAGTCCATCCGTTATCAAAAAGTGATCAATTTATTAAAAAAACTTTTTGACCTGATAAAAATTATTTTAGAAAAGATTAAATACACAAATTAAATTTTTTTTATCAAAAAATATACACGTTGCGTATTTAATTTGTGTATTTATTAATTAAAAAATATTTAATGTGAAAAATTTGTTGATAGAAAAAATATTTAATTCTTATATTTATTTTTTTTAATAATTTTTATTAAATTAAACTTATTTATTAACAGATTGACTATTTTTCGTAAACGAAAGGACTGATTTAGTAAGAAATTAAAAAATTTATAACTCAAATGAAATGATAAAAATATTTAAAACTCATATATAAAAAAGTATAAATGTTTAGAACTAAAAAAATTATATATCCTATTTAATTTCTTTTCTTTCTTTTGAGTATTTTGGGCTCGAAACCTTTAGCTATGCAAACTTTTTAGCTGCTGGCTCGTGCTCAGGTTGGTTATAATTATAATTTGGTCTACTATTTGTTTTTAAGGTTTTTATTAAGACTTTTTTTAATTTAATTGAGTTAATTACGGGTATCCAAATTTTTAAAATGATTAGGGTTATCAGGTTATGTTCTTTAAGTTACATGGGGCATGCTTATTATTGTCATTGTTATAATCATCGAAGTATAAATCTCTCTTTGATGATCAGTTTCTGCCTTTACAACTATTCCTCCATGCATCAAGTGCCCCACTGCCACTTCTAAGTATCATATTCTACATTTTTTTAGAAAATACTATTAATTAAGATAAGTGCAAGCCAACCAGCCCTTGTTAGGAAAAATTAGGTTTATGTGAGTTAGACACGGTTTCATGTTTAAGTCTTTTTAAGTGTATTATATGTTTCAAAATCAGAGAATTTAAAGGATTCATAAAAAAATTTGTTATTGTATCATAGTTCCAACTTGCTTCGTCCTGTTTCAACTGCTTTTCACTAAAATTTTGAGCTTAAAACTACAAAGTTGTGTATTCTTTTTGCATTTTTGCCACTTGAATATGCGAGCTCCGATCACAATGGAATAACTCAAGTATAAAAAAAAAAAAAAAAAAAGTGTTACTAAAGATGCTTTTTGTTATCAAATTACAATTTATCCCATGATGAACCTTTTATTGAGAGGATTGATGTTCGAATTTTATTTGTCTCACTCAGCTGTCTCTTTTTTAACAATAGGCTATCACAAAAAATTACATTTTATCCCGTGAAATAGGACTGTAGGAGTACCTATTTGGTTTCATTTTGTTGTCCTTGTTCCCATTCCGAAGAAGCAATAAAACAGAGATGCAAAGCCACAATACACAGATAGATTCTTTGGAATCCAACTCCAATTTTTTGCCCTCTTTTCTGAACTCTTTAAACGTAAAACCATGTGGCCAAAAGAAAAGATGAGGTGGTCCACAGCCATATATATTATATGGTTCATCCAATTAGTTAATACTTAATAGCCATATATATTATATAGTTCATCCAATTTCTGCTGGGAAACGGCCATGATAGACAGCCTGTCCTGGTGGCTTTTTGCCCCTCTATTTATTTTTTTATTTTGTCTAATGCAAAGAATTTACAGTGCTAACTGCACGTTATAGGCGCAGAATTTAAGTGGCTATCACCGATGATTTTGTTTGGTTTTTAGGAAACCTTGCACAAACTTTCATGACCTGACTCCTTCAAGCAAAGGTGTTATCACAAGTTGGTGTGGACAATGGCATGAGAATTGATAGTTTCCGGTTCACATTTTTTGTTATTTTCTCCACCTAGCTCACCTGATTTCACTTTGGGTTACTGTATCAAGTGTTGTGTTGTGTGTTTTACAATTCATTTGTTAATACTTGTTTTTTTGTTTTAGTTAAAAATTCATCCCTATAATAACAAGAATATGATAATCTTTTCGAGTGAATTTTATGACTTCTTATCTGACTCTTTACTATTGTGCTGATGTGGTGTGGATAACCTTAAAAAGAAAAATCGTGAAAAAATATTTGGTAGAAGAAATATTCTAATAGCTATACTCTGACAAGAAATAATGGCATGCAGCTCAGAAGATGCTCCAATTATTTTTCTATTATATTCCATCAATGATCGATTGCAATAATTATATCAAATTCTAGAACTTATTAAAAAAAACATTAAATGTTTTCAATTTAATTACAAAGGCACTTAGAAGTTCTAGAACATCTGATATATGTGTCCTGCGTACTGTGTAGAACTCTTCCCAAAACTAATTTTTTTGGCTCTTGATGATAAGGTTTCTAAAGATATACAATCAGCGAAACCTTTCAATAAATTGCGATATGAAAAAAAAATTTGATGAAATGGACGCTTCTATAGACATTGGATAAGAAAATATTAAAAAGAATCAGATTGATATATTTTGATTGATGTATGAATTCCAAATTGATTCTAATTTAATAATTTTTTATTTTTTAATTTTTTATTTTACCTGTTCTTTGTGCTTATGTACAAAAACTCTACTCTTCCAAGTAATTGATTTGAAGGGCTAAAGCATCTAGATTTTGCTTTTCTTAGCTACTCAATGTTGAATGAAGTCCCATGTAGTTGTGACCCTAATTGACAGAATGACCCTAATTTTATACCCAACACTACTAAAAGATAATTTCTTGTGATTTTTTTTTTTAACATTCAAAATAATTAATAATTAATCTGTTAAATATTAATAATAATAAAAAATGACGTGTCTTAGAATATTGCACATAATACTTTACACTCAAAACTCACATTTCTATAAGTACTCACTTATTTGTGAGATTTTATAAAAAAATGAGAGTCTAACTCTCAACCTCCCTCAAGAAATTACGTTCTTTTAATTATTTCGATTAAGTCAATGTGATTAATCTATGATAAATTAGTTGTCTTTTCATATTTGGTATGGCCAAGAAAATTAATTTTAGTCGGCGCATGAAAATGACACCTGAACATCAAACTATAAAATAAAAAATGAAAAAAAAAAGGATTTAATGACAATTGACTAGTGTCTACTGGTGCACTTTTGAGAGTGGATGAGGACCAATAAATTGACAACCTATCCGCTTCAAACCAACACACAAACGCGCACACAACAATATTTTATTTCAATGGGTCATCAAATAGAATGATATCAGCATTCATTTGTACACTGTGAACTATAAGCAGCGCCAGAGAATGTTAAATATTTGCTGGGACTTAACACATTTGATGGAAGAATCTGTCGTCATTTTCAATTAAATGTACATTTTTGTTGTAAGAATTTCATACACAATGTATTCATAAACTTTACTTAACAGCTTATATTTTTAGGTTAAACAGTTTTTTAATGCAATATCAAAATTTTATGATTGAGATGTTTTTTTTGTTCAAACTGTATTGCATTTAACTATAAATTTCTACATGTTAGATAGTTGTCAAGTTCACCATTCAAATAACTACACTATAATTTATATATAAATTAAATATTTAAGAGCAAAATTTTATTAGGTGAGAGCAGAGGAAATAATAGGAGTAATTGACTGCAACAGTTGACAAGGATAGCAAACTGTCTTTTTTGTTTATGGTTTCAGCCCAACGAGTTTGTACGTAAAAAAACATATTAGAATTTAATATGTCATTCATTAATAGAACTCACTCGACAGTTTTTAAATTTTTGAGTTAGAACAGTTTTTTGATATTGTTGATCCATGTCCCGCCAAGTTCATATGAGAATATCTCAAAAGCTTTTTAATAATTCTTGTGATGAAATACTATGAACAATTCTAGAAGGGAGGTTCTATGAATCCAACTTAATAGAAAATCAAAATTATTGGCCAATGTCATCCACTAGCAGGTTAATTACAAGAAAATTAAATCTTAATTAGCAAAAATTTTGTATCAAACAATATGCATTAATGTTTTGGCTGACTTGGTAAGAATTTATTGAGGCAGCATAGATAAGAAAGAAGTGCTGCAGACACAATTATGATACCAACACCGTCTGGGGAAGGCATCGTTGCATCGCCTCACTTCGCCCCAACTGTCCAATCCCACTGGCTGGCCAGTATCCTATACACTATCCGATTATGCAACCTTGTCTGTTACCATATTTATATACATGTAGTTGTCACAGACTGGCTCCGTATTAACTATATCATTTAATGGTTGTTTTCTCGCATTTATTTCGAGGGTCATTTCAGTAGTCCTCTAATTAATTATGATTAATTCAGCCACTTAATTTTTTTTAGCACAAAAAATATCTATCTCGTGTATATCGATTATTAAATTTATAAGTTAAGATCAGAAAAAATTTTCACTTTAAATAACTCATTCAAACACTAATAAATCCAAACACTAATAAATCCAAACAAATTTTTTTTATATTTTATTATAATTTTAGTGAATTTTTAAACTCGCTATCGTTGTTAACAAATCCCCGGTTTGAAATAGATATTTGACCACTACATCATTCAGCCGCTTAGTTTGAAATAGATATTTGACCCTAGTTTACAAACATGTGATTAAATTAATGATTGAGATTATATATTTTTTTTCTAAATCCGTATCGGTCTTGCCATAAAAATTCATGTCCGCGGAATATTTCTTCAATTAAATAATAAGTTTGAAGAAATTTACTAAAAAATGAACCTTTTTTCACTTTTTTTTTCCCCCTTCCTGGGAGCTTATTGTCAAACGCGTCATTACCATAGAAGAAATTTACCAAAAAAGGTGCCTCGTTTGACTATTTTTCCCATTCTTTGGAGCTTACTGTCAAACGCGTCATTAGGTTTGATGTGTTGCCAAAAGTTTTGATGCTTGTTTTGATGCTTTGACCTAGGACCCATGACTAATATTTTGATTATTGACGTTCAAATAAAAAAATGATTCTTGAATCCAATTACATGAACGTTAGAAAAGTGAGAAGCAAAATTAATTTATTATAATCAATTATTCTTTTTTAATTAGACGTTTAATATTTGTATTTCATTTTTTCTGAATCTTATATTTTTTTTTCAATTTAATTTGCCGTACCAAAATTTATTGCTGCATTTGGGAAAAGAGTCTCATTATTTGGACGGGACCCTTTGACAAAGAAGAGATACACCATCTTTTATTTTGACAGATTGGTCTCACAATTAAGAGGGTTTGCTCCTTCAAAATAAAGGAAGTGTATTTTTTCAGTCATAGTTATCTATCCAAATAACTTTCCCTATGTCCACTATTAGGTCCAAACAAACAAAAGCCATCCCCTTTCTCTTCTCATTGTGGTGCATCCATGTGTTTTTTCCCTAAGAAAAAAGTTATCCAGACGAATAATTTTACAGGAAAGATTGATTTATTGTAAACCTGCAACAATAAAAGATTGAAAATTAATTTACGACATGATTATGGATCACTCAACTCCTGAAAATTATAAAAGGAATCAATTTTGGGTTCAGCTTGTGGATGCATAACATGCTCGAAATAGAAACATTTGTGCTAGTTTAAGTGACCACTTGGTCTTGAAATTTTGGAAAATTATATAATCGAATCTCACCACTCCTCAGAAAAACAAAATGACCATATCAAGTGATATGAGATGCAATACACATCTAAAAACTCTCTTCATCTTCCCTCTGTCGGGGTCTTAGGACATGAAAAAACCATCCTCTGCCACTAGTTACCAACATTTAAAAATTAATTACTGGACAGTTTGAAAATTTGCTTGAAAGACATTGGTGGATCCACGCAATGGGTAATTGCCACCCTCAATTTTAGATTATTTATTATAATAGTTAAAGAATACACAACCAACAGCATTTAGCCTAGTGATACTAGGCTAAAAGCCTTTTGTCCGCCTTCAATTTCTTGCACGCCCCCCTCCCAAGTTCGACTCTGGCTTTCTTCCCTTTTTATTTTTTTCCTTTACTCTTTTGTTCCTTTGCCTTTTTTTTTTTTTTTTCCAAAGAAACTAGTTTCTTACTTTTGATTTCTTCGCTTTCTTTCTTTTTATTTTAATCTATTTACTAAAATTATTTTAATTTATCTTTAAAAATATTTTAAGAATTTTTTTTTATATTCATACTATCATTTTAATTATTCTTTATATTCATATTATCACTTTTAAAAAAAAATATTTTTTTGTTTTAATGAAATAAATTATTAGTAAAGATTGTCATTAGAAAGAACAAGATTTAAAAACACATTATATATCTAAACATATATTTATTGATAAATTCACTTCAATTTTATTAGTTATAACAGTTGTAGTAAATATTTTTTTATAATGAATATTATGAAGAATCTCTTACACGATCACATGAAAAATAAATGACTAAATATTTAAATGATTACTTATACAAAAATTTTATTTGATTGTATAAAAAATGCAAAGACAATTTTAAAATTTTAGAATTCACATGATATAATTATAATATTTATTATTCAAAATAATTAATTTAATTTTTATTATTGTATTTGTATACATAACGTTTGCTTCTCTAAAGATTTTTCTAAATCCGCCACTTTTGAAAAAGGAGGAAGACATGCGGTGTGCCTTCATATGTTTTAGCAATGTATGTTGACATGCATCCATATTTAGCGGATAATTTCTTGGTAACATTTGAATCATAATGAATGCAATAATAATAGAGTGTTGTTAAGGAACACGTACTTCTTGTTAGCTGTTTCATCCGTTGCAATCTAATAAACCCCTCAATTATTGACCAGTGATATATAGTACAGAAATTTCTTTTGTAATTTTTTACGAATTAATTTTTTTTATCGATGTGGCAAAAAATCTTTTATAATTTTCTTTTTATTTTATAAAATTAGATTTTAAGTAAACTTAATATTACTTTAATATTTGAAAATTTTCGTGAAGTTTTGTAAAAAAATTTTCGTAGTATTTATCTTTATTCTCAGTTATTTTATCTGTTTCATCTTTGAAATCAATTAGACCCTCAATTATTTCACCCTGCTTTCGCCCGATAATGGAACTAGTTTTACTCAGTAAGCCGCAGAATTCATACCCTTTTTTTTTTTTGTTCGGACCAACATAATTCAATCCTAGATGATCAATTTTCCCCTGATAAGAGTACTCTCGCGTTTAAGTAAACAGCAAAGTTACGTGTGTTGAAGATAAACATAAATTTTCACTGTTGATGTGATCAATTTGACACGTTTTATATGCAAATTTATACAGTATATTATTCATAATCATTGATTAAAAATTTTTAATGTTTTGATATTTTGTAGTTGTATCTGATGACGACGATCATAAATGTAAATTTGTAACTAAAACACATTAAATCGATCGCGTTCACGGTGCACCTGCGTAGCCAGTTTCCACTCCACCTAGATTATAAATTAAAACCTATATATATACTGTTTCTGCCACTAAATAGTTCGCCGTCCTTCGTCACGTATAATGATTGAAAGGCCGGTATGCACAATTAATAGATGCTCTACGTAAAGCACTAACAAGCTAAGTGGCTGATGCCAAATATATATATGATTGGTCTGCTGGTACTCCTATGAATTTCTTTGCTTCAGTTGAATATTGCTGTATTCTATTTATAATTGCGACCAGCTGCTTGTGACAATTTTAAAAAAATTAGCAGAAATAATACTATTTAAATTTATCTGCTGACAGTGGGGCAGAGCCAACATGCTCAATTTCTAGAAGTTAATTATACAGTTTGAATATAAATATACGGTATACTGAAATGCCTGGTGCCCATATAAAAATGTTTAATATTGGGTATAAAGTTTATGCACTTGATTGTCATCAGCAATTGGAGCTGTAGTCAAATGTTTTGAAAATTTTCTTCGGTTGCTTTCATCCTCCAAGTAGGGAATAAAAATAGTAGAATAAAGTTTGCTGAATGATGTCTTATTGCTGCAAAGGAATCCAATGGAACGCAAATTGACCACTAAGTGTTTTTTCTTCTTTTTTTTTTTTTTTGTTCATCCATATTGAAATTGACCTTTTGTGAAAATGTGTTTGAAACGCGGTTTAGTTAAGCTTGGTTGGTTTAGGTGATTTTTCCATGAAATTGCATACATTTAAGATACACCAATTGCATGGCACTAGTGAAAGACTTGTCTTATGTTGTGTAACATGTGCATGCATAGAAAAATTTACATTGCGCGCATTCTATTTAGGAGGCGATAACAAACTGCATACATTCCATAAAAGACTAGACCCATATTACATAATTTTATTAACTTAAATCAAAAGGACAAAGAACCACGCAGTGTTTAGTCCGCCGTGGTGCGGTTTGTACTACGTATTGCAATTTTTTCCGACTAATGTAGATCTAGTTAGTACCTCGAGTATAAATAGGTCTAGTAACAGTCCGGTAGGTGATCTGGGGATTTGTATCTAGTTTGTTAAAGGTCATTTCGACCAGATGATGTGTAGGGCTTTGAGCCGATGTGTTTTCCTGCTTGAAGCAGGTACTCTCGACGCTTTTGCGTTAATTGTTTCGATATACTCTTCTCACTGATTACTAATACAATGATTCAGTTATGGTAAAAAAATAAAAAAAAAAAAAGACAAAGAACCACGCAGGGCAAAGCAAAGCCCACCTCCCCCCCCCCCCCCCCCAAAAAAAAACTTGAGTGGGTGTTTAAAAAAAATGTAAGACAAGATTAATATCGTTAGTCCTCTTGTCACCAGTGACAACCCTACAAATCCATCTCAGTTGTGAAACGAAACCAGGCCCTTTGGAAATAAGTCCGCAGCCAACAAAGTTGGATAATCCTTTCCGTAATTTTGGTAGCTGCCTTTAACATTGTATCTTAGGCTTAGGGAATCATGTTTAGTAACATGGACATGCCTACATGCCTGCCAGTGCCAGCTACCTACCTGCCTGCTGCCTCATAGTCATATTCAAATTTAAAGACCTAGCCAACTATTCTGTTCAATTGATAGTAGACACTGAGATGGTATAGAGGAAATTGATCACTGCCAGTCTGGCCTGATAAGGAGATATCGAGATGATTGATGACAAAAGGACTTTGTTATTTATAATAACTAGTCTTAAAAACATTTTTTTAGACCAATATCTTACAAGAGGAGAGAAACATATTTGACACATATAAGAATATAAGACTGTACTATCACAATTAAATATGTAAGAAAAGAGATATATCTCTTACACATATAAGATTGCACATAATAATTAATCTAAAAAATATTTTTTTTATATTATTATTAAATCTGATTACCCCAACAAATTACATTTTTTGGTTGAATGATTTCTTAATATAATATCAAAGTTTTATAATCAAAAAATCTCATATTAAATTTATTCTGCCCTCACAATCAACTTTGAATTTCAATTTAATTGTGAATTTTTATAGGTAAAATAAAGTAAGTTTGTCAAGCTTTTAGCCCAATAGACTTGTGCTTGAAGGGCGTTTTAGAATTTAAGTTGAATGATTTATTGACAATGATCTTGTTTTAGTTTTTTTTTTTCTATTAATTAACTGTAACTAATGCTTGAATTTAATCTGTCAGGCTGAAGGCAATATCATTGATTCTATATGGTATTTATCATTTCTAAAGAGTCTCTCACACATTGAAGTGGTTCATTTGACACTATGGATATATGTGATGTGACCTAGCCTGCAAAACAAAGTAGATTGTTGCCATACCACATCTTCCAGAGTAATATGTTTGGCCTTAATTACTCTGCCCTCCATAAATTTCTTGGACATCGTAGCAGGCAACGGGGAATGGTTTAGAAACTGGAAGAGGACAGCATTGAAAGTCGGGGGTGCCCGCACCCATTCCCTTAAATGCGGGGCTCATAAATTGGGGCATTAGAAAAACTAGGGGCCGTAGCCCCAGACAAAAAAAGTCATAAGTCTTCTAGTTTAAAACCAAAAAAAAAAAAAAAACAACTATCTTTCCCTCCAAATAAGGGGTCTCGTTCTCTCTGACTATATCTTCTGATTATAAAATTTTATCTTGGTAGTCGAATTTTTAAAAATTTAGGTTTAACTTTAACATTGGTTGTTTTAATGAGAAGATTTTGTCCCATTTCTTTCTTTCTTTCTTCTTTTTCTTTTTTTTTTTTCCCTACAAGAGACACGGAGGAAATTATAAAATCAGCAAGACAACAAAGAGAAACTCAAACAGCATAGTCACAAAAACGAAGGCAATGTAACTCCTTTCGAAACAGCCACTCTACTCTTATCCGCACGAAGTAAGAGAAGCAAATCAGCTAGTGGATTGTCATAAATGGTGAGCAAATCATTGATCTTTAGGCCCATAATGGTAAGGAAATCGGTACAATAATTATCCTCTCTTTAAATGTCATTCATGACTAGTGAGTGTTGGTGCAAGTGGTAGAGACTCGTCATCGTTTAATCAAAGGTCTCGAGTTCGAGTTCTTGGGAATGTAGTCGCGTTAAATACTCACTGGAAGACCTTTGTCGTCATTTGAGGTCCTGTCCGGGTCAATCCAGATTAATCAACCTATTGGACTGAATACTGTATGATTTTAGACAAAAAAAAAAAAAAAAAAATTGTGATTCATGCGAACTTTCGAAGCTTTTTTCAGGTAGCTATAGCATTTAGCTTCGCCCCAATGAATTTCTTGCTGAAAACACAAAGAAACACAATGCAATTTAGCAATGAATCAACTCTGCTTGAGATTTGGTTTCAAAATTAATGCAATCGAAATGGCATACCGAGAGAAACTGTTGATAATAAAATTTCATGTAACATAGGGGAGGTATGCAAAAATTTAACTACAATAATGGGCCTAAAAAAAAAAGACGCACCATTTGGTTTTGGTCCGTTTTTGGCTTAATTCCACCATCAAGTGGTATTATTAGCTAACACACTGATGACTAAACTAAAATTCCTTATTAAAAAAATAATAATATTCTAATAAATTACAGATAAGTATCGAAAAAAAATTTTCTTAAAAGGTTACTGTTTAAGAAAATTATTAGTTCACCCATTTTATTTCTCACAAAAGCCAACTAAAATTCGAAATGCAACACTAAATGTTAAACTACAAGACCTAAATTAATGTATTTGATTCTTAATTGGTGAGAATTACTGTCATGTGCTGAATTCAATTTAGCAAACAATTGTTCTAGTTGAACTCCATATAAAATTATAGAATTTTTTTTCTCATTCCATAAATATTACACCACCAAGGAGTAGTGTAGAACAGCTGAATTTTTTTTTTCAGCTGAATTTTTAGTTAACAACTAAAATTTAAATCCTGATGGGAATAAACAGAGGAAAAAAAAATCTGTAGATTTGATGGGCCCAACTACTCGTTCACAACTTGTTTCTGCAGACCCAATTGGGCCTTATAGTAACTCATCAACTCTCTCCATCTAGCTAATCATTGAATTTTAATAAATCATCATATATGATAAGGTCTATATGACATGGTAAATCACATCTTAAAATCTCGAGGTTGAGTCTTGATCTCAAGCGGAGCTAATTAAAAAAAAAATCTTAAATTATGTAGACACCATTTTTGTGTAAAATATTTTTAACCGCAAAACTACAGAAAGAATCACACAACGAAAGACAAGTGGATTCGTGAGGCCTTGTCCTACATAATAAAAGGCCCAGGTTTCTATTCCTGGAGGCGTTAGCCGACTTGGGTGCATCAGGAGCAGATGGTCTCCTGAATATCTAGGCCATATAGCTACAACTTATCCACAAGTTTAAATTATCATTTGAAATAGTAATATAATAATAATCTAACATATTTTCGTATAGTTAAATTAAGTTTGATTTCTCATTCTATTCCAAAGACTCTGGGTATCCTTATCCCAATGTTGTGTTTGAAGGATTTGAATTATGTGAATGACAAGTTTAAGATTTGGTAATCACTGGGTGAGTTATAAGGAGATTTGTTCAGATTTAATAGTACTTGAATAATAAATATTCTTTATTAAAAAATTAAATAAAAATATCAACGAGTGAAATCTTGAATCATAACTACAATAACATACATATTAGATATTCACCTTTTTTTTCATATGATAAAAAAAAAATTCCACAAGTTCTAATTGACTGGAGGAGGAGACCTTGAGGCCAAGACAAGACAAGACAAGATGACGAGAATGTGTACCCGTTTTGAAGATTCATTACCACCAAATTCTTTTTTTTTTTTTTTTATCAATGAATTAGTTTTAGGCTTTTTTTATTATTATTTTTTATAAGAGAGATCGAAATGTTAAAAAATAATAACATAATTATTAACACTTAAATATATAATCAAAAGATTTTAATAGTGTGTTCAGACTAACTTTACAAAAAGTAGGGGATAAAAATTGCCATTTATCTTTGGTTCTTGACTAAATATATATTTTGAAATTTGAGAATGTGAATAAATGTTCACATTTTTCAAAAATAAAAATAGGATGATTTGGCTAGTACATATTAGAACCACATGATAATTTTATCTAAAAAAGACAAAAAGGAAGGAGGTTGATATAGTACTAGAATCTAAAGTTTTTTCAAAAGAACAAAAAACAAAAAATTAAAATTTCTTTTTCAAAAAAATGAGAAGTCCGTGGAATTTAAACTAACACATTATCTAGTCGCTTCTAAACTTTCATTTCATTTGACTATCTAACTTTTTACTTTCTTATTTAAATTTTTTATCTGAAAAGGCTTTTTAAATTCCCCTTATTTAAATTGCGGGTACAACAGAGAAAAAAAAATTAAAAAAGCCAACCAGCAAATTCATTTTCAATCCAATAATAATAATAATAATAATAATATAAATTGAAATAATTAGGACAGAGAAGAGCCAACAAATGACCGTTGCTCCAACGTTCGAAAATTCTCAAAAAACAAGTATTTCAAAAACTTGGCTCTTTACCGTTACCAACGGCCACTCTCACCGCTCGGTTTCCCTTCTTTCTCATCAAACAGATAGCCATGGTATCACCCAGACAGAAACTGAACTGAAAAAAGAGAAACCAAAAAAAAAAAAAAACAACCTTAAATTCTTTCTTTTCCTTTGTACTTTTTATTCGAGGCCAATGGCAACGCTGGCGCCTGGAGTTCTATTGAAGCTTCTTAATGGGATGACCACAGGGACTAAGCCGACCAGCGAGCACAGGAGCTCGCTTTTGCAGGTGACCGACATCGTCCCGGCGGATCTCGACGAGAAGAATCTATGGCCAAAACATGGATTTTACATAAAAGTGTCCGATTCTTCCCACTCAATTTATGTCAGTCTTCCCTCTGAGCAAGATGATTTTGTTCTCAGCAATAAAATGCAGCTGGGACAGTACATTTATGTTGATAGATTGGAGCCCGGATCGCCGGTTCCGGTTGTCAAAGGGGCAAAGCCACTTCCCGGGAGGCACCCGTTGATGGGAACCCCAGAAACGATAATGGGTCTCAGAGGAAAGGGGGAGAAGAGTGAGCAAAAGCAGAATTTACAAGGTTCATGCCACAGAAGAGGTTCTTGGGGAACTGGGCCTAATGGGATGACAGATGGGATTTCGTCTCCGATGGTTTTGAAGCCGATTCCTTTGGATTTTGACCAGTGTACGCCGGCGAAGCAACGAGCATGTGCTGTGAAAACAATGTCTCCCATGATGACCAGAGGAAGAGTAGGCAAAGATGGATGTGCAAGTGCTGCTGGTGGTGTTAGGGGTTCCTTTGGTGGTGGGATGCTGGTGAAAATGGTTGATTCTAAGGGAGAGAGTCCCGCATTGCTGAGGAAAAGCTGCGTTGCTCCTTCTGCTTCCATGTTTCCAAGAAGCAAAAGTGTCTCCGATCACGTGGCTAGGATCCCAATTAGTCCCTTCAACTCATCTGTAGGTACATTTTCCTCTTCTCTATTATAGTTTCATAACGTTTGATTGACCCATTGATAAAGTTCTTTCAGGAAAAATGTTGTTTTCTCTTTGGTAATATGTTCATTTGGTAATTAGCTTTTGTAAGAATTGATGCTTTCAATGGTCTGCAATTAACTTGAGAAAACAAATTTTCTGTGTTCTTTTTAGGAAAAGAAAAGCACAACTCCGCCTCCGTCTTTGAAAAACGCAAGAGTTGTAGCTTCTCTGAAAATGGGTGGTAATGCACAGAACTCCGCTAATTCGAAGGCCGCCACAGAATCACAGTTTCAGACCAGTAGCTCGGTCTTCGATAATAGTACCAGTCTGGCCTTTAACTTACCGGGAAAATTAAGCATTCTAGGCAAGGTGAACCTATATGATGATTCTTATTAATTCAATAGAAAGCTCTTGTTTTTGCCCTTATCTTTGCTAATGCTAATATTTAACAGGAAGCTGTGCAGCAGCGAGAAACAGCTCAGAAGATAGCTCTTCAGGCTCTTAGAGATGCTTCAGCCACGGAAACTTTAGTCCGATTGCTCAAGTATGAATATTTGTCTCATTAGTTGTTTATCCGGATGTTTGGATCAAGTTTTTAGGGTTTTTAGGGAAATGAGAATAGAAAAATGATGGTTATTTGCAGGATGTTTTCAAACCTGAGCAAATCTGCGAGAGCAGATGCTCCAGCAGCCTGTTTCGACAAGTTTTTGGAATTCCATCACCAAATAGTGCAAGCAGCGACCGAAATGGTTTCCATTCAAGCAGCTACTTCAGCTTATTCTGAAATTGCTCAGAGCCCAAAAGTTGAACAGAATGCTAAACAACATGAAGAAGAGTTCCCAATTTTACATGAACTTATCCACAATTCGGAACTCAACTCATCAAAAAGGAGATCAGCATTGTACAAGTCAATCAGTTCTTTTCCCGAAAAAAGCGAACACAAGGCTAATACTGGAAAACTGCTGAGATCAAATACTCCTCAGAAGACTTCTTCCGAACGAAAAGGACCGCCGACCACACCACTTGGAAAATTGGCCCTCGAAGCTATCACTGAGAATGATGAAAACAAGAAACCAGCCTGTTGTAGCTTGAGCAATACGATCAAAATCAGTAAGCAGATCGAAACGGAGGCAGGGAACTGGTTTATGGACTTCCTGGAGAAAGCTCTGGAAAATGGTATGAAGAAAACTAAAGGAACTGCAGATGGGGATGCCAAGAAAGTTCCACAATCTCTCATTCTGAAGGTTATAAACTGGGTGGAAGTAGAGCAATCTGATAGCAGCAAGCGGCCCGTTCATCCCAAAGCTGCACAGATAGCCCGGAAGCTGAGAATCAAGGTGAAGAACCCCTGAATTTGTTGAACCAAGAGTTCAAATTTGGAGGCTTCTGGCATTTTTTGCTTGCTTGTATTCCAATATTGTATTGCATTTGTTGGTTTGTACACGTTCTCTAGCTATGCTATTCCTCTTAAACTAAGCTTCTTGTATCCTTCATTCATTCACTAGCAATCCAGTTCCTGCACCACCGTGAACCCAGAAAACAGCTCTTCTGCTCAGAAATGAAATGTTCTCCTTTTTTTTGGCAATTCGCCAATATCGTAAGCTGCTGATGCTTAAATATAAAAAAATAGTACTATGAAATTAGAGAAAAATCATGCACAAGCATTAAAAATTCTCTCCTCATTTTCCGGTGTATGGTCATTTCTACATTTGTGGTTGTTTAAATCGTTATTGGTCTTAATTTCATCATTTTTCAAAGACTTGTCTTAATTTCACCAAGCCCAATTTTTACTCTCTTTTTTTTTTTTTGGAGCAAATTGCTCTGACTTGCTATATCTGAAGAGCTAGATTGAAAATTGTAGTTGAATTTGGCACCTTACACACACATAGCATAATGTGTTTTGTGGACTATTTAATAGAAACCAAATTAGCATGCTTAGATCAAACAGATGAAGTGTTCTTAGATCAAAACATCAGTAAATACTTCGATTAAGCCTCTGCAAGATTTGGGTAATCCTAAGAGTAATAATTATCATACGGATAATTTGATTTTGATTAATAATTGACAAATAAATACAATGATAAGACGCACTTTAAATGTTATAACAGAAATGATAGACTAAAGGAGTACACTTAACTCTAGTTAACTAATAAATAAATAAATATCTACTTGCTTATGAAGTCACTTACCTTAAGGAACAACATACATCAATAAAGTTTATCATAATTTTAGCGGAATATTCAATCTGTTGTTCTAATGCCATTTGACTTCGTGTGTTGTTGAAAGTAGTTGAGTACTTTATTTGTAAATTTCTTTTTCCTTAATAACCTCAATTATATAATGAGTTATATAATAAAAATAATTTTTTTATTTTTATAAATTTTATATCTCATTTTCAGAATTAATACTTGAGACGAGTATATGTAATATTGCAAATGAAGGACAATGAGATTAGATCCGTACATTTCAATTTTGGTAATGACCTGGGCATGGAGTTAGTGCTTTGTACATATTATTACTGCTTCAACATTCCAATTTCTATTTTAAGGTTTGCACAAGTGTTGGATCTATGTAACATACTGTGTTCGAAGCGGTTATACTGTTCTTATTTTTGAATCTTTTGCAACTAGTTGAGAAATTTTTTTTTATTTTTACTAACAAAAATATATGAATATAAATTGTTCCTATAATATAAGGACTCATCGTCGGAACATTGATAATAGTATACAATGTCATTCTCACTTAAAGAAAGACAATCTCCATTATGAATTCTACACACTATTAAACCATTTTTTGCTATAATTCGATTTTATGTAAGAATTGAAAACTTAACTAAACTCCACATTAAGTTGTGGAAAGTGGTAATTTTATAGTAAATTGTCGTGTATTTCATGTTAAGAATCTAAGTAGTTTGAGTTTCTGTAGGCTCAACTTTTTTCTGTCTAAAAAGTTGAGTGCTTGTTATAGTCGAGAAAGATTGAATGTGTTGTAGGTTTTAGATTCAACAATCGTTATAATTTTTAGTAGCAAAATTTCATTTGATCTATCAGTATCTGAGTAACGAGTATTTCCTTATAAAAATTAGTTAAATAAAAACATAACGGTGAGACAATGCCTCTCCTAACCCAAATGTGAGATAACTATGTATGATAATTAAAATACTTTTTATATATTTTTTTTTGTTGTTAAAAAATAAAAAAGAAAATGAGGTGGTTGGTAATTGCCAAAAAGGAGAATTTACGTAACATTTACAAAAGAAGTCACAAAGTTAAAATATAAGATTTGAATTGTTGAATAATAAAAAATATATTAAATTTAAAAATAAATGTATTATTATATTAATTATATATTTTTTACATATCTTAAACGTGCCAACGTAGTTTTTTTCTGGACAAAATCGGTTAAGTGTTCACTCCAAATGTACTTTCATTTTTTTAGGAAGAAATGGACTTTTATTGAGAAAAGGAGGGAAAAATTTGCAATGCTTGTCGCCGCTTCGGTAAGCCGAGATATTTCGGTGGCCAGACACAAGGAGTCGGATATCTCGGATAACCGACCAGTCGGTAGAAAACAGAGAAATCTTTGAACCGACAATCGGGTCTATCATCCTTCAAAAATCAAAATTTTACCACCCTCAATTCTCCAGATCCCCAATCGAGTCACCAGTATGGATCTTCTCCAAAGTTACAAAGACGACGACGAATTGGACCACCGCCATGAGGACCAAAACCCTAGCTCCTCACCGGATTCTTCTCCGCCGCGCCTCCTCCCGGCCAAATCCGCCGCCCCAAAGGTCGACGACACCATGCTAGCTCTCACGGTGGCGCGGGCCAGCCAGGCTCTATCCAAGCCCATCGACCCCGTCCAGCACGCCGTCGCTTTCAACCCTACCTACGACCAGCTCTGGGCCCCGATCCACGGCCCCGCCCATCCCTACGCCAAGGACGGCGTCGCCCAGGGCATGCGCAACCACAAGCTCGGCTTCGTCGAGGACGCCTCCATCGACTCCTTCGTCTTCGACGAGCAGTACAACACCTTCCACAAGTACGGCTACGCCGCCGACCCTTCCGGCAACGAGTACGTCGGCGATTTGGACGCTCTGCAGAAGAACGACGGGATTTCGGTTTATAACATCCCGCAGCAGGAACAGAAGAGGCGAAAAGTGGAGAAGAAGAAAGAGGCTGAGCAGGAAGACGCCGCCGATGAGGATGTGGGACCCAGCGCGGATGCTTCTGAAATCGATAATCCGGCGACGGATACGTGGCTGATGAAGAACAGAAAGAGCCCGTGGGCGGGCAAGAAGGAGGGATTGCTAGCCGAATTGACGGAAGAGCAGAAGAAGTATGCGGAGGAGTATGCGAAGAAGAAAGAGGAGAAAGGCGGTGGCGGCGGTAAAGGCGAGGCTGTTGTTGATAAGACTACTTTTCATGGAAAGGAAGAGAGGGATTATCAGGGTAGGTCTTGGATTGCGCCGCCAAAGGATGCTAAAGCAAGCAATGATCATTGCTATATTCCCAAGAGGCTGGTGCATACGTGGAGTGGCCATACAAAAGGAGTTTCTGCTATAAGGTTCTTCCCCAAATATGGCCATTTGATTCTCTCTGCCAGTATGGATACAAAGGTGAAGATATGGGATGTGTTTAATTCTGGTAAATGTATGAGAACTTACATGGGTCATTCAAAGGCTGTTAGGGATATTTGCTTTTCGAATGATGGGACTAAGTTTTTGAGTGCTGGATATGATAAGAATATAAAGTACTGGGATACAGAAACTGGGCAAGTTATCTCGACGTTTTCGACCGGGAAGATTCCATATGTTGTTAAGCTTAATCCTGATGAAGACAAACAGAATATACTTTTGGCGGGAATGAGTGATAAGAAGATTGTTCAGTGGGATATGAATTCTGGGCAGATTACTCAAGAGTATGATCAACACTTGGGGGCTGTGAATACGATTACTTTTGTGGATAATAATAGGAGATTTGTCACTTCAAGCGATGATAAATCACTCCGTGTATGGGAATTTGGGATCCCTGTTGTCATTAAGTATATCAGTGAGCCGCACATGCATTCGATGCCATCCATTTCACTTCATCCCAATACGAATTGGCTTGCGGCACAGAGTTTGGACAACCAGATTCTTATCTATAGCACTCGGGAAAGATTTCAGTTGAATAAGAAGAAGAGGTTTGCTGGGCATATTGTCGCTGGCTATGCATGCCAAGTAAATTTCTCACCAGATGGACGATTTGTTATGTCTGGAGATGGTGAAGGTAGCTGCTGGTTTTGGGATTGGAAGAGTTGCAAAGTTTTCAGGAAACTCAAGTGTCATGAGGGAGTCTGTATTGGTTCTGTGTGGCATCCGCTAGAGCAGAGCAAAGTGGCAACTTGTGGCTGGGATGGCTTGATTAAGTACTGGTGAGTAATCTACCTGACTGGAGCACTTTAGACAGAATCATCTGTTCTTGTATGGATATCTTATGTTCTTGCTAATTAAGATATTTTCTTGCGATTAGGTATGCTAAAATGTGTTTGTTCCCATAGTTCTTGCTTTGTGGCTGGGTGACCATTGACATTTCCAAAGGTTGGAAATTGCGAGAAAAAGAGGGGGGGGGGGTGCGGGTTGTGTTAGGGGATCAGATTGTAGGATTTCTTTGTATGTATGGACATACAGCCTGGTTGTGGTCTATATGATTTGGTTTTGACATTTTCCTTGCGATAAGTGACGTAAGATTTGTGCTGAATCTGAATGACTATTAATATTTCTAAAGGTTGGAAATTCTCCCCCCCCCCCTCCCCCCAAAAGGGTGTGGGGGGCGGGCGCTTGTCGAGGAGAGGAGGAATCTAGATTATAGAATTTCTCTGTATGTATGGACAGATCACCTGGTTGTGGTTTGTATGATTTTCTAGTGGTGGGTTTCGCGTGTTCCTTGTGATGCGTTACATCAGATTGATGCTGGATTGTGCAATTGATTTGTGATGGTGGGACAAGGTTTTATTTTATGTCTGTCTCCCTTTGTGGTGTCTTGACCCTATATCTTTCAATCGTGATGGTCCGACACATTTATTTTATGCCTTGCCTAGGACTCTACAACTGAATATCTTGGAAATTTTGCTTTCCACGATATAAGAAGTTGAGATTGGTTTACGATCTAGTCAAAGTTGTTTTGATTTTTTCTGTCTATGTGCCTCCGTTAGAAGAAAATTGAAGTCACCACTATGATTAAGAGGAGTGACGATTCTGATTGGTTTTATCATTCTGGCCATCATGGGACTAGTTTCTGTGTTAGATTATGAAGGGACTATTATTAGGGTAATACTTTATGGCTTTCTTAATCTTAGTAGTAGAACTTAGAAAATTGCAACCATTCCCACCTGTGCCTTTGAAGCACCAATCTTGCTGTTTTGAGTCACTATTGATAAGTGAGTCAATTGTACAGAAACTTACAATTTCCTTTCTGGTTTTCTATTGTGCAGGGACTAGTTTCTTTTTAAGTGTCGAATGGCTAATAACCCACTCAGTACTTCTTACCGAATACAAGAATGGGGCTACACATACACTCCATTGAAGAGAGTAGGAGGATCCACATTGCAACTTACTTATCCGAGGGATATTGAGTGCACAAATTGTAGGCTGAATGTCAATGTACCTGCAATGCAGGCACCTTGTGCTCTGGGATATGTCTTTCTGCATTATTTTTACAAGCCTCTTTTTTTTTTTTTGTTGCTATTGGTAGTCGTTTGAAGCAGAAATGTAACATTATTGATCACTTTTTTTGAGCTGGCTATTGGTCAAGTTTTTTTTTTTTTTTGGGGAAGGGGGGGAGGGAGGGGGGGAGGGAGGGGGGCCGGCGGTAGGTTAGAACGAGTTCTGTTCAGCTGTCTCTCTTCTCTACCACCCTACCCTCTCTCTCTTGTTGGTGTGATGCGTTCTTTTTCTTCCGCTAGTTTTAGCATAAGATGGATGGTTGATAATGTGATTTTGAAAGAGACTACTTGCTGCATATCTCCGGTACTAGCAAAGACCCTTTGCAACTGCCCTTTAGAGGAGATGGAATGCATTATCCTTGTAAAGCTATCATGAAACAATATTGCCGAGTTAAGCCCGGATGGGCATGAAACATGGGTGCTTTCGGGATCATACCAGTATCTAAAGGGTATACAGTATAAACCAATCTGTTTAGCAGGAACAAGAGCAACAAAGTTTAATACTAAATTTAATTAGGGTTGGTTTCATTCTTTTTCTTTTTTGGCCATTCTTTTTTATAGGTAGCCAATTTTTTTGGCGATGAATCAAAACTCCACTCCTGTTTTTAGAAGACAAAACTACTCCATACGTCGTGGAACTATATTTGCAAGTCGTAGTGGAATTGAGATTGCTGGACCCCTGAAACTATTTTGCTTCTAGGCAGCTCTATACGTCAGTGGACTGTTAATCTCTTGAATACTAATCATATTGGAGTTAGTGACACATCGCTTCTTCAATTTTTAGCATGGACTTAGGAATAGTTAGACACTCTTTGAAGGCAACGTGTATGCGGAGAGGTTGGCGTTGACACCAGTTGACACAGTGTGGGCCCAGGCATGGGCTAAGATGATGTTGCACAACATGTTCAATGGACCTCTATCAGATAGAACATGAGCACGGGCATAGAGGCTCAGATAGAAGGCTAGGTGATGGTCAAGTCCAAATGATTATCAGTCCCCCTAAGAATGTCAGGAAGTGGATGGAATTTTGTTAGCCAAGCATCAGAATGATGCGCTTTAAAATCAAGTTATGGCTAAAGATCGTGTAAGATAAAAATTATTGAGATCAAGTTGTGAATAAAATCGTGAAAAGATGAGTATTATCATGACTATAATTATGAGAAGATAACGATTATTTTTAAATTTTAGATAATTGAGGTATTCATTATCATACTTATAAATAGATGTATTACGCAACCATTTGATTTTGATTGATGGAGAAAGTTATCACTCAAAGTGGAGCGAAACACTTGTAAAAGTCATTCATAATTTCCTTTATATCCGTGAGAAAGTAAAAGAGGTTGCGTAGTAATTTTTTGTGATTCTTGTAAATGTGTGTGAGTTGTGTACTTAATTATGAGAAGTTCCATCGTCTATTTTTTTTTATGTGTGGTTTAACTGAAATTAAGCGTGATTTAATCCTATCAAGACGAAAACTTTGTGTGCGGTTTGGCAGAAATTTACTACCATTAAGGCAAAAATTCAAGTGCTGTGACAATTGTCCAAATTGCTTTCGTGTCATACTATTTATTGGGCTTTTAACATATAGAGGGCAGTTTTAGATTAATACAGACTTGTCATATAGACCTTTTATACTTAAACCAACAAATACAGTTATTTATTAACAAAATATAATTATTTTATCTACAATATGAAATAATAAAATTGAAACAATAAAATTAAAATCTAAAATAAGATGAATGCTGCTTGAAAAATTAAAATATAAATTTTATATTATATGGGTTAAATTTTTTTCTTGAATTTTTTTTTAAAAATTTTATATAAAATATCAATGTAAATAATTACATTTTTAAAATTTTTTTTGACATATTTTTTAAATTTGAATATGGCTGATTGGTTTGACGGGCCAATATGGGTCTAAAATTTTTCCTTTACATATACGGCTTGGCAGGAGCCCGATTTATCAGTTTCCAATTCCCGGAAGCCTTCCCTAAGACGAGCCTTGCAAAAATAATAAAAATAATAAAAAACGCACTATAAAATATTTTTAATTTATAATTTTTAAAAAATTAAAAATTTATTTTTAACAATATTAAAAAATTAATAATTATTTTTACAATTATAAATTTTAAATATTTTATAATACTATATATATATATATATATATATATATATATATATATATATATATATATATATATATTATTACTCTAAAATAATATTCTCCTTCCTTAATCAACTAAAAATAATAATAATAATAATAATAATTACCAGACCGTACAAAAAAACGTAGGCAAAAGATATGAAGATTTTAAATTTAACTCTTTTTTTTTTTAAGTAAATATAATTTATTTATAATTTTATATTATATAATAAGTATAATTTATTTAAATAAAAAATAATATTTAAATAATAATAAATTAAAAAAAATAAAATTATATCGAAAGACATATAATCGAGAAATATAATCAAGACTTGATAAGTTGACATTGACAAGAAGCCGAGCCAGTCTGTCAACGGTCAGTATTCAACCACGTATGCAAAACATCTTTTTTAAAATTTTATAGTTTTTGCTCTTTTTCCCATCAATTCTATTTGTTTATCTTCCTTACTGGCTTGCCTTTTCGGTTGCAGCAGGTGGTGACACGAGCGCCACCTCCCAGCAGGGCTCAAGGGTTCTTCTTAGAGAAACGAAAAGCTCTGATCTTGAGGTTTGTTTCTTTATGTTCTGTCTACCTTTTCAGGGTTTTTTTTCTTTTTTCTTTATTGTTATATAATGGTTGATTAGTGGACATAAAAAGATGGATTCATTAATCAGTTTACTCTTGACATCATACTCAATACCTCTCAAGAGACTTTTTATGTTGTCTAGATTACAGTTGTACTCACCTAAGTAGTTAAAGACTTAAGCTGATGTTATGAGTTTGGATGCAGTGCAAATCTCTGCCTACTGGGGCCATCAGAAAAAAGGGTAAGAGAGATCAGTAGCTCTTAGCTGACCCATTGGAACCTCTTCTCTTGGAAATAATGTTGTGTTTCCCAAATCAAATTTGGTATATCTTTTATAGCCCAATGGACTGTCAAAGACCTAGAACTGTGAGGCAATTGTTGAAGACACCTAACTAGTTTGAGAACAGGAAATTTCAAATATTGAAGATATTGAAGACTTTTGTGTACGGTGATTATGAAGAAATTCCTACCATCAGACTCAATTATGGACATTTCTATGCCAACTCCTATAACTTGTTGGATGAGTACAGTAACAACTTGCAAGGTGATAATCTATCACAAGCATTAGTTCCTCTTTGCGTTGAAACGGCTTAATTCCTGTGCCCAAACTCAAGCTGATCGAGTGCTTAAGGACAGAACATTAAGGGTAAGTGGGCATTACATTTTCATTTTGATGTTAATCATGAAATTGTAGCATTGTGCAAACCCATAAAATGTAAAAAAAAAAATTAATTGCACATTGCCTAGAGTGGAACATTTGAAAAACTAAGGATTCTCAAGCTTGATTACCTGAATTCAAAGCCCAACCTCAATTAAAAAGAACTTTTACTTTCTGAAATCTTTTTGCAAGATCATGTTTGAATAGCATCATTGAATTATTATTCTACTGCCATAAATAGAAATAAATTAGGCTTACTGATATTTTTGCACGTAGTTTTCCAAAGTATTAATATTGCCAACAACAAGAATTTGGCAAAGAAAGACTATAACTACTTGGTGCCTAATCATGTATGTGCAAGCTAAAATCCGGAGGAGCAATTGAATAATAAGTTCTGCGGTAATGAAGGCCTGCAGGTTTCTTGGCTACTAATTTTGACTCTTATGCAAATATGAAATATTAGATGGACAGGAACTCCTGAAAGGGGTGAGTTAGCCTATACTGATTTACCATTCAACAGACATTAGTACACTTAAGCAACTCGTTTCAACTGCATTCTTAATCTTCACAGCTTGAGAGACGAGCATGAGGCGACCATGTGCTTTGCTATTGTGCTGTATGGACTCCAGGTACAACTTAACAAAGACTTGATACTGAAAGTTGGAGGATCAATCAAATAAGAATTCTAAGGGTTTTCAGAAATATACACCTGATTGAGGACTTTGAATTTACAAATCAATTCTACAAATTTCATGTCTTGTAGTTGATCAGATTCTCGGTGCACTTGCTTATGTTTAGGTGAAACTGCAAATACCAAACAAACGCCTAAGAAAAGATGTAAAGATCAGAACTTTGCGATGACTAGGTGCACTTTTCTCATGTAAGTACAAAGGATCCTAGGGCTGATAATGATATAAGCCTTTGCCATCTTTCAACTAGCTGCTATGCTAACATACATTATAACTGTGCAGTTATTTGCAGAATGAGTCTAGTCATGGCCCGGTAATTGTTCCTGGAAGTTTGCTTGAGGAACTACCATAAAGGATGTGGACTGTATGATTTGGAACTTCAGTATCAGCAATATTTGGAGGTCAGTGACCCTTCCGCAATGCAGTTTTAACACCCAAGTTCACATAAGTGACTAAAACAAGGTTATGTTTGCAGCAGGTTTGTCAATGAAAGACATTCAAGCAAACTTTTTGGGAGGCAAGAAGTTTATATTCCAAATTATTTGATTATGCTGCTATTCGAACATGATCTCACCAAAAGTTTAAAAAAAGTAAATGCTCTTTTTAAGTTGAGCTCTGGTTTTGACTTCAGATAATCAATGTTGAGAATCTTTAGCTTTCAAATATTCCATTCTAAGCAATATGCAATTGAATTTGACCAAGTTTTTACAGCTTTGCGTAATTTGATGATTTCATTAGCACGATCAAAATGAAAATGTAATCCGCACTTACACCTGATGTTATTTCTTGAAGTGCATGATCAGCTTCAGTTTGGGCATTGGACTTGAAGTCGTTTCAACATAAAAAGGGACTGACGCTTGTGAAAGATTAGCATCTTGCAAGTTGTTCTTGTACTTGTCCAAAAAGTTGTAGACGTTGGCATAGAATTGTTCATCATTGCATCTTATGGTAGGAATTTCATCATTATCACTATACCAAAGTCTTCAAGATCTTTGATATCTGAAGTCTTTTCTCAAGCTAGCTGGACTCTTCGACAATTGGCTCACTAATTTCTGTTTGGAAAGCACAACATTATTCACAAGCTGAGAAGAGTTTCCAATAGGTAAGCTAATGCCTACTTATCTCTCTCCCCCTTTCCTGATTCCCCAGGTAGGCAAAGATTTGCACTGCATCTAAACTATCATATCAGATTTTACTACTTGTAAGCGAGTGTGATTGTAATCTAGATAACATAGAATGTGTCTTGCAAAGTTTTGATTGTGATGCAAGTGTAAATTGATTATGCTGCAGTATCCTGTCTATATAAGCTGCCGATTCACCAGCTCACTTTCTGTACCAAGTTTTTCTGTTTAAACCGACCAATGTGATATTGGGTTCATCATCTTGGCCATCATGTGACTGGTTTTTGTATCAGATTATAAATGGACTATCATTAGGATAAAGCTTTATGGCTTTCTTAATCTCAGTACTAGTAGGAAATTGCAAACATTGCTGCGTGCACATTTGAAGCACCATTTCTTGATGTGTTAAGAGTCATGATTGGGAGTGAGTCAAATATGCGGAAACTCGCCAATTTCTGGTTCTGTTGCAAAGAGACTAGTTTCTTCCCAGTGTTGCATGGCTTCGTGAACTCACTCACTACTTTGTGCTGCAGATGAGAAATGGGGCTTCCACACACCTTCTTTGAAGAGGACAGGAGGGTGCACAATGCATCATACTTATCTGAGAGAAATTGAGTGCAGAAATTGCGGGGATGAATATCCGTATGACATCAATGTTATCAGGAATGCTGGAGCCACGCTTTCTGAGATATGCCTTTCTGTATTATCTTCACAAGCTCTCTTCGTTTTGCAATGGTCAGTCATATGAACCAGAAATGTATTGTTATTGACGGCTTCTTTTAGGCTGGATATTGCATGATGTTTTCCGGGGTTTTAAGAGTGAGTTCTGTTCAGCCTTCTGTCTTTCTTTACCGTTCATTTCCTGCTCTCTTTTCAGTTTAGTGGGTCATTTTTCGTCGCTAGCTTTATTATGAGATGGACGGTCGATAATTTGAGTTTTGAACGAGCGTAGGTGCATGCCTCCGGAACTAACACCAAAATCCTTTTCCGACCACCGCTGGAAGGTGCTGGAGAAGGGATTATTCCGAATAATGCGTTATCCTTCGGAGCTGTGATGAAACAAAACTATGAAGTGAAGCGTGGATGGGCAAGAAACACACGTAATTATGTAAATTTTTTTAATCATCCATTAAGTACGGTATGGATTCGGCAAATGTAAACACTATACGACATTGATGCCGTGATAGGACACGACTATATATGACAAATGAATTATGTGTCCTTTTATAGATATAACCTGAACAACTTCTTTTTCTGATGAGTTTTAAGTTTTATTGAAAAAGGGTTTCATCAGGAGGATATAGGTTGGTGGATAGAAAATTTGTTAATAATATATCGGTTATCATTATTTGTGTATTAAAATTAATAAAATATAATATAAAAAATTATTATATTATTTTTTATTACATAAAAAATTAATATTATTATATAAATATGTTTTATAATTATATTATTTCTCCTAACCCCCCAATGTTTTTCCATTGAAAAAATAATAATGTTTTTCCATTGAAAAAATAATAAAGATGTTTGAAACGTACACTTAAACTATTCTAGCCACGTTATTAATGTATTTATTTATTTATCGAAAAAGGTTGCTTCCCTTTTAAGGTAGTGGAAGACAGCATTGAGCTGATCTGGAGAGTTATTAGGCGCGTAGTCCACATAAACTGTTTTTAACAATTAATAAAAAATTATAAAAATATTAGTTAATAAAATATAATTATATTAATATTTTTTATAAATAATTTTTTTAAAAAAATTTAGTGCACACGGGGAATTTATAGCTTTAAAGTAAAATTTATTTAATTTTACTGTTTTATTTTTACTAATTTAATTATATTTTATTAATAAATAATAAAAAAATTATTTAACACATTTCATATAAAATTTATATTTTAATTTTTAAAATAATATTTACATAATTTTAATTTATTATTTTATATTTTATTAATTTAATTATATTTTATTAATAAACGATTACACAATTTATTTTTTTTTAAATATATATACATATTATTAATTTTAATAACTGCGGCTGTCACCTTTCCTTAAGTATGGATACTGAGCTTCCTCCGATAAAGATGCTAACTAGAGCCCTTTACGTTTTGTTTTGACAAATGTCACTTGTACGGGTCGTATAACACGCAAAGCGGCAGGGTGCCGTGTCGGTCAATCCTTTGATAATTATTATTATTATTATTATTATTTCGATTGACTCGAAACTTGAAACCATCAAGTAACACTGTTTATAAAGAAAAAAAAAAAAGAAAAAAGCAAGCAACTATTTCAGAAACAGTTACACATAATTCATTTGTTCTTTGGTAATCATTAACGTTAACTAAAGAAATAATTGGTGTGATTTTTTATTTAAGATTAAAGTAAAATTTAAGTGACGTGATTTATTAAATAATAAAATAAAAAAAATATATTAAATTTTATTAAATAGATTACGTGATCATTATAGCATTATTTAAGATATAGACATATAGTTATATTGTAAAGCTCTATTAATTAATATCATTTGAAAAAAATTTTTGATTTCATAAGAGTTGAGTCCAAAATATAAATTATTAAATAATTAAATTTATAAATATAAAACTGTTAAATATAATTAAATAAAATATTTATTTATATTATTTAAGCGTAGTCATACTTTTATCAGATAAAAGGAACACCTTTGCCTAAGTGCGTTATTTAACAATCTGTTACCATAGTATAAGGGCAATTTCAACGGCCATGACCACCCCAAGCATTTTTTTTATTTTTACATTTTATTATTATTATTACATAAATTATAATAATAATTATAATTTAAATATTATCAAAATAAATTTTTGCATAACAATAAACATTTTTCCCAAAGAATTACACCCCAAAGAACGTCTCTCCTATAATGCACTTCGTTACATTGGCATATAATTTTTTTTTATTATATTTATACATATTTTTTTGTACAATTATAAGTATTTTTTGTGTAATTATAAATAAAAAAATATGTAAAAAAAATAATAATACTTTTTGTATTACTGTTTATCGTTATAGTTACACAAAACATACATATAATTACACAAAAAAAATTACATGTAAAAACAGTAAAAAAAAATTATATACCCACAAACATTTTCCTTATTATAATCTAGTATTCAAATTTTCAAATTTGAATATTCCATTTCTGATTGGACCGTGCTTCGCACGCGCGACGTCCAACGAGCAATTTCTTTTGGCGGCATCCAAACGCCCCCCGTCCCTCTCCTCAAAAACATCATCCCCCTGCCACTACTTATATCCTCTCTGCTTTCCCTCCCTCCCTCTTTTTTTTTTTTCGTTTGGCTTTTACAATCAGTTTTTTTTTTCCCCCTCTCTCGCTTTATCGCTGCTTTTTTCTTTTAGCTGAAGCAACAATGGCCGCGCCGCCGCCATCCACCGAGGTACTTCCGGCCTACTACTATCCGGATCGCCGGTACTCCAAGACAGTTCTCGATAACGTCCACGGCTACATCTCTCTGGATCCGGTAAAATCTATTTTTCGGTCCTTTTAGCCGTTGTTTCTCGGAATTCCGGTTCGTTCTACTGTAGAAAATTTGAAATTGATTAAGAAACAAATCTTGATTCGGATTCTCATAAAACTCAAAAGGATTTTTTAGTCCAATGTTGCGAATATTCGGTCTAGCTTTTGAAGAAGCTGAAACGTACAGTGCACAAATTCGTATCATAATAGCCTTAACTGAAAGAGAAGCAAAAGCAAGTGAAAGAAAGAAAACCTCGAGAGAGCGTTCTTTTTTTTTTTTTTTTTTCGGTTTCTTGCTGTTGTAGCGTACGGAACTTTCTTCGCGAAAACGTCATCGTTTTCTTTGGTGTTCTTCGTGATGATTCAAGAATCTTCGTGATTCCGTACATCCTGCTGAGTTTTGTGAATTCCGGTTGCTGATTAATGTTTCTTTTCCGTTCACGGAAATGCTCTGATGGCGTAAATAAAGAAGTTAATTAATTGCTACCTCTGTCGATCTGATTGTTATATTTCAATAAATTTGCTATATCATGTAGAAGTTCTGTTTGTTTTTTCGTTTAATAATTAATGTTTATGAGATTTGTTTCAGCTGTGTTTGAGGTTCGTTGATACCGAAGAGTTTCAGAGGCAAGTCCGCCTTGTTTTAGCCTTCAGTAATGGATCTTTTGCCGTTTTTATTTGGATGTTTGATTAGCATCTAACAATTTTACTGCGTATTGCAGACTTCGCGATCTGAAGCAACTTGGTGAGTGTTTGTTTATTAAGTTTGCCGCAAGATAACGACAGCTCAATTCTTTCTTTCAACTTTTACATAACTTTTGCAGAATATGTGTTTGGAGGTTATAGTTTCACATTAAGGAAAAGTTTTAATTTACCTATTTCAACTGCTTTCTCGTACTTATTTACTTTTCCGATGCATTGACTGCTAATGTAGACTTGTTCTTCTCATTGAGCATAATTTCATTCTCTATCAGGTCTTACATACATGGTATTCCCAGGATCTGTACATTCTAGGTTTGAGCACTCCCTAGGTGTATATTGGTTGGCTCGTGAAGCAATTCGCAGAATTAGAGCTCATCAAGTAGGAATAAGTCTCCATTTTTGCTTATTCTGTTTATAGTTCATAAATGAAGGGGAATTTTCATTTATTGCTCATTTTGTTCTTTTAGGGAGAGGAACTTGGTATTGAAGACTTGGATGTAAATTCAGTGCAGCTTGCTGGTAATGCAGTGCACTTGTTATTAAGGTTGTATTGCATATATCCAAGTTCTTGCCTAATTATTTCTATCTTCTTGTCTAGGACTACTGCATGATGTTGGCCATGGACCATTCAGCCACTTGTTTGAGCGCGAGTTCATACCACGGGTTTGCAATGGCTATGAATGGTACTCATTTATTACTTTTTCCAAAACACTTTCAGCTGTGGTTCACTCTCGTGGATTAGACCTTTAGTTTTTGTTTTCGCTCTTGTTGAGCAAAATTTTTTCTCTTTGAAAGTGTTATTAATGTAATTCAATATGATTGAGGTTATTTGATATAATCTAGGATCATAAAAGTCTGTTCGGAGTGAGTATTTTAGATTTTCTTCATTTATTTCTATTGGAAATAATTTGTTAATTTCATCAAGTATTCTCTACGGCTTGAATTCATATTTTTCAAAGTCACGTATCAAGCAGCAAGTTGACTGTACATGGAAATTGGGCACAACCAGCCATAGCTTTTTTAATCTGTACAAAGATAATCAAGTTTCTATGATGACTTGAACATGTAGCATGCAGTAGTTATTTGAAATACTGTTGATCATTGCATTGTAACAAAATTGTATGACAATTATTGCGACTTCTGTATAGTTGTAACTACTGATGATTTGCATCGGAGGATTTAATCCAATTGTTTAACTCTATTTCATATATTTTCTAGGTCCCATGAAGACATGTCCGTTAGAATGATAGACCATATTGTGGACATGCATCATATTGATATTGATTCTGAATGCTTAAAGAAAACAAAGGTCTGTGGGTATTTGATGCCAAGATTTTTGTTTCCTTTAATTTCAGTTTTATGAGGTCTATTTGCTAAATTGAGCAGTGAAAATATGGGAACATTTTTGTGAAGGAATTCTACAAAAATGTGTGGCACTTACCTCTTTTCTCTTCACAGGAGATGATCACTGCCAGCACCGAACATTCTTCTCAGAAAGTAAGTCACATTACAGTCCATGGATTGAACTTGGAATCAATTCAAGATCATCAATTCCTCAAGAATTTATTTGCATCATAAACCACATTGTCTTTCTTTTGTAGATTGTGGATAGAAAGAGTTTCCTCTATGATATAGTTGCGAATGGTCGGAATGGGGTAGATGTTGACAAGTTAGTTGATCTCCCTTTTCCCTCTATTTTTGTCCACTTTTAGGAATATGAATAAATGTGAAAGGATATTTGTTTGACTCAGATTTGATTACCTTGTTCGAGACTCCCGGGCTTGTGGACTGGGCTGCAATTTTCAGTTTGAGAGGTACCCATGGTGTAATGTGCTTAACTAAACAACTTATAGGTATCGAGTTATTGGATATAAATCTGAGTCGGCATTTGCAGCAGTGCTGCATCCTGCACTTGGCTAATTTTTAGCGTAGGTGCTTGCCTTGGTGCTCTGCATTCTATTATACTCTTGTAACACCTGCAGGTTAATGGATACTATGCGAGTTATGGGTGAGGAGATATGCTATCGTGCCAAGGAATGTCAGTATCTTTTGGGATTTCGTTTTCATTTTTTCTTGTTGTGCTCGTACTCTTTTAACTTGTAACTTCATGTATTTGGCCAGATCTCACAGTTCACAAGTTGTTTGCCGCTCGTGCTGATATGCATCGAACAGTTTATACACATCCAAAAGTAAAGGTCCGTAAATGATGTGCTCTATCCTCTATTTGTACAATCCGACTCAGTGACGATTCCACTGGAAATGGGTTGTGGAAGGAAGAGAATCGGAGAAAGTTCGATTCTTTAGAATGTCATCTGGTTGCCATTAAGAAAAACATCTAGTGGTTACTAGTCCAAAAATTTGACCTGCAAAAAATAATGACCCTAACTGTTTTAAGTCTCCATGTAAATGGTAGATGCAATGAGTTTGACAATTTCTCTGTAATAGGCAATAGAACTCATGGTTGTGGATGCCCTGTCAAAAGCCAATGGGCCTCTTGGAATATCATCATCAATTGACGACCCAGCTGAATTTTGGAAGGTCAATGAGCTTAAACATTACTGAAAACTATTTAGGTTTTACATTTATTTTCATGGCACTTCTCACATACCTCTAAAAGTTCAGTTAGATGACTCTATCTTGAAAAGCATTGAAACTGCTCACAACCCAGAGCTCAGGGAGGCAAGAGATTTAATCCAAAGAATTAGGAGGAGAGATCTGTACAAGGTATCCTTATAAAATAAGTTTAATTTGTCATACTATTACACAAAATTGCCAATTAGTTATATCCGTAAAATTCAGACATTTATTGCATTGTGCAGTACTGCAATGAGTTTGCTGTTCCAAAGGAGAAGCTGGAGCATTTTAAAGAAGTCACTCCACAGGATATTATTTGCTCCCAGGTTCCATATGATCACATATTAGTTTTCCCTCATCAAAGAATTGAAATTTTATCTCAATGAGTAATGTTTGCAAGCAGAACAGTGGTAGTGTTACATTGAAAGAAGAAGATATTGCTGTGATCACTGTTAAGATTAATTTCACTCATGGAAAGGAGAACCCTCTTCAAAGGTATGTGGGAAAGGTTAAAACAATGACTTTGATAGAAACATTGCTTTTTTGTGTATTTTCTTCTGGAACTTCTAATTTGACGGCACTCTTTTTTCATGCATGTGTGCATTCAATCCAGAGTCAAATTCTTCAAGGTAAAACTTTCATTTCATCTGTGCATGGCATGAACCTTTGTCTACTTAGTCAAGACTCTGGATTGGGTATATGGATCCCAGAAGACATACTTGCCTAACATATAACTGCAAAGGATCAAAGGATTACGGAAAATTTTTTATTTAGCCCATACAAATTTTTCACGTAATTTGGTTAAGCAAACGAGCTTTTAAGGCGTCATTGGGATTATGCATTCACAGTGTCAAAGGTTGGAGTACCCTCTTGGAGCTGAGTTGGCTTTGAGAGATCATTGGTTTTCATACTGAGGAAATTCTAACAGCTTGTGTTTTGTTAGGATTATGAGAGTGATGAAAAATTCATAATACCAGATCATCGCATTAGTCAATTGCTGCCAGTCTGTTATGAAGATAAGCTCGTGAGGGTGTACTCAAAAAAGCCTGAGCTGGTTTGTGAAGAATTCAATACCATTATTGAAGCCTTAACTTGTTTTTCGCACTCTCTCTTTTTCTTTTCTTGGACCGATCATCTTATATGTGTCATCATACAGGTGGAAGCAGTTTCTGCTGCCTTCGAAAATTTCCAGGTTAAGACATATGGAGAGAAGACACAGGTGCATGAGACCCCAGACAGCAAGAAACGCAATAACAGCAAGACATGCCGGAATCTGAACTTATTCTATTGACAGCTGCTGTTCTGGTGATCCCATCCATTCTTTGGTCTGATTGATCTCTATCCAGGTTTCCATTAAAACACGTAAATACCTATATTGATTAGAAATAGGATCCAAAAAAAAAAAAAAAAAATGAAATGCTATATAGGTAAATAGCATGAGCAAATGTACAAATCCATATATGTTTCCTGGCCTCTCTCTTACCTGGATCCCACTCTAATAGGATCATGTTTCTCGTATACACTTACCCGCTGAAGCTTGTTAGTTAGGATACAAAGTCCTCTGTTTGCCTTCTGTATATTGCAGACAATCAGGAGGTAAGCAGGCGGCTATAGCATGGTATAGCTATTCAGAAACGTTGTAGCTCAATTAGAATGCAAAACAGGACTTGATTACAATGTCCAAACTATTTCTGCATATAGATATATGGGATACTTTGTGGGAAGGAATAATTGTCTGAGTCAATTTGCATGGAACGGAATACGTTACAGTCCTGAACAAACTCCGGAGTGAACTTTGGGAGTGAACTCTTGGCGGAGGATTGAATCCATGACCTTTAGCGTAACAACGAACGACCTTACCACTAGAGTGGTTGTGTGGAAATCCTTTTGTTCTTGAATGGAAGTCTTGGGAAACAAAATTGGTTTCGGGGCTATGCAATTGGGGTGGCCACCTTCCAACAAATTTAAACCTATCATCTCTTCTTTGTTGAATATTGGATTTTTTTTTTTTTTTTTTTGAAAATTATTGTACTACGCATTGTTGTCAAACCCGGACCGGACCGACCGGTTCAACCGGTCGGACCGGTGACCGGTCAGAGGTCCGGTCCGGGTTGTAGCCCAAATTTTCTGCGGACCGGACCGGTCAAAACCCGGTCAACAGACCTGTTCAACCGGTCCCGGGTTGACCGGGTTGGTTATTTTAATAATTAAGAAAAAATTTCACACAACTTTGTATAATTTAGTTTTCGAACCCTTGACCTCCAACATGAAAGATAAGTCTCATACCACTAAACAAATTTATAACTTGTTGTTATCTTTTTTTTTTTTTTTTTACTTATTATTTTCTCAAATGTCTCATATAATACACATACTATTTTATATTTCTTATAAATTAACACTTACTATTTTCTTTTTTTTGTTAAAATAATTATTAATTTTTTTAAATTGTTAATTCTATCCTATAATAAATTCTAAATCATATATTTTAAATTTATAAATGTAAGTATTCTAATACATACATATGTATTATAATATTACATTTTACATATAGATTTTGATGTATAATATATATAAATATTTTTTTATATATTTAATATTAAATACCGATTTTACCGGTTCAATTTTCGGTTAAATCGATTGAACCGATTGGACCTTGAACTATTAAATTTTCCGATTCAATATCCGGTCCGGTTCTTACAACATTGGTGCTATACATGCACCTCGCAATTCATGCCCAGCAAAACACGAGACTCAGCAATTTTGTTGAGTGCTTTAACAAATTGCATCTCCTAGAAATTTGGGACAGGGATACATAAATATCATTAGAAAATGTTTTTAACAATAACAATCAATTCTATTAATAGTAGCAAGAAGAAGACAAGCAATGCTATCGATTCTAACACTGTGTTTGGATAAAATTCTTGAGGGAGAGGAAAGTGAGAGAGAGGAAAGTGGAGGAGAGGATTATTAGAGGAAGAGAATATTTTCTATCCTCTCTTATGTTTGAAAAGAGGTGATGGGAGGGAAAAAAATTATAAATTCTTTTGTTTGGGAAATGGTGGAAAGTGGGGGAGAAGAATATAAAATATGTTGAAATAATAATTTTATCCTTCATAATAAATTCTATTAAGATATTTTGTTTAGGTAAAATTGTAATTTTTAAATTATGTAAGGGTAATTGAGTCATTTAATAAATTTAGTATGAGAACTAACAACTTTACTCCCATTTTTGGGAGGATTGGTTTTGGTGGGGTAGGGAGGATTAAAGGAATTAAAAACTTTCCTCTCCCCCACTTTTCAAACATTTTCCAAACACAACAATTTACATTAATTCTCTCACTTTCCTCTCCCTCCCCCCACTTTCCCCCCTCCCAAACACAGTATAAGGGATTTTCGGGTTATCCATAATTACCCTCTGTCTGTTTTGTGGGTTAGAATCGAAAGAGAAAGAAAGCACATTTATCAAAGCATTGAATTTAATCCTTAGAAATTAAAAAAGTAATATTTAATAATCATATATAAGTACTATTTTTTTAAATTATTTTTATAAATATATATATTAATAAATACCGGTTCAAATACCAGTTCGACCGGTTCAACCGGTTGAATCTTGACCTACTAATGTTTCCGGTTCGATGACCGGTCCAATTCTGACAACCTTGGTAGTACGTGGACACTAAATTTGAAACCATTAATTGGCTGGTCTTGCTTTTAAAGAGTTTGAAGTTCAAGAACATCTTTGCGAATCAATCTATGAGAAATTTAGATGAGAAATTTGCCTACAGCCAACGTTCCAATGGCCTATAACTTCGGTTAGTTTCACCATGGAGTAATTGCGGAGAAAGAACTAAGAAGGAAGTCCTTAATAGTTCATTGTATATTTTTGTTCCGTTATTACGGCGGTGTGTTGCACTGAGGAAACATTATATTATTTTCATTAATTATTTGGCATATTTACTAATTATTCGCTTCTTAATCTGTACTATAAGATGGAGTCACAATAACCGCACGACTTCAGCAACTCGTCAACCCCATCAATCGAATAATTCAATAAGCTTTGCATTTAGATCTGTTCACATAACCCCCAAGAATGAGAACTATTATGCTACAAAACTTTGGCTCTTTACAGTATAGGATGCTCATCTTTGAGATTAAAAAGGTAGCAACGGGTCTGTCTTTAAGGCCAATAGTATAACAGCCAAATAATTAAGCATATAAGCAGCAAGAATCCCTTTTTTTTTTTTTTTTGGTTGCTACAATGACTAAAAAACTATGATTCATAATCCAACATCTTGCCAAATTACAATGACATGCCTAAATACAAGCATAAACTAAAACCAAAGAACCAAACATAGCAGAATATGCCACTGGGGATTATTGTTGCATGTATCTTGCTGCATTTATATATACATGAATATAATGTGATCAACTAATTAATTAATTAATTAAGAGGAGGCCCCCTTTGTTGCTGCATCCACGTCCTTGTTTCTGATTTTGTAGAGAACATAAGAACCATCGCCCAGTTTTTGGTTTGAGCGCGAAACCTCATGCATGATCCAGTGGCCATTGGGCGCCGCCCTTCTCGATGATGAAGATTTGGCATCCGAGCCCTTCTTTCCTTCAGCGAAGATGAGCAGCTTCTTGTATCCAATAATCTGGCGGCAGTCATCATCAAGAGGACGATCATAGACTTCTTCAGTCTTTTGGGTGACCCAAGTCCCAGAACCAGCAGTTCTTTCGAACATGGACTTGTTCTTCATCTTCAGCTTGGTGAAGGCATAGAAATTCCGCTTGCCATTCTTGTCAAAGATCAACCATGGCTCCTTTTCCCCGTAAAGATCAAACTCTCTCACCGGGTCTCGTGGCTCCAACGCTCCATCCAACTTATCTTTAAGAATGCTAATGATTTCTTCATCATAGGGCTCAAACACCAACCCTGGCACTTCCCCTTCCATCTTGTTCTGCATCTTCTTCTTCTTCTTCTTCTTCTTGCTTGTTGAGACGTAATAGGTAACACAGCTTTCAGGTTTGCGTGGTTTCTTTTCAGGTTTATGTGACTCCTTCATGTGTTTATATATATATGTGTGTGTGTGTGTGTGTGTGAAAACTTTCCTAAATAGTTAGAGCTATTGCTGCCAAAATAAACTCTAAAAGTTTTCCTAATTAAGTTGGTATTTGGTATCTTGATTAGTCTCCCAATTAAACTCTGAAAACTTTATTATTAGCTTCCTAAAAACACACACGACACATTTTAGATAATTTCTTGATTAATATATATATTTTTTATTGATTGGTTTCGACCCAACTTGAATTGGAAACTTTTAATTTTGAAAAACAATAGCTCATTGATATTAATTTGTTTATTATATGACAAAATTGATTTTGAAAGAATACTTTATCATATTCTGCACTGGGAATGATAAATATTTTAAAGACATTAGAGAATAAAAAAAACTAGTATTTAATATTAAGCATTAATTTTTGACTGAGTTTTAGTATAATTATTATTGTAACGCATGTATTAATAGTTTAACTTTGTGGAATAATTTTATTAATGTATCAACATAAAATTAATCTTAAAAAAAAAAAAACAAAGAGTTGTTCGCAGGTAATGCATCCTCAAATTTTTAAACTTTAGCGTAATTGCCCTACAAGTAAATGAACTCAGAGAGCTGAATTAACCGAAGTATGTGTGAACTCACATGAACATCATTTCACTGGAAAAACAGACGAAATTTAAGAACCTAAGTTCTGGCAAAAATCCTCACTCCTCTGCACTCCTCTTCTTATTAATATTTTGTTTTTAATAACTGCAACTAAGTTATACCTACGTAATGCTCAGGTTTTGTTTTTATATATTTGCTATTGAAATAGGAAAATAAACATTTATATGTAATGATGATAAATATCAACTTAATAAATAAATTACTTCACCAAAACATAAGTAGTTAAAAAATAATTAACTTAATTAAAATTTACGAATAAAAATAACGTTGAATTTCTCCGTATGAGTTTATAATTAAATCTTCAAAACAAATAAATCAGCAAGAGCAAGATAATTCTTTTTTTAAAAAAAGAAAATCTATTAGGAATTTCATTTAACATAACTACACAGTAATAATAACTTATATTATTTTTTATAAGTAAACAAAGTTGATATCCTCGCGGTTCGTATCTTGAGTTTTGTTTTATTTAAAATTGAGATTGTTATTTTTTAAACAAAAATTGATATTTTTAAAATAAAAATTAATATTTTTAAAATATTTATTATTTTTACATTTTAAAATATTAGTCATCGTTTCAAAAATATCTATTATAATTTATCTCAAGATAAAATTTAAGAAAAAATCAGCAGGACATATAATTGTACTTCTTTTTCCAGACTGATACTCATCACTTCGAAAATAAAATTTTAAATTCTTAAGCAATGAAGAATCTTTAAGAAATACAGCAAGATAATTCTTACATTTACAGGTGATTGTTTTTAGAACAACAAAAAATATATATATATATATTATAGGTATGTCGGTTATTAAATTAATAGTTGATACTGAGTGACCTCATTTGTTGTTCCTCGTTCAATCACATCCTAAAGGACAGACGTACCACTTGAATATTGTTGGGTCTTCCTCACACTCGATTACGGTGTTAACAAATAATGAACTTATAATCGTGTTTTTACATAATCCTATTTATTCGGGGCGGGTAACAGTATAAAGACTCGAATCTGAGTCGTTGCGGATAAAAACGTGCTGAGTTACTATCACACTAACACTTTAAATACTTTTAGAGAAGTTTTTTCAGTTTTAAATTTCTTTATACTCTCAAATTTAGAGGGCTGTAATGACAAAAATATCCATGCCCACCTCCTTGGCCTAACCCAACGGCTTTTCATAAAAAATTATCGATCACATCTCGTCCAAAAAATTAGAATGCATTAATAGCATTATCAAAATTTCTTCAGCTTTTTTTTGGAATTATAAGGACTAAAGATTGAATCACAAACTTGAAACTTAGAGTTCAAATGACTAAAATTTCTTCAGCTTTTAGATTCGCAAATTTGATATCCATGCCCACGTACGGGTACGGATAATTTCCATATACAGAAAATTCTATTCTGTGCATGTTAATATCACATGGTATGTTTCTCCACCCTTGTTCGGGAGATAGACATACCCTGTCTGATGACATAAAATAGCTCTACCAATGCGATACGAGTTTCTTTTATTTCTGTTTTCAACCTTGTTTTTTTTTTTTCCTTTTAATTTTGATAGGCAGTAACAATTATTTAAATTCCCTATTTGGAAATGAGAAGAAACTGCAGCTACTGGACTAATCATGAAAACCATTGTTGCATCCCGTGCATTCAGCAGCCCCTGGTCCTCATAAAAGCACAATAATCCAGTGTTTGTAACACAATTAGTTAAAACATCATTGTTGGAATCTCTTGGTTCCATGCTCGGATCTTAGTAACTTCATTCTCATTTCTTAGTCCTTCAGTCTCCCTTGTATATCTCCATATATTATATATGGAGAGCATCAATCAAACTGGTTCAAGAAGTCTGCATTATAGTCTATTTGGGGTTGAAGACTTACCCCTTCCTGCTTTTTGTGATGACCAAAGCAGATCAGAATGATCAGAAATGACCCCCATGAATGATCGAAAACGGAATCAATTACTTCCTAACAAATCCAAAAGAAAGGCAAAAGCAGATACACATAACCCCCATGAATGAAAACTGTTTTGCTACCATCCAAAATCCTCATTACATAACTTTGGCTCTTTACATTAGGCGGCTCTCGCGGGGAAGGATTTGTATATGGTTTTTGACTCCACTCTTCAGAAGATTCGACTGTAATTATCAATTTTTGAGAATCCAGTCTCTGAGTCCAACTGTACACCTAACTAAACGGCCTTTACCTTTGGATCCAACATCCGGGTTAGTTTCGAACCTAAACTTGATACATACAAGGAGAAGAGGATTCGAACCTGGCCAATGATCCTCAAGCACATAGACCAAAACTGTCACTGTCAGTTCATATCGCATTTCCATGCAAAATTGAGCATTCTTCTGCTGCATGGCTTACTAAGTAACGGAAACATCTGCTTTATTTTCATCCTCCAGAATCTTTTCTTTTCTTACTTGATTTACTTTGTTGTTTGCTCGAGTCACTTGGATGCAGTGTAGGATTCTTTGAACCTGGCTTTGCATTTCGCCTCTGTTGACTACACACGGGATCAGAATGGACCAAACCATCATCTTCTGACTTGGTAGTACTATCATCTGCACTGTCTATGGGAGAAGGAGACGGAGAATTCCTCTCATATACAATGGCAGCATCCAGGGTGTATATTCGCAGGGCAAGAGAGGAGACAGTAGCAATCCTCGCTGCAGCAGAGAGTGATGACCAATACCACCACTCATTCCTCAAGTACTCGGTTTTGATCATACTTTCAAAGACTATGGTAGCTTGAACCATCTGAGAGTAAGAAAAATCGTAACTTCTTACCAATCTTGTACGTACAAAGCCAATAGAGACAACAATAATGCAAGAAAATGCGATGGAAATTTGTTGATGCTGGGTCATCCTCAATGTTAGAAACATTCACGAAAGAATTCTTTCAAGTTTTCAATACATTCAAGCGTTAGCAAAAACATTCTCGTCAATTAATCAAATCAAATGTTTGCTTAAAAACTCTTTATCTTCCTCCCTTCCCCATGGATAGACATGCTTACAATGTTTGTCCTTTCATTAAATTCTCTGATCACTAAGCTCTAATAATTCTAGCTCTCAATGAATCTCACCTGAACAAAAAAGTAGTTTCATATTGTACTAAGTCTAATTTCTAGGATTTCACTTACTATTAAACCATACCTCTAGTCTGAGTTGGGGTTTGAAAACAAAACAGAAAAAGCACATAACCAATAATCAGAAACAACCAAAAACCTAGTGGGAGTGGCACTTGAAATGTGGTCAGGTCATGGAAGTAAAATATTGAACTTGTGCCACAAGAATCTTAAGTGTGCAAGACATAGCAATGCAGCCAGGAATTCCAAGACAAGCTTCTGTGATAGTCAATTTCTATGAAAATAAGTCACAAAGATCACTGAAGATGTGCATGCTAGATTTGTGGGGACAGAGAAAATATATAAATATATGCATGCGTCAAAACCTACATACATTTGATCCTTCCCCCAAATCCCAGCGTGCAAGAGTCTCGTGCCTTGGGACGTTTTAAATGTGTGAGTATATTTACATATATTATTAATGTATACGTTTTTAGCTGAGGCAGAAAGCAACATTCCAACCTGAAATACTGACTTCGAAGCTTTAACAAAAGCCCGCCAGGAGCATCTTTTCTCCAAGGAAGCCTTTGATGGTTTTAGCGCTTCCTCTGGGAGGGCGGCATCCATATCAAGTAAGTTGATTTTGAGCTGCCTAAGAATTTGAGCGCCCCTTCCCACAATGGGCCTCAATGAAGAATCACGAATGACAGAGATGTTAGAATTTCCCGGATTTGTACAGCTAAAATGCAAGGATTGGTCCCTCCTTTCAATCATCAAACCTGATATTTCAGATTTTTGTGCTTCCCAGTGAAGGCTACCTGCCATAGAACCTTTTGATGCATCCTTGGGATTATTAGATTGTCCCTTACTAGTAACCGAATTCCCTTGCACACAATGTTGTTGTTCTAATTGATTTTTTACACCCATGGACTTGTCACTTTGACTAATCTCACCATTCCAGGAAGAATCTAACTTTAAACTGGGATCACTGAGGTAGGGAGAAGAACACACTACGAAAGATGGTGTGCCATTTGAACCAAGAAGTCCTATTTCCTTCACCAAGTCCCTATTAGAGCTTCTGGTAGCAAACTTGGCACCTATCTCCTCAAGTTTGTAAGGAGATGCAAGATTGCTTGCCAACTTAAGGAACCCAGTGCCATTCTCATTGCCAACCCTAACTGATTGGCATAGTGTTTTTTTGTCAGAGCACCCTCCCTCTTCAAGCCTTGACGTTGACCTCCCTTTCAGAAGACTAGTATTTTGCTCGAACTTATCAGAGACATGGGCATCAGAGCTGCATTTACCATCATTATGCTTCTTCAGTTCACAAATAGAGGAAAATGAACAATGGCATGACTGGCAATGATGCCTGGAGGGCCATATAAGTTCCAGGCATTCACATCTGTAAAGTTCTTCCTTGCGAATAACTTCGGGATTCTGACTTGGCTTTCGGATGTTGGTGATGTCTGATTCACAAGGAACATATTTTTTCTCCAATGCAGTTAAAGCTTTAGTCAAAAGAGAACCAGAACTCAGAGTTATTTCAGTATCTACAGGCTTTGAGGATGGTTGGCCTGTATCCTGAACAAAGCTTCCTGCTTCACAGGAATCCTTTAGTCCAGAATTAAACTTATGCATTATAGACTTTATTAATTCTCTTGCCATAGGGTCATTAACCCTCAACCATTGAACAAGTTCTTCAATCTCATTATCAGATTGATAAGATAACCACAGGGAAGATTCTGAAACCCTATCAATCGCCTTCATGTCCTTATGCTCTTGTGATACCATCCCATCAACCACAATCCATGGTGATGAACCTGGTCTCAAAAAGGCCCAGTACAATCGTCCAGCCGAGTCCCTTCCCAAGAAATCCTTCCTCAGAGACACCTTCTGCAATTGTGAATCTAGATGGCTAATTGAATGCTGCAATACAGAAATTCTATTCTTGATGGAGTTTTCCTCGGTATTGGGGGGCTGTAATTCATTTGCATCTGGTTGAGTGAAGCTGTTATGGCCAGGGAACAGATTCACTGAGTCCACATATGTAGAATGCACAGAATCAACCGCATGGGTTCCAATTTTGCCTGTTGAAACATGGCGCTGCAGATCCTCAGAATTAGGCAGTATTAGACCAATAGCATTTTTCAGCTCTACATCTTTGTCAAAATTCCTCCGGGCCCCAAGAAGTCCATTAGAATCATATTTCTGCTCATGAACAACAAAAGGAGGCTCATTTTGCCCCACAAATTTGTCTCTCGAAGAGGAAGAGAGCATTTGGGAACAATGATTCTCAACTATAACACCACTGTTGACAGAATTCTGATTAACTTGACAGTCAGCATCAGGAATATGCACACATTGACTTCCACTGCCGGCAAAATTTTGCTCCAAAACATTGTTGGAAGAAAGCCAGCATGGCTGTTTACTAGAATCATTTGTCCTCCACTGCTGCAGATCATCCTCGAAATGCACTCTATCATTGCTGTGGGATAAAGATAAACTGCTCCTAGCAAGTGGCTGCTCCGTCAATCTGTCATTCTTTTGAAGCAAACTACCAATTCCGACCATTGCAGACTTTCCGCTGCCCCTAAGAACACTTTCATTTACTTTTGGCACCTTTTCAGAAAGAACTTCGTCTCTTAACTTCAGGCTCCTCCATTCGATAGATAGTGAACGAAGTTTCTGCTGCAAATCAGCAGATACCAAGGCACACTGATCTAGGTGTTCACGTACATTTGCAGTGTTCAGCAACTCATCACACAAAAACTTTAGAAGGTATACCCTCTGTGTAAAGTTAGAAGTAAATGAGCAGAGAAAAAACACTTATGAAACTAGTGTAGGACAGCTTATGAAACTGATGTAGGGCAAACAAGAAACACAGCAATCTATCCGCAAAACAAAGGAAAATCACATTCATTTAAAACACAATATCAATTATCAATTGTCATAAGCAATCTCTGAACAACAAAGCTGACACTGAAACCTATCTATAGAACTAGACTGATGAAACTAAATAGGAATATAATGCTAAATAGGAAAGAACGCTAACTAGGAAATACTCTAAATATGTAACCTAATAGAATCTAAAATAACATCATAAATACAAGATTGTAAATTGTAATAAAATCCTAAATAATAAGAATATTCCTTCTTCATTCTCCATCAGTTAATGATACAAAACCTTTCTCCAAAATAGAAAAAACCAAGCACGCATGTATTTTAGATGTATCAAAGCCATCAAAATTGCATATGGGTCAGAGAACAAACCTCTTCCACACTGTACTCCCAATAGTCCTTTAATTCCATGCTTGTTAGTAAATGAGAAAGAGACTCTAAAAATTTATGCATGAACTCTCCTCGATGCCTCTTTTTCCGAACTTGGCTACCGAATAGATGAACATGGGATGAGCCTTGAGTGTTAGAATGACCAGTTGCACATGAAGGACAATACCAGTTTCCTTCAGGAATTCTTGCAAGAGGAGGATTTAAGCAATATGTGTGATACCCAGAATCACATTTATCACACAATAAAACATTGTCGTCATCTTTATCTACACCACACACTTTACAGACACCCTCATCCCAAGGAGCTTTAGGAATTGCACTTGCACGCTCAATAACATCTTCCATTTCTTGCTTGACTTCAGAACTTAAGCTTTCTACACTGCCATGGTTCTTAAATTTGTGGACAAGGTTAAGGACCTGTATGGGGAATTCACTACATTAAAGCTCAGACAAAAAAATTAAAAGAAAAAAAATTGGAAAAAATATTATGACATTGAAGGCAAATAAATTATAATTTTTAAAACCATAAGTTCACTATCAACAAAAAAAAAAGAAATAATTTTGAGCATATTCATTAGCCCCACCAAGACATGAATCACTTGGCACAGGCCACCAGATGCACAGATTGAACATTTCAATTGTCCTGCATCAGACCCCACTAAATACTCGAAACCCAGTTGGTCTCCTAACCTCTATGACCAGGCAACTTAATCAGCCCATTTGCAATTCCACCAGATGAGAAAAATGACAGTAATTTGTGCTCTAGTTGCCACTTTGAAATGCGAGTTCTCCACTCACACCACTTCTGGACCATTATGATAGAAGGCTGTCTTCTCACTTTCAATAATGAAATCAGGAGAATACTTTAAGATTGAGAGCCTCAAAGAAGAACAGATCATAATTCACACCTTAACAAGAAACAACAACACAGAAAATGAGTTATGTATTTCACATGCCACGAGGCATCTGTGTAGCTCATCACACAAACACAACTTCAATAATTTTGTACTTCATTAAAAAGAAGGAAAATTTTTCTTTCTTATCATCCACTAGAATAATAGGATGGATTATCATGGTGAAACATGTTTTCATAGCCATCACATTTTAGTTTTTGAATCTAATGGCTGAGATTTCAACCTCGTTCACAATTGATAGCCAGCTTTTACAGCTTCCTGATAATCGAGAAGTAACTGGAAATTAAGGAAAGGGAATTTCTATTAGGAGTTGGTAAGGGGTGTTTGGTTACCATCATATTGCACTTCTGCAAATAAGTGGGACCATCCCAGGCTATTCTAAGGTCATTTACAATACAAAGGAGGCACCAGTTCATTGGTGACACCATTATTTGGGCTAGTGTGCCAATGACATGGTCACTTGATCAAATAAATGTCCAGCTGGGCCTACGATTTTGAGGCATACAAATTTACTTTCACGTAAGGTTATGTTGTCCAAGTTGTGATCTACAATCTACATGCCAAACTATGAAGTGACAAAGAATGACATTACTAAGGCAAGTCATTTTTCAGATATAGGAGCACCTGCATTCATGTGTTCACGGGGCAAAAATAATGAGATAATCCCATGTCATGCAAATGAGATATGTGGCACTGATAACTCGAGTTCTTGCAAGCCAAAATTTTATGTGGCAAACATTACTGCAAGTAAAGAATAAGAAAATGCCAACTAGATGGTCCCTTTGCTTAATTTCCAAGAGAAGCTCTCTCTCTCTCTCTCACGCACACACACACACACACACACACACACACTCTCTCTCTCATGGAAGGGCAAGAAGAAAAGAAAGAAAATACTGACAAACCTCTTTTTCATAGAGATCTTCAAATTTTTGTGATAGGGTTTCAGCCAAACGGATTAAATCTTTCTGATCAGCATATGCAGTACGAATATGATGCCAAAGCTGCCAAAAGAAAATAAAGTTGATTAATAACAAAACACCAATGCAAAATAGCAAAGGGATTATCCTAAAAAATCTCCCCCAATCAAAACATCATAACCGAATTTCCACTGACGGGAAGGATAAGTGTTTTACTGTAACATGCAAGGCAAAAATTAAGCCAGAAGTAATAAATATTAGAATACCTTCCAAAAATGAAATGACAACCAACTAGCTAAAAAGATATGGTTACCTCCCTAACATCCTCCAAGAAAGCTTCATGTGATCCATTATACGCCCCAAAAGCCAGTCTTAGATCGATAGTCCTGAAGTCCAGAGGACGAGACACCATGGAAGGAAATCCAAGGAGTCCCTCTTCATCATTGTCAGAAGTATTAATGAGTGTTCTTCCCAGCAAATTACAGAACACTCTTTCTTCATCAGCCACAGCAGCACACCGGAGGACTCTCTGGCATTGTTTCATGATCACATCTGATAAAGTGCCAACATACTTGCCTTTCCGTTTACGATTAGGTTTTTGTTGCCGATTTTCACCACACACGTCTGCTAGCAATGATAGAACAGCTTTCTGTAATCAATCAGTAAAAACCCTTGAGTCCAGCATACAGCTGTTATTATAAGAACACTGCAGTAGGAGAAGCTGGGTTGCTTCGCCAACCATGAATTCATTTTCCAAATGCATGAAAGATCCTTAATAACTAAAACTCAATCTTCAAGTGGATTTCAGAATGTAATAGCTAAAATATTAAGGAAGAAACATAATGATAGTAACAAATGAAAACATCAGCGTAGCAATCTCTTTTTAGTACACATTAAATCAAATGCTTATAGTTCATTTCCCTTGTCTTAACAGTCAACTTAAAAAACACAACGTCAAAGGTGAGAAACAATTAAAAACACGGGCAGATTCAAAATGCCACAACATTTCAGGAAAGCATATAAAAGAACAAACTTGAGGTAATTTTGCACAGGAACAAACTTATGCGACTCTTTTCGACATGCTAACATTTTCTATTGCTCCAAAGGAATAGTTCACTTAATCCACAGCAACAAGATTCAGTAATCTCTGAACTATGAATAAAAGAAAATTTGGTTATTTTGCATGGTCCAAGGTACAAGACGCATGTACGACAACAGCAAGATAGCATTCTCTTTTCGGTGTCCATTAAATCAAAGGGTCTAAATAATTTTCATTGCCCAAGGGTAAACAACAAACCAAGCATAGATGCAATAGAAACACGAGATGTATATGTGTGAACTTAATAAACATTATGTCAAAGTCGAGAAACAATTAAAAAATGGGCCGGTTTAAAATGCCGCAGTGTTCAAGCACATAAAACAGGCAAAATGTGGCAAATTGCATGAGCACAAGTGTACGCAACTTCTTTCAACCCGCTAACGTCTATTCCTCTAAAGGAATAGTTCACTAAATCCAAACAATACAATATTTCAAAATTTTCAAATACGACAAAAAGAAAAAATCACTTATTTCACATGCTCCACGGTACAAGAATGCTACAAATGGTAAAAAAGATCTAAAAATTATAACAGCATGATATCTCAGCCTTCAGTTATAAGAAAGATAAAGTAACATGTTATGGAAATTCTCTCATTTAGCCCTCCCACGTACCTTGGTGGGTCCCGAAGCATTTCCCTTGTAAACTCCCTTACTGATTGAATATTCCAATATTTTCCTTGCCCATTCCGGTGGATTCTTGTCTAAAGCCTCATAAATACATTTCCGAATCCTAGCTCCCACATTTGTAGGTAGCTTTCTTACAGGTTCTAGCACGTGGGCCCACTCAGGAATTTCACCATCATTCGCCTGAACTGTCTTGCTAGAACATAAGGCATCAGATTCATTTGAATCCACAGTTATATTGTCATTCAGATTCTTTGATGAACCAAAGATTTGCCTTGTAGCCTCTGCAAGCAGCTGAGAATCAGAAAAATTAGTGCACCATTATTCAATAAGCACAGGAGGCAAACCACAAAAACAGAAGTTTCACAAACTCCATGAGGTCAGAAAGGAAATTATACCAGACATCATGACGTCAAAAGCATTTTGAAATACCAACACGTGTTTCGTACATATTGTTTAAATAATTAGCTGGACACGGCTGCACTCAGAAATTTACACGTATGGACAGTCCTACGCATCTGTGGACTAATAACATATGTTGTACATATTTTTACCCTAGTTAAGTTCAGGCATAAGCCATTCAGCGCGTGAGTCAATATACAAAAATCATAACCATGAGTGCATCTCTTGGCTAAGATTCTACTACGTACTTTTCGTTTAACATAAATGCCCTTCAACTTTCCATACAAATGTTGAAAATTCAAGCACACAAGCATCATGCACTCCAAGTGTAAAATCGCTGTTTTAATTAGAATCCCACTTGCCGTAAACTCCACATAATATATGGGCTAAAAATATGAAATGATTGCAAATGAGTGTAGGGCTATTGGGGAAACATATCACCTATTTCACATATTTAGCGTATGTCTAAATTAGAAAAAAATTTCATATCACTAGAAGCATGAATGTGACCAGAACCCACCACAAATATGATCTATTTAGAGCCCACCTCCCCGAAAACAAATCCTTGGGCTACTAAATCGCACCCAAGATCTTGCAATTTAATCCATTGTGCTCTCTCGCTAGAGTCCACAATGAAGATCCCAATTTTCTTCAAGTATTTCCCAGTGAACATAACTAACAAGGCAGTTTGAACGATTCTGTGTTTGAGAAGTTTCAAAAGAGATACAACTTTTGTCAAAAAGAAGGATAAGAAAATGGCACACTATTTTAAGAATGCTGTTGGATGGAATTGAGATCTCGAAGCTATTACTTCTCCAAATGTAAATACAATAAAGCATGCAGTCTCCGTATCTCTAAATGTCTATGGTGTCTTAATTTCGTGTGCATTTGTGTGCGCACACAAACTACCACTGCGTGAATATTATAAAGCAAGGCAATGATACCAGAAAGTCCATTTATGGCTGGCTATAATTCAACTTAACTTAAGCTGGAAGTTGAACTCGCAATGTTATAATTTAAGTACTATAAAAAAAAATGAATAGAAAGGATGGGAAATTGAAAATACTATAAAGATTAGAGTGGAGAAAATTCAGGAGAAGCGATACAGGACCAGAAAACAAAAAAGTTACAGATGATGGCTGGCTATGATTCAACTAACTGAGGCAGGAACTTAAACTTGCGATGTTTTGATTCAAGTACTATGAAAAAATAACTAGAAAGGATGGGAAATTGAAAATACTATAAAACTTGAAGTAAAAAAAAAATTCAGGAGAAGGACCAGAAAACAAAGTAGTCACACATGAATGGATTGAGCTTAGATCCTTGACCAGTTTGAGCTTATCAATCAACAAGGGAATCCAAGCGAAAGATTTGGGTTTCCAACTAGTCGTGATTGCGCTATAACATAACTAGCCTTGCTATTATCACTGTTTGAGAAATTAGTCTTTATGTCAGCATTGCCATATAAAAATGCGTTGTACTCGGAAACTTGCCTCAAGCCCCTAAACCCCGTAGCTATGGTTAAACTGAGCAGTTCTATTCAGACGACATATTGAATTCAAGTACCAACTAGAATAAGCTGTCTAAAAATTTTCTTCCTTGCTTGATTAAATGTCAAAAGATTTTCAAATTACATTCCTCCTTTCAAATTAATTCAAGGAAGGAAGAAAAAAATTGGCTTTTTGGTGGGGGGGGGGGGGGGGAGAGAGAGAGTTAAGTCATGACTCGCCCTATGACAGGCAAATGCAACCTAATCAAATATCTTCATTCAACTTATGTTCCAAACAATTAATATAAGCAAAGTAGGGTGAAGCATCTTTTAAGGCAACTAAAAAATCTTGTTCATTGACTTGAAAGTTGACGGTCAGACTGGGCAGAATGGTTAAGTAAACTAACATCATAAAATGATAAGTCTACTTTGAGATCAATTAGAAACATTAAATCTTGAAACCGAAGGTGAAAAGGGAAAACAGAATCAGACAGACTAGAAAATGAAAACCAATCTACCAGTGCATCGGCTTCCATTCCGGCAACTCCCAGAGGTGAACCAGAAAATGCCCCACTATCTCCTTGCAGACAGTGCAGCACTTTGGCACTTTCACGGTTCACAATTTCAACAGAATCAAGGTTACCCTCCAAGGAAGAGAGAGTTAACAAGTATCTTCGAGCTAATTCTGGCCAAGTAAGTTCATTCATTGGGAGCAAATCAAGCATTGATTTCTTAGCAAAAGCCAAGTTATCTGGTTCCTTTTTCCTCCTCTTTCTTGACTTAAATTCTCCATTTTCAATGGTAGGATCTGCAAAAGCTGTCAATTTGGACTGTAGTTCAGCAAGTAGTACTTTCAGCAGTAAGCAATGCGCCTTAGTTAAAGTTTCACCAGCGCATTTACTATGGGTATTAAATGCCAATCTCACTTCCACAACTTCCTGATAAGATTCTGTTTCTTCTGCAAACTGACTTTTCTCATCCACTGTTGAAGCAGAACATCTGAAAGTAGGGGAATAACAGTCTACGATTTCCTCTTCAAGTTCCTCAAATGGCAAAGGATTTTCCAGTCCCAGAACTTGAGAAAAGCGCCAAAATGATTCCCAGGACTAAACAAATAGAACAAAAGGAATAAGAATATGTATCTAACTCCAAGTTTTATTATTGTCAATAATAATTGTTTTCCATACCTGTAGAACATCACCAATTAAATATGTAGGAAGCTTTGAGCTTAAAAGCTTGCCAGGGAGAGAAAAAGCCGCTGTAAGAGGATTTTCGCCTGCCTGCTTCAAAGGTTTTTCGCACACACTTAACGTATTATAAATTCCTTTCTCATGTCCCACATCACTTTTCCTCTTAGCCAACAGAAACCCACTTCCAATAGTTTTGGCCTTTGACTGGTCAATTCTCTGGTTCAGAATTGCATAACCTGTGCAGGCAGCAACACCAGGAAGCTGCTCTATCAATTCTTGCACAAACTCCATATCCAGTCCAAACCTGTCTTGGTCTAACCACTTTGCCAGTGCTTCACAACTAGTAGTAAGCTCATCCTTGTTTTGGATGTGATATGGGACGTTGACAGGCCCAGACTTCTGGCAAAACTTAGCTAGTGCACCAGCAGATTCAAGCGCTTCAACACTCTCATGGACTTCACATGATGGCCAGAATCCATCTGGATCATGTCTGCACGCAAACTTACATGCTCCAGTCTGCTTATACAAATCACGGCAAGCATGCACCATATTATGAGACACCATACTCCACACTGAAGATGATGATCCTCCTTCCACCAGAAATTCACCAATAACATCACTCAAGGTTCTGTTATTGGTTGCTCGATTCCCAAAAGCATGCGAGATGCAGTTGGTACCTGTTTGCAAAGAATCTCTAGGTTGAAAGAGGGAGAATTCCCCTGAAGTAGCCCCAGCATCTGTCAAAATATTGAAATCCAGATGTGGGGGGCTATGGTCCAAGAATATTGTCTGAAAATTTATATCCTCATGACCATTTATATTAAAAGCAGTATCAGCCTTATTATTATTGGCCCCCAAGCTTGGCCTGTACAGGACCGTTGACGCAATTGGGATAGGGTATGTAGAGCATGGATATCGTTGAACCCTAAAAACTGGACCAGAATCACCACCGTCTGAGATATGACATACAAAAAGAGATCCAGTAATCTTATCATGCCAACAGGATTTGTAACCTATAGGCCAGATCTGGCTGCTACAATGATAGGAGGGCCGCGGATCAATCATCCCCGCTGAAAGAATAAAGAAGTCTTCAAACTGGACTGGAAATTCACTCTGGAATGGCAAGCAGGTAAAATATCAGATCTCACACTAATATCATAAAACTCATAAAAAATGTACAAAACTACTCCAGATGTTTCTTACGATTCGATAACACCTGCAAGAAGAGGAAAGATTTTTATTACTCTGAAAATAATATGCAGAATACCAACCTTAAAATGTGAAGAGCCGCAGCCATCGGTTTCCCTCGAGTTCACTTGTGTGACTCTCAAATTATTTCGCAACATGCAGGCATCACCAGTGGGCTCTAAGTCTAACAATAATCCACCAGCAAGACTGCTTTTCAAATTTTCTTGACATTCTTGGAAGTCCCTAGTTCTTGAAAATACTAAGGACTCCTTTCTTCTTCTCTCTAAATGCAGCTCACTCTGTAAAAAGGCAAATCCATCACTTCTGTGCTGCGGTACCAAAGAATGGCTATTTGACAACAATCCAAGATGACAAGCAACATCGTACATTGACTCAAACTTATGCCCTTCCGGTGAACAATAAACAGCAATGGCTTTGCATCTGCTCTGACAGTAGAAAAATTCAACTCGCCAGCCGTCTTCCAGTAGTACACCATGGTTATTAAAAACAAATTCCCTTAACGATTGCAAAAACTTTTCGCTTAAACCCTGGAACGATAATGTACATGCTGCATAATCAATTGTCTGGTGAGGACCCACTTCCTTCAAATTTCTACAAGAATTCAGTCTCTGCTGTACAATATCTACAGGACCTAATCTGTCAATGCCTGTTGCACTACTAGATGCCTTCATAAGATCAGACTGAGTCCCCATGAACAACAAATCAGAACATGGCACAGGGACATCATTTGAGTTGGCAGTAGAGGACTCCCGAACAGCATTCATTCTAAAAATCAGAAAAGACAAAACCAAAAAAATATATATATATCTCATGAGACAAGTTTTCAATAGTGAGCATGATGTATAACTGAACACTCTCTGCCACACCCACTCCCACACTCTTCTTTTCCTCAAAGGAAAAGGGAAAATTATCCACAAAAATGCCCAAAGATACTAAAAGTTAGCAGATAGAATAAAATGAAGGCATAGCAAATAATATTCAAGAAGAAGAAACAGCAAGAATATCTACTTTGAAATGGAAACATGTTTCACGTATATTATGTTCTGCAATCCAACAGCGATATTGCATTATGATCACACCCGCGGTATTTAAAGAAATGAATGGTTGTAGAGAAAAAATACTCCTTGAATCTTCTTGAACTCAAATTTAGAAAGGTTTTCTCCGTGCTACAACAAATTATAAAAAAAAAAATTGCGGGGACTCACATTAAAATCCTATCAATTAGGAGCAACAAAAGCCAGTCATTTTTTTTGAAGGTTTTCATTGTTGAATAAGTGTTGCATTTTGAATTTGTATTAACAACTGGTTGAGATTTATTTAAGCCTCAATCTGCCACTTCAATCACACTGAGCGAAAACATTCAATGGAATTGGAAATGTTAACATAAAAGGAGAGTAGCAAAATTCTCACACATATTACCTTTTAAAGCAGCCTACAATCCCATAAAAAAGAAAACCACCTGTTTTGATCCTGGTAAAGCATGAAATGATCCTTTTTCTTAGTTTCTTGGTGAACTTTAGAATAAAGACAGTCTTTATGTTCAAACATTTAGGAGCAACAACAACCAGTCATTTTTATTGAGGGTTTCCATTGTTGAATACATCTTCAATTTTGAATTTTTATTCACAAATAGCTTTGGGTTATTTAAGTCTTAATCATCCATCTTCAATCCAACTAAGTGAAGCCATTCCACAAGGTTGATCCCATAACCATAAAATAAGAGTGGCCAAATTCTCTCACATACTACCGCTTGAAATAACCTAAACAGTACAATCCCACAAACCAAAAAAAAGGCATCCCCAATGCACGAGACTCCCACGCAATGAGGCCGTGAAAGAATCATATGTATGCAATCTTACCTTCTTTTTCACAAAGAAGTTGTCTCTGCTACTAAAGCCGTATAGGTCACAATGGAGTAATCTTACCATACCCTTCAATTCCACAAACAAAATCATCTTAATTGAGAATAAAGACACAATCTTTATTTCATAAACCTTAATTCTCCGAGCACTGTTTTATGAGACATAACTTGGATATATGTTCAATCATGCAAAAGAGGAATAATCCATCATCAAACTTAAAAATAGTTTCTGGTTACTAATAGTAAAGCCACTAACTTCTCACCGAAGTCCACACTGTAAAAGCAACTAAACAATCTTTCAAACAAAATGAAAATCAAATTTTCATCTGCATGATTCAAATGAAATTCAAACTCAGATTATGAAACACCAAAAAAAAAAAAAAAAAAAGAATCCGTACCCAGAATTCACCCATTCACCACAATCTTCCCCGTCCTCCTCCTCCGCCGCCGCCTCGGCATTGATGTCAAAGAGCACGGCTTTACCTTTCCCTTTATCTCCACCACCACCACCTCCACTTCCCTCTCCGGCGGTTGCAACCGGAAGAGTGACGTCATCCCTCTCTGAGCGAGGAGAACAAATAGGAGTGGCATTAAGATCGATATCCAACGCCATCGACCGGCTGCTGCTACTGCCGCTGCTCCCGCTCCCCTCGGGCTTCGAGCCAGAACGACTGTCCACCTCCATCTCAAAACCAAAATCTTTTTTCTTAAAAAAAAAAAAAGCCTTTTACCGAAGCTCGAATGAGTTCAAATTCTCTGCTCACACGAACATTACACCGTCGGCAACGCCTCCCCGAAAGATTCAAAGATCAAAAAGATCAAAACTTTTCAGCTCAAAGAACAACAATTCGCCCACCCCAAATGCCACAGGCCACCAAAAGCCCCATAGAGAGAGAAAGACAGATAGATAGAGAGAGAAAGAGAGAGAGAGAATTGGGGGCTCGTTTTTCTGGGCAGAATCGAAACTGAAAGACAAAAGAGGGGAGAGGGGAAGAGAGGGGGGGGGGGGTTAGTCTCGGAACTCGAGAAAGGGACGTTTTGGTTTTGGCCTTTGGCTGGGGGCCGAGGTGGTTCAAAATCAAAAAGACAGAAAAAATGGAACAGAGAGAGAGACCGATAAAAACGGCACCGTTTCTTAAGCTTTCTTTCAGAACTTTAAAAGTTCTTGCGTTGTAAAAAGGTTGGTTGGTTCCTGCTGGTGGGGGGAGTTCCAGTTCCAGGTCGGGTTGGGTAGTAGGTAGTAAAACACAAGCATTTTTGGACACGCTTCTCCGCATAACATGTGTCTTTGATTTGTTTAAATAGTAACATAGTTTCATAATTTATCAAATAAAATTTAATAATTTACGCCCGTTTATATCGTTTAGAAACTTTTTTAAACTCTTAGCATGAAGTTCTTAGGATTTTTTTTAATTAAAAATCAAATTAAAAAAAAGAAAAAAAAAAGGGTTGAATGAGTATTCTTTTTTGTCTGTTTCTCTCTCCTCGTGAGTGGTACTTATCGTGTACTAAAAAAGATGCCCATGCGTTTTGGTACGCCACAGCATCATGCCTGGACAAATTTCGTGACTTTTGAGCCGTTACACCATCAGAAAATATGCAAAACCACCCCCCCCCCCCAAAAAAAAAGAGTAATTAGAGCTTTAATTCTTGTTTTTCGATGATTTTGATGTAATGTAGGTAAGTAAAACAATCGACTCTGGTCTCTGGTCTCTGGTCTTTGTGCATGCAATGATTACATTCAATTTTAGAAAGACCGTTGTGTCGAAGTCAATGCCTGGAGATCGAGGTACTTGCTTTTAGTCTATCGCGTTAGCATCAAATAAAAAAAATTTAATTAAACTAAAAAAAAAAAAAAACGAGCTCCTTTACCGCGAGACCATAAACCGGGGTCGATGGCAAGGTATTTTTTTTATTGCAGCTATGCGTTACAATAGGAAAGTTAGAAACTTTGGAGTGAACGACGAGCTATGCTATGACCTGTACAAGTTAGACTGTGAAAGGGAGGAGATTTATTAAAGACCAATGAAAATGGAGAGGAGACTGGCAAAAATGAAACTGAACCCCGAGGCACCCATGAAGGCCAGGTGGCAACAAGCAGGGGGTAATGACCAGAGGAATCTGTAACCGCCCGCAATTTATTGGGGTTCATAAAAGTGAAGTGAGCAATTGGTTGTGTGTTCACCGACAGAGGATGTGAGTTTGGCATTAGGCATTGGGAATGGCCTGGAAGTAGTTTCGTTTGTCCGAGATTATGTGTCTATGAATGCTCTCTGTAATGGGGTTTAGTCTTCAATTCATTGTCTGAAAAATTTTACTGATTTGGGACCAAATTATGTGCTTAAAAGTTTTGGAAACCTCATTGGAAACCTCATTTCCACACAAGGGAAATCTTTAAAGAAATTGGAAAAAGGAGAGACGAGTGAAACAACGTGAACTTGAATAAAAGGGCGTGCCCATTTCTACCAAATAGGAAATTTTTCATTTTACAATTAAGGTCTGATTACACAAAACACAAGATACAAATATACATCTATACATTTACATACATACATATATACATAGATATACACAGCACAATCACCCCAGTGGGAAACTGAGAACATAATAAGGCGTCCGATTCCAGGCAGATTTCCTCTTATATATCAAATGACCCAAAACCAAGCTACAATTGATCCACTTGCCAAACCAAGAACCAGGAACAAAACCATGACAATCCCAGCAGTCTCTGAATGCTGTAGTTGAACAGATTTTGGTGCCAAAATCATCAAAACACTGGCCAAGTAGCCATTCGTGAGCCCCAGAAGACAAGTCAGTATTGTCACTGGAATTTCTGTTCGGAAGAAATTGGGACCATGCAAGCAACCAAAGAAGAGAGGGAAAAAGAGCAATCTCGCAAAACAGCCACCAATGGCAACCTTTGCATTCTCAAGAAGATACACTGCAGTCAAGGACTTACCAACCAGGTCAAAAACATTGTATGCAGTAATGAGGAGAATCGAATACCAATCCTTGAGCAACTCAGAGTGCACGTCTTCAGTTATATACCCTGGAAATATAGCCAATGTGACCACAGGGATAAGAAGTGTTCCAATTCCATACCATTTCACGCTCCTCACAATCTGCCACAAGGTTGACCTCCACCGAGCACCTGTCAAAGAACCTTTCTCCCCTTTTTCCTCATTGACAGCCAGAGTTTTCAATTCTGTGTAGTACTTAATAACTGGAAGTCTCTGTGCCACATTATAGGAGACAAAGCATATAGCCATGACCACTATTCCCAAAGCAAAGTAAAGATTTGCACTTTTTCTCAAGCCGTGCTCATCCTGTGTATATGCGGCTTTGGTTATGATTCTTACAAATGAAACAAGCACCCCTGCAATCAATGACTTCACAGGTTAAAATTCCTCCCTTATTGGATTGCACCTGCATTGCATAATTTTGGATACGAAATTGCTGTATCACCGGTGAAACTCAGTAGCATAAACATAGGATTTCTAAAAATCAGAACAATATTTTTGTTATCGATAATTTCAACATGTAATAGTCTAAAGAGCAAACCATCAAAATTTGGTTTGGTGGTCACTTCAAGCCCTTGAAAGGAACTTAAGGTGAGAGGTTGGGAGCTCTAACCCCACCTCTCCCATTTTTTCTAGCGCACAAGGCTACCGCACATTATGAGGTCTGGGAAAGTGTTACATAGCCTCACCCTGTTTTTTTTTTTTTTTTAATATAAAGAGGCTGTTGTGGCTCCACAAAAAAAAAAAAAGGAAAATCACTTATCTAAGAGAAGAAATCCAGTGCAGTAAATCTTCCTACTAACCTCATTCAGTTGCTTGCTTGACAGTTGTTCTACCGTATAACAACGGTATTGGGTAGCTTAGCTTTAAAACTTAGTGAGAATTTGAACTTGAAATCACAAGAGTTCGTTCTGAGCTTGAATAAATAACTTTCTTCAATTAGGCAAGCTAGTCAACCATCCAGATTTTGAGCTCTTTACTCGACAATGACAACACCACCAGATCATAGCATGCCTAAACCAACTCTAGACGATGTTCAATACGTTATTCAACCAAAAGACAAAACATGGTAATGCTTAAAAACTAAAATCCGCAACATAATCTGATGTTAAAAATCTGCCTATCGCATAACCAAACTATAAAGAGTAAATTTCCACAGCAACTCAGCCCCTCAAGAAACAAACTTGCAGCCATTGAATTCTAGTCACACAAGTATAAATCAAGATTGTAGCTCATCAACAACAAGAACAACAACACGGCCGCAATCCCAAATTTAATCAGGTTGGCTACATGAATCTGTTCTCGCCATTTCGCTTTCCCATGCACTAAGTCAACCTCAAGGCCAAATTGATCCAAATCCTTTCTAATACCCGTTTCCAAATCAAATTAGCTCCGCCTTTCCCTCTCCTCACTCCATCTACCTGAGTCTGATCACCCCTCTTAAGATTGTAGCTCATCAAGTCCAAAAAGACTAGAAATTTCTAACAAAGAAGCAGTAACGTTGCTATCTTTAATGGCATAATTTACCTGAACCAGCAGTGCCAGCAACAACAGACTGCATGTACCTCTCAGGCAACTCCCCAGCAGCCCCGACAAGACTACCTTGCACCAAACCAACGGCGATACTGGATAGCGCCACCGCACAAACCGTCACGTAAAACCCATCATACAACCCGACCCGACCCTTTATATAAACGGCATCCATAACCGGGACCACCAAGAGGGACACAACAAACAGGCCAAGACCCACATTGATCCTGACATAGGCATCGGTTTTGAGGGCGTACAAGACGATAACGACCAGGCCGACGAAGCCCACCACCATGTTGACGACGGCCAAGATGCGATCAACGGAGACTTCGGGGTAGATGTAGGAGAAGTAGTCCACGGCGGTGATGAAGGCGTTCCACGGGACTAAAAAGCCGAGGCCGAGAGTAAAGTAGATAATGTAGGCCAAGTGGAATGTGTCTTTTGGGGGTTTTCCGGAGGCCGCCGGGTCTTCCGCCGTGGCGCCGGCGGTGGTGGCTAAGAGGAGAGGGGATTCGGAGTTCGGTCCCCATTGATCGGAGGGTTCGTCGGCGATGCCCATGGCCCGTTGGCGGGTCCGGGTTCGGTTTTAGTGCGTAGCAGAAACTATACGTGTTTTTTGGTTGGTTATTGTTTTGGTAGTTTTGATTAGTCGTGGTTAGAACGAACAACATAGATTTATGCATTGATTGCATTATTGCCTGCTGGGGTCCCAAGATGTTCTTCTTGTATTTTTTTTTCTCGTCTGTTTTTTATATGTATATACACGTTTAATGAAATATATAAAAAAAATATAATTAATTTAATATTTTTTTTGTCATCGTAATCTATGCATTTAAACTGCATTTCTACAATTGCATATCCAAAACAATTTTCTGTTCGTACAATGTGGATGGCTTCACGTATGGGATTTTTATTAAAAACAAAAAGAAGAAGAAAAAAAAGGCATCGGAGGTGATGAAAAATAAAAATGATTGATATGAACTTTTATTCATAGAAAATTAACTTGTCTTTTTTTTTTTTTACAATAAAAAAGATATTCGTAAGTATATCAATTATAACATCTGTGAACTCGAGTCAAAGTAACTCTCGTATTTGAATGTTTAATTCAACTATTCTCATATCTTGCAGCGTGCGAGTACAGTTTTACTGGCAGAGAAAGCTGCACTACGAGGACTCAAATTTAGGCTAATGTGGGGACAGACACACTGAATTACTAGTGAAACTACTATTTCAGGTGATAATTAACTTATCCTTTTAATTGAACCCAATTTTTCTGTATTAGAATCTTATAAAATGCATGCAAAAATCCTCCTCTTAATTTGATGAGATTGATTACATTGACACAAAAATAATAAACTTAATCAGATACAAAAAATTTTTATACTGCCTAAAATATTAATGTCATATAAAATGTCTAATATATAATATAAATTGTATCCACTTGAACAAGCAATCTGATTGATGATACAGAAAAAGGTGGGGTCGAAGATTTTTAACAATGTCTTGCTCTGCAGAATGGTTATGTTGGTAATGCAATGATGACAAATCATAAGTCATTTTCCTTCTTTTGTTTGCTAATTCGGAATTGATTAACAAAGGCATTCTATCAAGTGAAAGCAGGCATCAGCGATGGACATGCAAAGAAATTTTGCAGGGAAATTACAAGCTTGTTGCATGCCAGACATCCAAATCCTATGGCATTTTCTTGGTTTTTCCAGCACAAACATTAGTGTTTCCTAGTCTACGAGCCGAGTCACAATGGCATCCTATCAGAGTGGTTATAAGGTATTTCTCATTTTCACTTGTGAACCTTTTTCTCTTCTTATCTTGATTGTGAGGCATAACCTTCTGCTCCTTTTCCTTTATCTCCTTGCCTATCTGATATTTAGTTTCCATGAATTTGTTAACACATACTGCATTGGCTGTTAACCAACATTCTCCTCACTACTGACTTCCTAGCAAAACTCTCAGACTATGGAATATCAAAGGTTATGGAAATGGATCAATCACTAGGAAGAGCAGACGAAAGAGAAACATGTGATTATGTTCATCCTAATTATCAAAGAAACCGCTGTGTAAATGCTAAAGGTGATGTCTACAGCTTTGGGATAGTGCTACTTCAACAGCTGTCAGGGCAGAAGGTTAAAAATTTGAATGCAAAAGGATCAATGCAACTAAATAAATTGGTAAGAAGCAAGACAATGTCAACTGACTTTCTATATCCTGAAACTAAGCTAACATCCCTGATGCATGTATTCACTTCCCTGGCAAAATTTCTTGCAATAGGCGACAATACAACAGAATTTGCCGATCCTAAACTTAATGGACTTAATGGGGGTATTCAGTGGAAGCTGTTGACCTTGTACTCGAGCTAGCTTTGTCGTGGACAGGGATGAAGCCGGCTAAGCCATCCATGGAACAAGTTGTATCCAGATTAAAGTAAGCACTTGACATCTCAACAAGGAAGAAAAAATATTGGAAGATAGCACACTGCACACTTGCTTATATGGCAACTTCTCTGGAATTGCTTTACAGAGAAATTTAGTACAATATTGTTGGTATTATTCTTGAATTTATTACACATTATGAAATTTTTGTACACCGATTTGATTAAAAAGAAAAGGTCCTCTAGAATCACAAATACAAGCTCTTCAAAAAGCTGAGCTCATATCACAGAACCGAAGTGAAAAGGAAAACAAGCAACATCCTATACATGATGGAATGTACTTACAAGGATGGATGCTCGAAAAGAACGAAGGAATGAACGGGCCACCCGCAAAAACTTGGGTCACCGCACATGAACAGGTCTCTCTTGAGCAAGAACTGGAGTCTCCGAGACAGTGGAGCTTCTGTCATAGAAATCATGGAGGATCCTGATCAGAGAACTTGCTTTCTTGCTTGCTCGAGACGTGCCTTCTGTAAGTAGGGAATACAATGATCCCATGAGAGTTGTGCTCTTCATCAAAAGAGCAACCACATCTGCACCACCATTGATGCATAAAGCCAGTAACAAAGAAACGCAGTGCTCCTTGGTCGCCCGGGAAGTGGAGGAAACCAAAGTCCCCACAATTTGAGGCAAGGCTCCGCAACGCAGAATTGCTTTTGCTCCCTCAGGTTTCTCTGCCAGAGTCGCTAAAGCTGCTGAGGAATCAGTGACTAGATCTTCTCTTTCAGAATACATCAACAAATCAACAAGCAAAGGCACTGCCCCGGCTTCGACAACTTTCCAATGGTTACAATGGTGCATAAGCAGCCCATAAATTGCAACCAATGAATTCTTTTTACCACGATCGTTTCCATGCCTAACCATGTCTAATAACGCCGGTATTGCCTCTGTACTTTCCCCAATGGCCTTCCTGTACTCCTCGATTGAAGCAAGGTAAAATATTGTTGCAGCCGCATGCTGTCTAGCCTCCATCTTCAACCCTTTCTTTAAAACATCTACAATCAGTCTTAATCCTCCGTTATCAACGATTTCAGCTTTGCTTTTAGAATGCTTTGAAAGATTCAACAGAGCTGCAATGGCATTCTCTTGACATTGCGAATCTTTGGACAATAACAACTCCAATAAGAAAGGAATAACACCGGCTTCCACCAAACAAGACCGATTAAAAATGTTCGTCTTGCTAAGTAGGCGGACCTCGTAAGCCGCTTTATTCCTATCTTCACAAGCTCCACTCTCAAGCCTGCCAGCTAGAAAAGTAGCTACCATTTTCATAGCTCCCTCGGCTGTCAAACTGCCTGCAATAACGGTTCTCAAGATATCCCTATTCTTGTGATCAGAATCTGAAACTGGTATGCCAATTTCCAAACAATATTCCTGAACCAGCCTCTTGACAGCCACGTTAGGGACTAATTCCGTGCTTGCAACCTTCTTGCCTGTCTTCGGGCATGTCGGATTTCCAGCCCTGAACCACTTCAATATCGAAGACCGATCATAAGTATGACCTGTCTCTATTGTGACAGGATCTTTCATGAGCTCCAGCGAAATGGGGCATCGAAAATCATCGATATTGACACAGCTAAACAATTTGCTCCTGAATTTAGCCTCAGGATCAAGCTGTTCGCCGATCCTGCTGTCAACAGAATCAAATATCACGCACCTGGAATAGCTCATGAACCCCATCAAGCTACTCAAAAGCGGCAATTCTCTTCTATTTTCTTCGTTGGAATAATCCATTCCAATCTCTGCCCCCAAAAACTTGATCTCTTTGTTGCAATCGCTCCATTTTTCCACTCCAATATAATCCAAAACCCGCTTTATATTGCTCCTGTCAGGAATTAGGCCATCCTGGAATTGCGCCAGGATAGATGTGACTTCCTGTATGACCCGTTTATCATCCGGGTAAACTTCAAATCTGGCTTTCCGTGCTTGCCTCGATACAAACTCAATCAACTCCTTTACTTCAGTTGACAAATCAAGAGACCCGAGTGGCAATACATCCAGACCCGTGGCAATGGCCCGATAGAAGTTCCGGAGCTGACCCGCCACCTGCTCCGACTTCATCAGCATCCATAGGCGCGCACCTTCGCGGTCGCAGTCTTCTAGTAAGTACCGGACCTTTTGCAGGACCACGTGGAGCTCCGACAAGCTGAGGACAACCGAATCGGGTAGACCCGATCCGAAGTCCCTGAACTCTTCGAGGAACAGAAGAAAATTGCCGACGCGGCGAATCGTCCGGCGTAAATTCCGAGCATTGCTATAGAAAACCTTTGACTTGTAACTGCAAACGCTGTCTGCCAGGTCGATTAACGAGGTGAGGAGGGTGGTGGGGGCCACATTTTCGCAGGGGGGCACAGCCGGGAACGTCAGAATCCGGCGACCCGGCCCGTTATGTTTTTGGATCATTGACGGACTGTCTTTTCCGGAGCTTTTTTTGTTTTTTTAAAGTTGTATTTTGGATTCTGTGTAAAGACGGCTGGCAGCTTTGAGCATATATAGGAGGTCTGGTTTGGACACGTGTCGATAGAGCGTTGGGCGTTGACGGATGGATGGGGACGGTGATCTAGTAGTGATCTTCATTCATGGCTGGGATTCGTGTTCTGGACACGTAGGGCTGTGGACAAGTCTTCGGCTTCGTAGAGGGCGTCTTGATTTTTGTAATTGAGTTTATGAGAAAGTGACACGTGTTCGTTAGTTGTCGGCAGGTCTCGTGATGATTGAGGTACGTGGAAGAGAGGTAGCCGGCAAATATTCGAAGATATAACGTGGAAATTGTGGTCATGGGCAGGAAGCTGCCTATTTCTTTTTCTTCTTCTTTCATTTTATAATCTATTGTTAGTAGTGTTATTCTTTTTTTTTTTTTTTTTTTTTTTGTTGTAACATAAATACATTATAAATATATTAATTATTATATTTGTAAATTAAAATTTAATATCACTTATTGATATTCTCATTCAATATTTTTTTATTAAGGAGATTATTACCAGTGTACTATTTGAAATAAATAGGTCTTTCTTATGTCCAGCCATGATGTTAACGAGTCTGTTACCTAATACCATACTCTTACATAAATTTGATTTTATTTGAAGACAGGTGACAATAAGGGAGTTTGAATCCAAATTAGTGCAAGAAGAAGCATACTGAATTATTAACTAAATTATCGCACCACATGATATCTATTGTTACTTGTTGATGAATTATTAATTTAGAAATCACATTTATCGCATTTTTTACTGTTAGCTTGACATTTTGTTATTGTGGCTCTCCTCTTAAAACATATAGTGTATTTAAAATATTTAAACTTTAAACTTTTCTCTTAATCCACACAATTTTTAAGTTTGTACTCATAGATTTACTATAACAAGGGATTCAACGTTGAGTTTTTATGTGGAATAGGAGCATGAACGAATGGAAGTCAATGACGCTTCTGTTTAGAAAAATTGTTTAAAATCTCCTCCGCTTTGGTATGAGACTACTTTTACCCAACTACGTAAAGCCTTTGTTTTGAACTTGTTTCTCATAGTGATGGATAAAAAAAAAAAAAATGGGTCTTGAGTAATCCTTAAAACTTTTAAGAAAAGAGAGAAGAAAGAGGAAAAGAAATGATTGAAGATTGTAAAATGTGAATAATAATTACTTACCAATTTGAAAATGGGTGATTTCTTTTAATTTCTTTTGAGAATTTACATGGTTGAGTGCTTATCTTTTCTCTAGCTTCAGCCTTCAAGACGATATTAATTATCTCACCAAACCGTATCAAATGATATTAATGACACCTTATGCACCATTAGGAAGAAAATCTCACATTATAGAACGTGAAATCCCTTGTAGATACTAGTAAAGCAACCCCCTTCATGCGGTGTCTAATGACTTGCATTCTCCATTCTTCACTAATTACTAACAAAATTAACAACTGATTATTACCCACTTCGGAAAAAAAAATTTTGTTTGATTCTTAATTGCTTGAGTTCTTCTAAAAGCATTCATGTCTTGGGGCTTTTAAGAAAAACTTGCACTGACTTTGCGTGCCTTGACTGGTTTTTAAAAGAGTGGCATCACTACTGTTCTACTGTGCTATAGCGTACAACGAGTCTGTTTGGTATTGTAGTTAAATTTTATTATTCTCGTTGGTAAATTGACTGTCCTGAAACATGCTGTCAACAAACTATCGACAAACATAATTAACTGTTTGGTAATAGTCTTTAGAGTTTTGAAAGAAGAACAAAAAAAATTAGAGTAAATGGAAAAAAAAAAACTCTTTTTATATTATTAGATTATAATTGACAATGTAAAAATTGATATTTTTATCTTAAAAAAAATTATAAAACTAGTCTCTATATTTACGTTTTTTGTTTTTTTCTTTTATCCTTAAGAGAGCTAGAAACCCAAGGATGGGGAATGAGGCAAGAGCTCAAGCCCAATCCCTCCAATCCCTCCAGTAAGAGACAAGTTTGAGTGACCAGCTACTCTTCTCTTTGTATATACCCATGGCACCAAAATACTGTGATCCTCAAAGTCAAAGTTTGGGCTGTGAGGCGCTTGTGCCAACTGCAACTTTCATAATTGACCAAACACTTATAAATCCCCTTTTGGCTCAAAACTCAATTTGCCAACGCCACCCACAATCCCTAATGCACTCAATGTCAAGTAAAGGGTTATATATGTACTACCAATCGTTATTGTTTAGTGGTAAGTGTCGAACGTTATCAAGTTAAAGATCTTGAGTTCGAAAACTATCAGGGCGTTTGGTGGGACTAAACATATTCCTCTCATTTATAACACTGAGTTATACTGTAACTATCTAAACAGTCCAGACGTTATCCTGAGAGTAGGGGTAATACTTTCTGACAGGATTGTGGGGAATTACCCTTATCTTCTTATTTTTAAGAAAAAAAAAAAATAAAGGGCATATATGTATGTACTTGAGCGAAACTCATTTTCATTCTTACACAAGAATCTCTTAAAGCCCAACTATAAGTGTTTTGCAGTGGATCCATCATTTAATCTAACAGGCTGGTCCACGTTACAGTTACGAAAGCCCAACCTCATTCATTTGACGATTTCCCAACAGGGTTCAGGAGTATGGCAAGAGAAAATGAACAAATTTTCATCTAGAGTTTTTTTTTTCTCAAAAATTTTAAATATATTTAATATTACCTTAAATATACTTAATATAATTATAAATATTGATTTAGAAAGGAATTTCTACTTTTTTTTAGCTAAATGAGTCAGGATAGTTTACGGCCACAATCGTCGGGCCATACACTTTCAATTGTTTTCAAAAATAACTCTTTCCCATTTCTAGCGAGGGGTTCATGGCAACACTTTTATCGTCAAATTTCATTCAAACATTATTAAATTTATGCAATAGAACGTATATTTTGTACAATTATAGTAAAAAAATATGAATCGAAAAAAAAAAAAAATATTTTTTCATACCAATTTTTACTATATAATTACATAAAAAATAATTTTAATTACATAAATTATGAATTTAGAAAGTGTATGGTCATGTGTTCATGCACTTTTTCCGTTCTACCAAATTGCTGGTGTTTCTGTCTGCATTAAAGTTCAAATCGCTCCAATAGGACAGGAGCCAGAGATTTGAAGCATTTGCCTTAACTCCCCTCAGAGACGTACACGACTTTTTAATGCTTTCTACACCAGTTGTGCCTAATTGTTAATTGTCATGTCCTAACATCTCATGTCCAGCTGCAACGCTTTGGCAAATCAAGCATTTCCATATCGACAAGAAAACCAAATGGGGTCATCTTAATCACTGAAAATGTTTCCTTAGAGATGAGCGTTTGGCTGACCGAAGTGACGGTCAAGCCCTTGCAAAATAGTCAGAAAAGACCTTAGGGCGACACAAAATAGAGCTTCGCGTTAATATTTTGGTATCAAAATCAATAATTGTCATGACGGGTGTTTATGATTCATTTAGCCGAAGTTAAATATGAATATTAGAAACCTAACTCAAAATTTTAGGGCCCGTTTGGAGTGGTTTAAGTTTTCTGTTTTCTGTTTATTTTTCACAAAAAAAACAAGAAACATATTTGTTATTGATTCTGTTTTCTGTTTTTTGTTGAAAAGTTAAAAGTGTTTTTCAAAGAAAAAAATCAAATTGGGAAAACAATAAAAATAGCTTTCCGATTTTGTTTTTCACTTTTTTTTCTATACTTTCTCTCACAACATTTTATTTCTCTATCCACCCTCTTTACCATATCTCTCTTTACTCATCCTCTCTCTATCCCTCTATATTTTTTCTCTCACTACTCTTTCTCTCTCAACTCATTCTCTCTCTACCCTCTCTCTCCCTTTTCTATCTCTATCATTCTCTCTCTACCCTCTCTCTCTCTATTTTCTCTCTCAACTCATTCTCTCTCTACCCTCTCTCTCCCTTTTTTATCTCTACCATTCTCTCTCTACCCTCTCTCTCTCTATTTTCTCTCTCAACTCATTCTCTCTCTACCCTCTCTCTCCATTTTCTATCTCTACCATTCTCTCTCTACCCTCTCTCTCTCTCTATCTTCTCTCTCTCCTCTCTCCCTTTTTTTCTATCTCTACCATTCTCTCTCTACCCTATCTCTCTCTATTTTCTCTCTCTACTCATTCTCTCTCTACTCTCTCTCTCCTTTTTCTATCTCTATCATTCTCTCTCTCCTCTCTCCCTTTTTTTCTATTTCTACCATTCTCTCTCTACCCTCTCTCTCTCTATTTTCTCTCTCTACTCATTCTCTCTCTACCCTCTCTCTCTCTCCTTTTTCTCTCTCTATTCATTCTCTCTCTACCCAGACTCTTTCACTTTTTTCTTGTTTTACCATTCTCTCTACTCATTCTCTCTCTACCCTCTCTCTCTCATTTTTTTCTCTCTCTATCATTCTCTTTACTCGTTCTTTCTCTACCCTCTCTCTTTTTTCTCTCTTTGTCATTTTCTCTACTCATTCTCTCTCTACCCTCTCTCTCCTTTCTCTCTTTGCCATTTTCTCTACTCATTCTCTCTCTACCCTCTCTCTCTCATTTTCTCTCTCTACTATTCTGTTTGCTCATTCTTTCTCAACCCTTTCTCTTTATATCATTATCTCTACTCATTCTCTTTCTTCTCTCTTTCTCTCTCCTTTTTCTCTCTCTACTCATTCTCTCTCTACCCTCTTTCTCTCTCTCTCTCTCTCTCTCCCATTTTTCTCTCTATATTTATACTCTTTTTACCATTTCTCTCACTATCCTTTTTCTACCTATTTTTTTATTCTTATAGAAAAAAAAAACAAAAATTGACAACAATAAATACAAAAATTCAGCAAACAGCAAAAACAAAAAAAAGAAATTGAAAAGCAGAAACAAAAAACTGACAGCGTCTCCAAACGGACCCTTAGTTACTCAAAATTAAAAACCAAAAATAATCGAAATTTTTTATTAATTATGGTTTTTTAAAACTAAAAACCTTAATTGAATGGAAAAAATTGACTTATATCGATTTGATTAACCACTCATGAAATTTGGTTTGGTTGATTAAAATTTAGTTTTATTCAGTTCAATTATATGAATTAATTAATTTTTAATTTTCTGGACACCACTAAGTGCCACTAATGGTAGGCGAGAGAAGTTATTATAAAGAGAGAATTTACATACAAGCACTTGAAGAAGATATGGGTATTTAGGTCATAAAATGAGTATGGAGAAAGTTTAATGTCATACTCAAGAAAAAACACTGCGTCCTATTCACTCACTTATACTTAAAGGTGTTGTCATTATTCCTTTATCAAGATTAAAGTTTAAGACACTTTGTAAAACAAGACACTAAAACTAGGGGTGTTTGCGAGTCGGATTGGACGGTTTATAAGAAAAAATTGTAACCAAACTGTCATGGTGGCGGTTTGAAAATTTTAAACCGTAACCAATCCGCCAACCGTCCAAACCAATCCACTAAATGGCAGATTGGTTTGGGCGGTTTGGGCAGTTTTGTTGATTATGCAACTTATCTTTTAATTTTTTTTTATTTGAGGTGAAATTTGAATGCATTATTTAAATATTTAATCAAAAAATTAGATGAATTAGTTAGACATTCATCAAATTTCAAAGTTACGGTAATAAGAAATAGTTTATGCATAAAAAATAAATAAACAACTAATATTTTCTTAATTTTTCTCTATTATTAAAAATTTTTATTGTTATTACTATAATTAAAGTCTGAAATTGTATGACTTCTTTACTCTTTTTTTTTTAAATATTCTCGTCAAAGTTAGCTACCTAGTAGAGAAAAATTAGATATCACTATAATCCCGATACAAAGAATAAGAAAATATAATTAGAAATATAGCCAATTTATGCCAGTAATCTAATAGTTACAAATTCGTTAGATCAAAGTAACAATATCTTTAAATACCTAATTGCACACAAAATTTCAAATTTATTATTACAAAGAACAATAATAACGAGATAACATATATAATGAAAACAAATAGATCTCTAACAAAACAAAAATCTAATCAAGGTAGATTACATTTTATATGTATAATATATATATATATATTAATAAGGGCGGATTAGATCGGTTAACCGCGGTTTTTAAAATTTTAAAACCGCTATCAGTCCGCCCTTAGCAGTTTTGAAAAAATAAAAACTATAGTTAGTTTTTTTCTTGGTGGTTTTGACGGATATAGATAAGGACGGTGTGGGTTGGATGGTTTATGACGGATTGAGCGATTTATGAACAGCCCTAACTAAAACGTAGGTATGCTAGAGGCTAACAGAAAGAAGAGACTGCTCAGCCAGCAACTTATCTTATTGAAATTCGGCCTACAGATCTGGGCATTCATAATTTTCCAAGGGTTTTATTCGAACAAATCATTAATAATAGATGATGGATGAGATGATCCTGACGACATTGGCACCTCCCATAAATAGTAATTAGCTTTCGAAGTGCTAGCAAGTAGAGTAGGCATCTATAAGCCCGATATTCAGGCAAGTGGGAACCTTTAAGCTGGATGGAGAGGCGATGGGTCCACCTGGCCGACGTCTGGTTGAAAAGTTAACAGTTTAAACTCAATGTAAGAGGATGTTCAGATTAGTTTTTGAAGAGTATACTTATATTTTATTTTTAAAAATTAAAAAGATAAATATTTAGTAAATTTTAGAATATTATTATTTAATTTTATTTATTTCTTTATTTAACTTCTTAACAGCAATTAATTGAAAAGTAGTTTTAAACTATTTTTTATTATTTTTTAAATTATTTTTCACTTTTTAATATTAATAATAATTTATATGAATTAACTTACCCTTAAAGAATATTTATATAATTTTATTATTATTTTTACTTGACACATGAATTAGATATGTTAATTTATTTTATTAGTATTTATATAATTTCAATAATTTTTTTAAGTATTCTTAAGAAATATTTTTTTTTCACTTTAATTTTCTTTAATATTGACATTTATAAAAAAATTTCAAACATAATAATTTTTATCATTTAAAATAATTAATATTTTTTTAAAAGTTAAAAATTAAGTAAAATAATTGTCAATATTATTTATAAAATATTATTCTAAAATATAAAATTATAAAATATAAATATAAAATTTTTAATATGATATATTTACACAAATTATATATTTAAATTAGACATTTCATTATTTAATAGTAACAGTAAGTATAAAATTAACCAAACACTTCATTAATTTTATTAGCAATCAGCAACAGCAAGTAGGAATCAGCAGTTAACAATCACTAGCAGCAATCAGTAACAGTAACATTCAACAGCTAACTCAAACAGACCCTAAATTACTGAATGTCACGTTTAAATAGAAAGTTAGAGTTCAAATTTTATTTTTTATCTTTTTGTTTTTTTACATATATATGAGTTATGTCTTTTCAGAAACTTAACAATCGAACCAGATTAGTCCCTAGAGAGTCAAGAGGTCCTTATGAGAGGGAAAGATTTAGAAGATTATCCTATGTCTAAATATTCTATATTATCCTTTTTTTTTTTTAGCGCGGATATACATTTAGAAGATTTTGTTTGAATTTTTGTTGATACATAAAAGTGTAATAAATTTTTATTTTTTTATAATTATATTGATAAAATGTAAAATAAAAAATATATATATTCTAGCACTTTATTTTGTTGTTTCACAAAATAGAAATATGATTGCAAGAAGAATGAAAATTTATTGCAATTCAGTCGAGTAAAAATTGGAACAAAATCTTTCCAATACTTACTTTTTTCCTTTCTTTTGGCACGGTTAGAGTATGGCAGGGGATTTAATTATCAATAAATTAAATCTTAAATTTCAAACTTGGTAACCGCTAAACTATTATTAATGGTTTCACTTATATTACTTAAATGTTGCATATAAGACTGAAAAATTAGACAATTTTAAACATTAACAAAGTTTACTTATTATTTCAATATTGCATTTAATACAGTTGAAATCAGAATTTTTCGTGCAATTTAATTTTAACGTTTTAGCAACAACATCAAGGACCGAGAATTTAATGTTAAATCCCTCTGTTCTTGCTCTTCTCGTTTGGTGTTCCACTCAGTTTAGATTAGTGCTAGAAATATCAAAGTCTTTATTTTTATTTATTTTTTTCTATGCCACTCTACAATATTTTTCCCCGTGTCCTTGGTCAATATCAGTATTATCTGGCATTGCACAAAATCCAATCCCAATAAAGCCATGAAAGTTTGAAGTTGATGTAATTAAATGACCAAATAGACTTGTGTAGATGAGCTGAATACACAAGTCACATAATAAAGAAAACGACGCCGAATAAAACGGAAATGGAGATTGTCAACACGCTCTGCAAATCCCTGTCAAAATTTCTCCATGCTTTTATAGAGACCAGAAAAATGGACTTGTTGTGGACATAACTATGACAGCCAGAGGCATCAGAGGGCCCCAAGCGGCCTTAATTGCAGAATAAAGGCACCCATCTAGGTTTTACATGTAAATGTCAATGTCCAGTAAAATGCTTGGCAAAAAAAAAAACATAACTTTCAGCCAGAAGACTTCCACAATGAGAAATATGTAAAAGAGTCAAATGTATATAGTTATACATTTAGTTTTACGAACACAAGGTCTTGTCGCTGCGCAAATATTAGATGGACCAAGACAATAAAAAAGGGACCAACCATTAAATATAATAAAAGAATATGTAAGTGTGGCAATAATTGTACGTGAAAAAAAGTGTCCATGTAATGTAATAGGACTCCAATGGCAATGTCATGCTTGTAACTTCTTCCTTCTGGCAGCCCCACAAGTTGTGCCATATGCAACTAAAAGCCACCCCACATGAGACTTTTATTTCATTGTCATTAAGATCCAAAACAGCCACCTACATCATGGATACTAGGGAATAGGCTGCCAGCTATTGAACAACTAAGCACAGATTGCACTGTTTCTCCTAATATATATGACAAACAGACAATGTTAGTGAACATATTGTATTGTAATATGTTTCGATCGTATGCAATAATCTTTATAATTTTTGTAATGATAATTATATTTTTTATAATAAAAATTTAAAGTATGTATGTGGTTGTAAAAATATATATGTGGTTATAAAAAATTTATGTATTGTTATAGTATGATTGAAACATATGACAATACAGTATATCTACCTAGCGGAATTTTATGACAAAATGAAGGTGGGCGGTTTTAGTGTTCTTAGCTAATGTCTTTAATAAAATAAAATTGATAATTTTTATAATAAAATTAATAATATTTATAATAAAAAATAATAATTTTTGATTTTTAATTTTTATAAATAAAATTATCAATTTTATTATATTTAAAATACCGATCAAGACATTAAAATTTTATACATGTATTAATATTATATATATAAACTTGTCATTTGTTATAACCGTTAGATGCACATATTCCCCTGCGTCAATGTAGTGAAGAAAATATGAAATATTTCAAAGAAAACAAACTATTGGCTCTCTTAGCCCTCTGCATGATAACAGTGGTTTCTTCACACATCAGACCTTACACACCACCTCCTGTGTCACGTTTAACTGATCTTTTCAGTCATGTCTCGATTGGTGGACAATTTTCTGCAGTTTTTGGAGGCTCAAACATTAAGATCCTCAATAATGGGTCTCTGGCCAATCTTGCTCTCTCCAAATCCTCAGGTACCTAAGTCCCTTTGTGGCAAGAACTTGCATAATTAAAAAATTGATACTCTTTAGTTTGATTAATTTTCATGTCTTCTTGGCTTACTTTTCCAGGCTCTGGATTGGCTTCCCGGAGTAAATATTACTATGGTTTCTTCAGTGCTGCAATCAAGTTGCCAGCTGGTCTATCCTCTGGAGTTGTGGTAGCCTTCTATGTAAGCTCTTTCTGTCATATTAATATAGCAATTAAAGTTACATTCTGTGCAATGTTCATCTTTTATAGGACATATGACGTTAAACTTGCATTCAAAATTGACACGAATGTTCAAGCTATATTAAGAAATAAAGATATACGGGGATCCAGCTTGGCTGTAGGGGTAGAAAAAATGTTCCTTCTAGGGTTCCTCTCTTTACCTGTCTCTTTTAATAATAGGTTATCATCTTCACTACAGATAAAAAAAAAAAAAAAAACCAAAGATGCATACACCCATGTAGAAATTTCAATTAGTTTTGTGGATGCGACTGTGATGGGATGATGATGACAAAAAAAAAAAAAAACAGTTGTCTAATGCAGATACTTACCCTCACAACCACGACGAGATCGACATTGAACTTCTTGGACATGATAAGAGAAATGACTGGGCATTCCAAACTAATATGTATGTGAATGGAAGTGTTAGCACCGGAAGAGAAGAGAAATTCTATCTCTGGTTTGACCCAACAGCAGCGCATCACTATTACAGCATCATCTGGAACAGCCACCAGACTGTGTAAGGAAATCAAAACCCAAGCATCCCCCATCCTGTTGTCATTCTCTTAGGTGTTTAAACTTGTCTCTTAGGTGTTGTCAATTGGCTTAAGGGGTTATTTTTCGGGTAAGAGATCCCGCGATCAAATCTTGTCAAAATCAAGCGGTAAAGTTAAACTTACGGTTCACCACCTGTAACAAAAAATGTCGTCACTATATAGTCGCTTTACACCTTTTCACGAAGAGTCTCGCAATGTTCCTCAATCGAACTGTGGGTACCACTTCTGTTTTTCCATTTTGATTACCAGAAAAAAAGAAAAAGAGGGTTCTAATGGTGACGAAGAGGATCCAGGCAATTTTCCGGAAATTCGGTTAGGTGATACCATAGTTCATCTGACTTTTCTTCAGTCTCGCATTGCGAGACTCGTGCGCTGGGAACACACTTGTCGTGTCATATTAGATGTTAGAAAGTGATTTTAAGGCAGCCCGGCAGCAATCATTGTCTTTCTAAAATTTTTTGAATTGGCCAATTCTGAAGTTGTTGTTAATGTGTCTGTTTACGTATGCAGGTTCCTGGTGGACAACGTACCAGTAAGACAGTTTGTCCACAACAGTGCATTTCCATCCGTCTACCCATCCAAGCCCATGACCTTATATGCAACTATATGGGATGGCTCAGAGTGGGCAACCCACGGAGGGAAATACCCAGTCAACTACAAGTATGCACCTTTTGTGGTTTCGTTTGCAGAGATGGAAATGGCTGGCTGCATCTCCAATCCAACGGCCTCGATCACTTCGTGTTCTAAGTCGAGTGCTTCCAGCTCGGACCCTGTTGGGGGTCAAGAGTTTGCTACTCTGTCAAAAGAACAGGCCGCGGCAATGGACTGGGCAAGAAGAAAGCTGATGTTCTACTCATACTGTAATGACAGACCCAGATACAAGGTCATGCCCCCTGAGTGCAAATAAATGTAATTCATTTCTCCCTTCTTTCTTTCTTTATTGCTATTTTGGAAACAAAAAAAATGTTAGGTGGACCATGCTCCGGATTGTTGAATCTTAACAATAAGTTGCAATCAATACGCACTCGCCTTTTAATAAACAATACATTAATTACAATTAACAATTAAGATTGAATTATATGAACGTATATCCAGTTCTCATATTTAATTCTCGAGTCAATGTCATAAAACTTAGTTGAAAATTGGTTCATGACCTCGATGGGACTGGCCTGCAACTGCAAATGGTCAACTTGGCATTTTATGACCCTTCCGGGGACAAAAAATTGGCAAAAAACAAAACAGTAAGTCAATAAACATGGAAGAAGAAGAGAGAAATAGGAAGAATTACTTCTTTTTTTTTTTTTTTTTTGGATCTATTTGGTAGTAGTGACCATGCATATATATTTCGGACATCTTTATTTTGGAGGTATCACAATTAAAATTACAATTAATATTTTTAAAATAAAATTAATAATTTTTAAAATATAAAAATAACAAATATTTCAAAAATATCTATTTTCGTTTCAAAAATATTAATCGTAATTTTAATCGAGACACTATTTAAGATAAAAATGTTAGTGAAATATTCGAGACACTAACATTTTTTTTTAGTAGTAGTCCAATATGATCTGTATTATATTATTGTTCAAATAGATTTAATGTTGTATTTGTCTACCTTGGTGGGATTTGCTTTCGATTTAAAGATAATTGTTAGAGAAAATTGTCCTTAGCGCTGAAATCGGGGTAGTATTCAGAGAAGGGAAGACGATTTATGCACACTTTTAAATTCTATTAAACGGATCAAGCCAACATTTAATAACATTTAGAAGAGTTTAAATACAACATACAAGGGGACATGTTCGGTACAGCCAAAACACCAAGAAGCTATCCTTCGCAATTCAAGATACAGCACTACAGCGCCTCTTGATTCTTTCTTGGGAGTGTTGACGCCAAGCGTGGAGACTATAATAAAGGCAAGGATACAATCGTAATTCTATTTTTTTTATTGGAAAATCTATTAGTTGTAAAAAAATTTAAATTTTTTATTATTAAATTACAATCAGTTCTAAAGTAAGATTAAGTATATGTCTGACTTTTCATAGTTGATAAGTGACTAGAAATCTTTGTTAGGCAATATGAGATTCGCTTCCTAGTGGTTTATGATAGTGGTTGCTTCTGCCTTGCAGTGTATTTAGTGTAATTTTCAAGATGTGACTGTAAAGTACCATCTTTATTTTTTATATTTTAAATAAAAAAAAGGAAAAAACAGATATCTGGTACATTGCAAAGTTAGATGGTCAAGCACTCAACAACGAAGTGGTACATATAAACACTGTTGGCACCGTGCATATAACTGTAGCCTCCTATTGAAAGACAGCTTCATTTGAGCTGTCAACAGCCGTGCAAGTATGAAGTTCGGCCGAGGCTACGAGAAAGAAGTTGGCCATTACATGATGACGCCATGTCAATCAATGATAATATTAGTATATGCAATGATTCTTGTGATAACATTCGCAGTAGCGATGAGTTGGTGGTATTAGATTTTTGTGTTCCAAAGGAGGCCCTTTTAGCCTAGATGTGACGGAAGCAAGGGGAGGGTTAAAAGTTTCAGAAATCGGTCCAGCCCACATCGGATGTTTAAGCCTAATTGATGGATAGAGGTGGCAAACACACTAGCCGGCAGATTGAAGTCACATTATTTTTTGCGTTCGGTTGGTCAGATTTCAGGTAAAATTGGATGTAGGTTTTGGATACATTATATTTCTAATTCCTTGAGTTTCAAATATATTAAATTTCAAGTCTTTCGTAATTTTGGATGGTTACTTGATTTCGAGTTATAAATGGTGATTTTTTTATTCAATGCGGGTTAAGTCGTTTGGGGTTTTTTTATTTTTTTGGTTGTCTTTTGTCACCTCTGCTTGCAGAATGGCTACGGCCTTATGTTAGAACTGGTCCAATTTGGGTCCCCTTCTGACATGAACCAAACAAAGGGCTGAAAGAATCTAAAATCCAAATTTAAGGCTCAATTTAGGTTATGCCTGGTCAGGCATTCGAGCCTACTTCTCCATTATATTTTCGAATTTCATTATAAAGATACGAAATATTAACACATCTTAAACATATTTACTTTATTTGATCTTTAACCATTGACTCCTATTTATAAAAAGATTAAAAATTTATAATTAACAATTTTAATTGTATATTTCTAGACTTGTGTCTTCAATATATTCATTTCTTGAATCTCCCTAATATTTTTATTTTCTGAATAGATGGACTGCCGAGCAGTACGTGCACTAAGGCAGAGCATGAGAGCACCCAAGTGAGAAAAAATGGAACAATAAACACATTATCGATTAAATCAGCCATAGACAATAGAAACTTTAAGCTAAAAAATCCAGTAAGGAAAACGAAAAAAATTGAAAGCCCCATCATTTCATCATCTTGCAATTACCTTTTTTCATCCTCATCACATAATTCTTCCCTCAATTGCATAGCCTCGAGACATGCAAGCAGTCCATTCATCATTCCGAACAATGTAGAAGAAGGCACAGGAAAAAAGCTATATATCATAACGAAGAGGACTATAGCCATGCTGGATTCTTCAAAAGTGTGACCACTGCTTTCACTGCCAAGTAATTCTTATGACTGTAAATACCCCTTACTCTGCCTTGTCCACTCATCTCATACCCCCCAAAACGTTTAGTAGCATCAAATACATCAAAGCAATTTATTCATATTAACCCTACCCGCAATGCACGAGTTAGAGTGTTAGCAACACCAATGTTCTGTGTGAAGACTCCATCAGCCAACCTGAAAGAGGTGTTGTTAGCCTTTCTTATAACCTCATCAATTTCCCTGCAATTATTTAAGACATTAATTAATGCAGGTACTTAGCGTATATCTATTTGAAGAGAATAATTGATTGGTAGAACAAAAAAAGTGTTCTCTGATATTATTTGTTTACATAGATTTAGAGTCATCCACGTTAAAGAACTTGAACAAGCGAGGTCTATGTGATTGTGATTTTTTGTCTTTATTGCCCCAAGTAAGAAATATCCGAGCAATTAACAATTCAAAGATAAAATTGTACAATTATATTTCAATAATTGCAAAAACAAAAACAAAAAAAAAAGGGCCTGATTGGCTCGCTTCGTTTTGATAAGATAATGTGACCAATTTTCAAAATTAATGAAGCTTAAAACAAAATTAATATCATCGGTAGGGTATTTTATTCAGTCATTATCAACAAAGATGGGGGTGTCAATGTCATCATCAACTTTACCAAACATATAACTGAAGCAAGGTGTTTAAAAGGAACGGTTTGACAGCAGCTAACTCACGTTGTCTAAACAGTACATTTGGATCAAACAAGCTAGATATAACACAAAATTTAACCCATGCAATCGGTAAAACAATTATGCAGTTAGTATGTGGTGTTTCTTTTGACACGGATATAGTGACATGACAATATCATTCCTATAATTGAACGCATGATTAAATATAAAGCTTAATATCTAATCTAAAGTCTACAATCAAAATAGTCCCTTATCTCGCCCTCTAGTAATTAAATAACAATATTTATTGATTGGTTTTGCTGCCACATAATTGGTTGTTGAGAAAAAATTATTGGTTAAATTGGTGAAAAAGAATAAGAAATTTTCTTAAGCAATGCCATGATGCTCGAATTCAGAATGTCATATGTACCAAAAAACAAAAAATAAAAAAGAATTCAGAATCTCATATATGCCAGAAAGTATCCAAGTTATTAATTTTATGGATCCCACTTAAACTCAATCATATGTAGAGTCTGCAAAATCAACGGAATGCCATTTTTCATCTTTAATAACAATTTTCCATAAGCCTATACCTCTCGACAAACGAGCACAAAGCAGAGCCACCGGCCAAAGAACGAGAGCAATCTTGTCAGCTTCAAAGTAGCCATTTCAATAGCAACTCTCTCTCTCTCTAAAAGGACTTTTTATATTAATCTTTTGTCAGAAAAATTATGCAAATAAATTGTGGATTAAGAATTAGAAGGGTATTACTTAATTCATAAAAGAAAACTGTTGGAGAAAGGTTAGAGTTTCAAACTTCCAACCCTCAAAATATCTTAGAATATAGGTTTTGATGTTTGATGTACCCAAAAAAAAAAAACAAAGGGCCTTAGTGTTGGTGCTCATAGTGAGATTTGATTTTGTGAATCTTACATGGGCCTACTTCCAAACTCACAAAATCAACAGTTTTCAAAAAATTCGGTCATAACATCATTTTCCTATGTAGTTACGAACCAGTTTACGAAGGACTAATTACATGGGCTAGATGCGTGACAACTGACACTAGAGTTGCTTCAAGTTCAAAGCTCTTACATGATTCATTCAGGTTCTTTTGATCTTTGAAAACGCTCCTGTTTCCGAAAAATAGGTACTTTGGGTTCCACTGCCAAGTTGGTGTGCATGAACTTGTGGATTTGTAAGCTCGATCCCCTGTTAAAAAGGATCAGTAAGAGGCCATAAGAATACCAGACGAGAAAAAAAAAAATTAAAAAAACAAACTGTTGGACAATGTAAGTAACAAAAAAATTTCCAAAATTATAGACTCAGTAAATTAAAACATATCACCACCAAATGTACAACCTATTTTTTTTTAGTAAATGTAAGTTAATGGGACATCTCAATACACAAGTCTCCTACATTTGTGAAGTTTAAAAATAAGTCAAATGTATATAGTCTGATCTTTTAGTTTTTTTTATAAAAATTTTTTTTATAAACTAGAACTCATGACCACTAATTTACAATAGAGTAACTTTTATTATTGTTCTAAGGCTTGCCTTTCAAGGGACATGGGGATTAATAACAAGGCTATTGACAATTTCTGCAGCATTTGATAGACTTGGGTTTCTTTAAAAAACCAACTATGATAAGGCTCCAATAATCTATCTCAAATCAGTCCCGCCTGTTACCATTAAATCTATGACTTTGGAACAAGCACACAGTTCCTATTCATAAAATATACAGCCTCTTGCTACCGAAAATCCAAATATGAGAGGCTGTATTCTGTTACATGGCCAAATACACTCCTTTGAATGTGAATATTTAAAAAAACAATAATAATAGTTAAGCATAATCTGGTAGGAGAAGGTACAATGACCTCGGCAGAAGCAACTAAGAAAAAAGCAAACACAAACCTGCACAGGAGTAAATGCCAAACTCGACGTTAGGCCTGAGCTAGCACCGCTGCTTCCATAATGCTTCTCCTTGAATCTGAAAACAATGAATAGACACACAAGTTAAAATAGGTTTACATACTACCCACGGTCAACAACATAAGCAAATAACTCACTTAAAGAAATTGCAGATTGTTACAACAACATTAAGAAAACGTTTAAAAAGCAATATGAGAAAGGGGCAAAAAGATGTCTGAAAAAAAAAAAAAAACAGAGAGAGAGAGGAGAAGAAGGAGAAACCTCTTAGAAACTTTTGCAGCAAACTTGTTCTGACCAACTGATACACGAAGCTTTCCACTTCCAGCCTGACCAAGCATTCCATAACCTTCTCCCAGCCCATCACCTGTTGCCCAGAAGCATATATGCATAAGAATCTGTTGAACAAAAACCCCAACCTACCAAAACATACCGGCAAAATTTAGCCTACTTGCCAGAGTGCCTTGTCCAAATCTAAACATGAAACTTAAAAAAAAAAAAAAAAAAAAAAACCCCAAGCAGTTGGCTAATATAATTATGTAATTAAATCAAATCTTTTCCAGCTTATTCGAAATGGATGTACCACTTGAGCAATTAAATAAAAAGTTCCTACAATTGGAATTTGGTTCATGGGGAAAAGTTCAAAATTATCTTAGAACTGAATAATCTAACAAGAGTTCCAAAAAAAATATACCTAAAGAGCTCTCTTCGGGTACACCGAATTGCATCCTATTGGCAAGCTTCCTCATGTCTGTCATTGCATATCTGAAAAATCATAGCTCAAATAAATTATTCAGAAATACAACAAAGAGAAGGGGACAAAAACAAAAATGCATATAATGATAAGCCCCAACCTTTCCTTCATCTTCCTCAACCGCCGACCACCTCTCTTTTTCTTAGGCTCAGAATCAGGAACTGGAAGCGGTTTAGGTTGCTTTGCAGGAGGCGGCTCTTGCCACTTTTCTATTTTCTTACAAATTTCTTCCCTAAATGCTCTTCCAGTGTTTCCTGATGGATCTCCTCTGATACTATCTACCCTCGCTGCCAGTGTTGCTTTTCCAGCCAATACTTTCTTGGCATGCGTTCTCAGAGCAGGAGGCGTGGACTGAGATACCTCTGTTTGCTCAATAAAACCTCCACGCAATCGAGAGGTTGCAGTAGAGAGCCCCACAGGGTTATTTCCCTTGGCACCAAGTTGCCGCAGATCACACGCTGGAATTTTGGCTAATGCTGTGAGACCACCAGCAGTTACAATAAGTTTTGCTGCAACCGCACTTCCAACAATAGCGGAAAGATTGGGAGCCATGCATCCCATTCTGCTTTCCACAAAATTAAGGATCTTTTCCTTTGCTGAATCAAGAGCAAGAGCTCGATCACATGCATCAATTGTCTTTTGAAGTACTTCGTCACGGAGTGGTTTGCCACTTGTCGTCGATGCTGTCACTGACAGCACCATAATGATTGAAGAGGGTAAAAGGCCCCCCAGATCCACAAGGGTCAAATCCATTTCATTGCCAATCTTTTTTACCACTCGAGCATAATCAATAGGGTGATGTACAAGAGATTCTAATTCAGGAAACTTCAGGCGATATTTGTCGCGAATAAAATTGTAAATAATAACAATTTCATTCTCAATGTCAACAGAGAGTGCATTGGAATCGACAATAAGCTGGTATTCAAAATCCTCTTCCAAAACAATCCCATGACTTGACATATCAGACCCCTTCCCAAGAGCATCTTCCACTTTCTGCCATGCAAACGACATGTACCACATTATAGTCAATACAATAAGCACGTTCATAGCATGTTAACGAAGCTTAGATGAGTTGGTTCCTATCTTAAAAAAAAAACAAAGAAAAAAACGATGCAACTAAGCTCCATCTTAGCACTGATATCTTTCACCAAGGAGCATGAGAACAAAACTTACACTAAAAACAAGTGCTGAATTCAAAAACGTGTAACACAACTTTGTGAAATGGTAACAGAAGCATAGATAATTTAAAGCATAAGCTCACCTGCATTATGTCATTATATCTCAGAGTTTTCTGCAATTTTGTCACTTTATCAAGATCATCATAATTTAGAGCTTCAATATCTTCCAAGTCCCCATCAACATCCTCCACCATTTTCGTGGCATCAACATCATCTTCCTCCTGAAATATGAGAAAAGGACAGTGTCTAGGCTTTTCTGGATGTATATTTGTTTGCACAACAGCGCAAGAGAGAAATGGAGAAAGTGAGAACTCACACTGAGATCAGCCTCATTGTCCGATAATTCGTCAAGGTCTGCGAGAAACGAACCAGCAAGAGTTGCCTGAAAATACCACCGAAAAAAAAAAGGGACTCTTAGCAGACAGATACAACTAACAATTTTCAAGAAAATCTCACTCAATAAGTACTTTTTTGGCCGAATATTAAGGTGAAAAAGACCCAAGATGGGCAGTTCTAACTTCTATCTCTACCATTGTATTTCTACCTCGTCTTAAGACCAAACAACAGTCCCGGCAGGAAAAAAAGTACTTACAGCACCAGATTTTTTTATGTTAACAAAGCAAATATTTGACCCCAGTTACATTCTCATTTAACATGATAGAGAAGAAAAAAGAGCTTACAGCACCAGAAAAATCAAAGTTCACCCAAATGCATTAATTTACGAAACCACAAAGCACGGACAACTTTGTCTTTAAACTAAAGCAGTTAAGGAGCAATTAAGAAACTGTCTAGCACCCATTCTACTAACTACAAATATGCACTGAAGGCCATATTATACTACTACTACCCGTTCTCATTAACGAAAAAGATGCGAGAACCGAATGAAGAGGACATAAGAGTGTCAATAATAGAACGACGTGTAATATTTCTGCAACGGCACTAATTTTTTTTACAACAAAAAATAACTTTATAATTTATTGTGTCATATTTTATCAGTATTGTTGAAAAAATAATTAAGATCATTACATTATTTTATCATTATTGACCCTCCTTCTAATCACCCGCGCGCATTAACTAAAATTATACACATCAAATTTGGAATAGAAATTGCAATCACAAAAAAATAAATAAATAAATAAACTAAAAGCTAATGCAACCGACCTGAAGGCAATTTAATCATCTAAGTACCACAGCTCCAATTTATAAATTCTTTTTGATTAATTAATTAATTCTAACCTAAAACGTCAATTTTAGACCTTCAGCATTAGAAACAATTCACGCTCAATGTTCACATTATATCTTTTCAGCCAGCAGTCCGAACAAACAATAATATACAAAAACAAAAAACAAAAACAAAAACAAAACAAAAAAGAAACAAAAAGGGGAAGATAGAACTAACCATGTTCGCTTCAAATTCAAGAGACAAAATTACGGATCGTGACCGCTAGGGTTTCGCCCTTTCCTCAAACGGAAATCAAATTTAATGAGATTAGGGCAAGGAATTTGAAATAAGGATGAATCGGAAGCGAATTGGTGATTTCTCAACTTTAGAGATGGAGTTTTGTAGAACGACAGAATATATATAGGTTTCGTCTCAGCGCGGCCGGGGGGTTGTGTGCGAGTTGTGGGCTTCTGGGTTTGGTAATGTCGTTAGACGATATGGGCCGAAAGCCCAACAAGGACTAATCATTTAATTTTCTAAACTCAGATGGATAGTGTTTCTTATTAACTATATATTAAAAAACAAAAAAAGGTACTGTAAATTTTAAATATAAATTTCAGTCGAAGTCAATTAATAAAAAATAAAAAACAAAAAGAATTGAGAATTAAGTTGTTCGAACTTACTTACATACTACCAAGCTAAAGCTAAGATAATTTTCATAGTTTTACAAAAATATGATTAAAAGACATGGATGAATAAATTTAAGCAAAAATAAGATAATTAATGTTATTAATCAACCCAGTACAATTTTTTCGCTTTGAAGAGAGCCAATTGAAGCAGTTTGAGGTTTTTATTATTATTATTATAACAAAAGAATGAGACAATGAAATTGACAATGTTGTATCAATTATTCGATATTATTACATGTGTTAAGGACCATTGAAAGAAGAAGAAGAATTAGGAAATAGTAATAGTAAGAAAGAACTTGCTCTAAAAAAAAAAAAAAAGTATGAAAGAATAAATAATTTTAAAATAGGTTTCATTACATAGGCAAATGAATTTTTTTTTGCTGCGTCTACACACATTTTTTTGGATGCAACCACGAGTATTTTTTTGGTGCAACCACAAAGAATAAATATGAAATGAAAAAATAATAATACTTTTTATATCATTTTTTATCGTTATAGTTACATAAAAAACGGTCGTAGTTGTAAACAAAACGCATGTCGATGCAGTAAGAAAATTTTATCTGTCCACCAAATTTTCCCTTTTGAAGAAAATTTTATATGTCCACCAAGTTTTTTCTTTTGAAATTAAGTGATACATATATTACCTAAATGCATAGTTCATGATTTGGAATTTCGAAGTCTGGTAAACTTTCTTCGAAACTTTCTAATTTAACTCACTCAAAATGTAAGTTAAACATACCATCGCTTCTAAATTTTATCTTGACCCTTTTTAAGGATGTGATCGTCGGAGTACTAATGTTAGAAGTTTCCTCTCAGCCTTTTTTTTTTTCTTACTGAACGCCCAAAAATACTGGAAGGTTATCTTCGGGGACTTTCATTGAGAAAAAAAGAAAAGGAAATTACCAAAAAAAAAAAGAAGAAGAAGAAGAAAAGGAAAAAGGAAAAGGAAGAGATAAACCTAACTTTTTGGTGGCATGATGAGGTCTGGAGTCAAACCAGAAAATCCATGCATGATGATTGATGCATGGGCATGGCAGCCACTGCAAGTTCCACACTTCCCACCAACAAAAAGCAAGAACCGAAAGAACCAATCTTTCCATGCCACCAGTGCATATGAACTTTGCCTTTTGAAGTCAAAGATCAAAAAATTGCCGACCATCAGTTCAGAACAATCAACACTAGGCACCGACCACCCACATACACTAGTTTAATCACCAGCCACCAGGCATCTTATTCTCCCTGTCCCCACTTTCATTCTTAAACACGCCTTAATGATGGTTTAGTTTTGAGTTGCATCATTTTTTTAAATATAATTAAAATAATAATACAGTTCCATTTAATTATATCCAATTGTTTATTTTTTTCTTTGAATTTAATGGGTTTATATTATTTTGAAATTCTTTATACAAAACTCTCAATTTATTTTGTTTAATTTTATGCACTAACTTTAAAAAAAAAAGCATAACTATCACGCACCTCGATCAGATATAATCAGTTTTTTCTTTTGTGTAATTTATTATATAATATTTACTAGAATTCGATTTTGTATCATAACACAGCATATCTACAATGGTAGTGTGTCTTTATTGACTTTTTTTTTTTTTGTCAATAATAGATCCCTTAGAAGTGGGTTATAAACAAAAATATTAGCTATTTCTCATTTTTCCATACATTTCACATTCCTTATCAGGATTTAAAATTGAGACCTTCAAGATAGATATTGAGATTTTTAATTGCAATGACAAAAACTATAAAGAATAAAGTTAATGTACTTTGTAAAAAATTGTACAATATATAATTTTTCATTTTATTTTGTAAATGTCTAATAACGATTTCAATTTCATTGAAAAACCCATTTATTTTTAAAACATTTTTATTTTTAATCATTTCTTTGTTACTTATCAATGAAATTTCTGCACTCTTCAAGCTAAACTCCTAAAGTACTTTATATCTTGTTTTTTACTTTTGTAAACATGTATTAAATATTTAAATTGTTCCAGAATGGTGCGAGCCGAATACAACCAAAACTGACCAGTTCACATTGAATCAGACCGTCTGCTAGGGCAAGTGTATTTCTTTTCTTTTTGATATAGTTGAAATGTACAAAAAAAATTTGTTAAATTTCATTAAGAAATTTATTAATCGGTAGATTATACAATAAGAGTAAGTCTTTTTATTTTTATAAATTCTCTGCTCATCTTTTAAAAATTAAAACTCAAAACATTAATAATAAAATATAAAAATCTTACTCAGTAGGTGCCTTTCTGAACGACGAAGGGAACAATTTTTTTCTTTTGTTTTTTTTTTTTTTTTTTGGGAACACGAAGGGAACAAATTTACCTATAACTAAGCTCTAATATTGCATTTTTTTAACAGAAAAATTATCAAGTTTTATAGTTGGTGTGGTTTATCAGCGTCCATCAATGACTTTCAGAAATCACAACGCTTGTCGTGACTGACCGCGGTGACACGTGTGATCTGTTGGATTCTTTTCAGAGCAACTCTTTGCTCAGTGCCATCACAGTAGACGAGAAAATTTTGGTGACTAACACAGCGGGTATAGAGTAGTAAACATGTTGATGTAACGTAGTTCAAAAAATTTATTAAATTTCAAAAGAAAAAATAATATGTAAGTATATAAAATCAAAATTGAAAGAAAATTTTAATAATTTTTTTTTTTGATATGTGATGATTTCTCATAAATTTTTGAATTTAAAATAATATTAAAATATTTTATAATTATAAAAATTCAATTACAATTAGAATTAATATTCACAATTAATATAAATCTAATTATAATCAAATAAGAATTCTATTGATTTATACATTCATATTTTAATTATAGTTAAATCACTATAATTATAAATTTTATAATAAAATAAAATAAACTATTTCATAAATCCTCCTTTTTAGAAAAGAAAACAGAAGAAAAAAAGTTATCAAATTTACTTATAATTTTTCTTCAAAAGGAAAAAAGACACTACTTCTAATTTATGTTCCTATAAAGGAAAAATAGTTGCTTTTTATTTTTTAAAGAAAGTTTTAAAAATTTTTTAAAAAATAATACTTAAAATTTAGAATTTTTTATTTTTTATTTTAAATAAAATAAATTTAAAAAAATTAAAAAATATATGATTAAATTTACATATTACATGGGTCTATTACTAATAACATACAAATTGTTGGATGGTTTAAGTAGGTATTTATTGGGAGACGGCCTTTCAAAAGTATACAGTTTTTTTATATTTTACTACGTAATCAAACCCAATTCACAGTTACGAAGCCATGGACGCCTCGTGCAAACTTCATGAAATTTTGGCAAAGCAAATCAAACTAAAGGAAAGAAAGAGTAATTAATAGCTACTTACATACGTTTTTTCTCGAATCTTAACATACTTCTATATTTATATATTTTATAAAGGGAAAAACTAATAAGATATAGAAAATAATTATAAAATAGTTGATGCAGTTACAAATGTGCATTTCTTCTCTTAGCAGAAATATTAAAAGTTTCGGTCCACGTAAGATAGGACATGTTATTCAGTTATTAGTTTTTTTTATCTTAATTGAGACGTGTTAACTATATGTTTATCATTTAATTATTTCTATAATTATCTATTAACAGTTATTTATTCTTACTTAGGTTTTGTTAAATTCTATAAATAGAGTTCATAACATTGTTATTTTTCAGACTTGTTTATACAATTAAATATTAATTTTAAAATATTTTTTGAGCGTATTTTCGTATTATTTTGGTGAATACCCAAGTATTTTTTTAATTGTTAGGTGGATTCCTGACTTAGCGTTGTTTTTCGTTACTTATCCTACATCAATAGTCATATCAAAGTTTTTAAAATCGATATTTTACTTATGATGGATTTAGAACGTTAGGATCAAATCATAAAATAAGATTATAGAATCGTAGGATTCTATTAAAAATAAAAAAAAATAAAAACTAACTAATTCTAATTATATATAATTCAGAATTAAGCATTTTATATATATTAACTCAATAATAATAAAAAAAATTACATTAATTTATTCTTTTATAATAGAAATATAATCTCATCTCTCTTCATAGTCGTTCGAGAATAATATTTTTTCTAAATTTGAGTTTTTTTGTATTTAACTATTTATTTACCTATATTCAATATTTAAATTTAAATAAAAAATATCATTATAATTATTGTATTACAAATAAAATGAGTTATAACTCAAAAACTTATAATAAAGGACATAAAAATCGTAAGATCGGATTGGGATTCTCCTGATCTCATGATTTAGATCGAGACTCTACCAAAGTTTTATCTTAAAAAGATCACATTGCAATTCGGATCGATAACATCATGTATAATGGTAATATCGTAAGATCTCATGATTCAGATCGGGATTTTAACAACCTTTAGTCATATGCAATGGAAAAATTTTTAGCAAGAAAAAAATTTTGAATTTTTTTTAAATCGAAGTTTATGATAATACTGAATATATTTGAAGTATGTTTAAGGTTTAATTTAAAAAATAATTTTTTTAATTATTTATTAAAGACAAAACACATTCCTATTACTACTCTATAGCTATTTCATATGTCTTCCTAACAAAACTCTTTTATAAATATATGCAATTCCCCATAAATTTATCAATTTTATTAATATTTCACTATTTAATTCAATCCATCATTGTAAAATTTTGCATAGATATCTGGTAGTTTCTATCAGTAAAAAAAAGTATATTTTTTAGAAAACGCCAAAAAACCAAACAATAAGATTAATATATTAACAATACTTGAGTATATGATTAAAAAATTACAACAGAATGGACAATTAATTGTACTACAGTAGTCGCACGAAACAAAAATCATGTGCTTCTGATCAGTCTATGGTGATGGCCCGTGAAAGAATAGATTATTAGTTTCTCGCTCTTGTCATGTTTCCTACATTCCAAGATGGTTAGATAAGGCTGCAACCCAAAAAATAGTTGAGGTATTTTCCAACGTACCAAAAAACACAAAAATAGATAAGGGACACGTGGTAGCCCTCGGAACAAGCATTAAGTGACATAAAAAAAATCGCATATACTGTTCAGAGGTCGGAATAAATAATATTATTCTGCCTTTATATTCCATTTAATTTTTTTTAGTAACAAAAAAAAATATAATTATTAAAATTTGAATACAAAGTTGAAATATTTTAATAAAGATATCTCAAACTAATCATACTAAAAATAGAACACTCGATTTGGTAGTTTAGTTCACTGAGTATGATGAGCACTTTTTACTGATTTTTGTAATGAAACTTTTCCGTTTGAAGAAAATATATTGTAAGACATTCAAGAAAAAAAAAAAAAAAGACTTCAAATCCCGAAATAATGAATAAGGGAAACATCAATCAGACAAGGCATGTTGCCCGAGAAAAAAAAAACACACGGTAATCTTTAAATTTAGTGAACATTTTTTTTTTGAGAAAAAATTTAGTGAACATTAGTTCTTTGCAAATATAATTAAACAAGTAATATAATTATTTGCTTTACATATAGTGCCATATAAATTAAACAATTGATGTGTTATGTAATTTAAAAAATGAAAGAATGTCGTGAGTTGTGTGCTCTAGAGAATTATTAGATTCTTTGTTTTGACAACTAGAGTCAAATCTTTACACTTACTATAGCAACAAAAAGAATCAAAAAAGGAAAAAAAAATAAAAAAATAAAAAATACTTGTTGAATATAAGAGTGATAAATATAGTTAGATATAAAAGTTTTAGTACACAGTTTAACTTTACACAATAATAAAGTAGTCGTATTATTCGTTTAATGATATCTAATAATTTATTTTTTTTATTTTTAAACTTTAATTATCCAACAATTAATATCACTTTGTTGCTATTTCATTATTATATAAATATTGTCACCTAATATTTCCTTAGATATAATTAAATATATAATTTCAATATTATTATAATAATAATAAAGTTAGTTAATGAAGTAAAAAAAATATTAAAGTGAATTATTTTGTTAATTATCTTCAAATAACCTAATTGTTTTTTGAGAGGAAAAAAAAAACAAAAACAAAAACAAAAAGAGGCAGCTGTTATGGCGAAGTCCCGACTCAATTCAGAGCTCCACCATTTTATATGATAAAAGCCGAATTCCAAGAACAATTCGCAGTGCTTGGCAGCTTTTTCAACACTCTTGGCATTTGTTCTGTTGTTACTAAGCAGATTCTCTATCTGTGGTAATATTATTCTAATTATTATCTAATCATTTTTACTTTATTTCAAGGGAAAACATTTTTCTTTGTCAAAAATGAAAACAAAATCATATGGTGGCTACAGTCACGTCGGGACATTTGTGACTTTATATTTTAAGAGGTGCCAAGCAATTCAATAATTTAAATTTATTATTTAATTTTAATAAAATTTAAATTCATAATTTTTTATACAAATTTAAACTAAAAGTTCAGTCCCCTTAATCCTTCATCTCTGCGAAACATTGGATTATCTACTTTAAAAGGCAAACGAAAAATTAATAATACAGTTTCATCTTTTCGATATCACACAATATGATTATTTTTTCGTGAATTAATAAAAATAAATTATTTTATTATTATTTTAAATCTCTTCGAACGTAACAAGTTTTTTCCATCTCGAAATCCCAAGTTTCGCTAAGAAAAAAACAATCTGGGCTTTATTAGCACCTTTATTTTATTTATTACTCTATAATTCTAAACAACTCTTTTTATAAAAGACATGATTGCATAAATATAAATAAAAAATATATAATTAATTTAATAATTTATTTTTTTAAAATAAATATTTTTTTATAACTTAACGGTCTAAATTTTACGTATTAACTTTTTATGATAAATACTTTAACTTTTCCCTTTCTATAAAAGGGACAAGGCGATAATAGGTCATAAGTCGGGACCGTGTGGCTTTCCCCTTCTCACTTTAAAGCCGACATCTTTCAGGCTTTTGGGGTTTTTGGTTTCCATACAGAGAGAGAGAGAGAGAGAGAGAGAGAGAGTGACTGACTCTGTGTGTGTGTGTGTGTGTGTGTGAAGGGTGTGTCCATGGCTGAAGAGGGTATTGCTGCGGCCAGTGATTTGCCAGTGAAGAGGGCGAGAGAAGAGGAAGAGAATGGTGTTTCTGCTACTGCTGAGGCCATGGAGATGGAAAATAACAGTAACCCGCAATATATCTCCACTGTTATACCTGGGTGGTTCTCTGAGATTAGCCCAATGTGGCCTGGTTTGTTTCTTTCTCTAATTCCGTGTTCTGCCTCCTTTCTTTCTGCTATTTTTTTCTCTTTCCGTTTGCTTCTGTATAAATCATGAAACCCCCAGAAGTGTTTTGGGTTAGCGGTTTGCGTTATCTATTTTAAATCTTTGGTTGGGGTCTTTGTTGTTCTTTTTCTGAATTTGGGTGTGCAAGTTTTCTGCAAAGTTCAAGTTTTTATTGTCAAGATAGTTTTAGTTGAAAGAGAAAAAATTTATGTTTGATCAGAAAGCACAGTTTTTTTTTTTTTTTTAATGGCTTTTGTTATTCTTAGTTTGTATTAGCACTGACTCAGATGTTTTTGCTTTTTATCTAATAGTTTTGTGATATCATGTTTGAGCTTCAATATTTCGGTTTGTGCGCTTTCTGGTTTCAGCAGCATGATTTTTCTGTCAAGTTGTTGTCTTTAATGGAAATGCTCCTTTCACTACTGCTTCTTGGACACAATTATTGAATAGTTACATTCATATTCTTTCCTGTTCATATTCTTCAGGAGAGGCACATTCCCTTAAGGTAGAGAAGATCTTATTTCAAGGGAAGTCTGACTACCAGAATGTTATGGTCTTCCAGGTATATTATTGTTTAAGGGATGTGCCAGTTTCTAAGAGGACTAAATTTGCCCATTTCCTCTCCCCCCACAACCCCCTGCCCCCCTACCCCTAAAAACATGGATGTCAAATTACATGTTGTTGGATCTATTTGCAGTCTGCAACATACGGAAAGGTTCTGGTTTTGGATGGGGTGATTCAGCTGACAGAGAGGGATGAATGTGCGTATCAAGAAATGATTACTCACCTCCCACTTTGCTCGATTTCAAACCCGAAGAAGGTAATAATCCTTTTCCCCTGTTTAGTTGAATGTTGGGAGTTGTTTTGAAATGGGAAGATTTTCAAGTGAAGTTACATACACAAAACATACATCACCATAGAACTGCAGTTTTAGTATATGTCTTGCATTTTAAACCATGCGGGCCATGCGCCTATGCTTGTGCAAATAAGTTGGCAGTGGATGAGGCTTTTCGAATATATATTTATTGCAGAGATTTTAAAATCCAATTTGACTAATGGAATATTAGGGAAAAAATAAGTAGTTGAACATGCTGGAATTGTCTTTGGGATATTTTAATACATTGGTTTTTGTATATCTCTTGAAGACTATATGTGCCAAAGCATTTGTCTGAGTTTGACAGAGTATCAATTAAAGTTAGAACATGCCAAAGTGGAGCCTCAAAAATATCAATTTTATTAACTTAGATAATAATTCAGTAGCAGCAGCAAACAGGGAATATACTATTTCAGGAGTCTAATGTTCTTTGTTATACTTGTTTCACTTCTCAGGTATTGGTTATTGGCGGAGGAGATGGTGGGGTCCTGCGGGAAGTGGCTCGGCATTCTTCTATTGAGCACATTGATATATGTGAAATAGATAAAATGGTGGTTGATGTGAGTGGACTATTCATGATATCTCTCCTGTTTACCCCATGTTTCGTTTTCTTTTCTCAATGTTCAGAGTACCACTTAGCTATCCTAAATAATAATAAAAGAAGTGTACTTGAACAATTGTGGTGCAACCTTATAACGTCAATTTTTTCAGAATGGTTCCAATGATGTGCATTTATGGACTTATTGATTTCCAAGTATTCCTGAACAACAATCTGAATATCATGATATAAACACCCAGTTTGTGGTTCTATCAGGTTTCTAAACAATATTTCCCTGAAGTGGCAATTGGGTTTGAGGATCCACGTGTAAACCTTCATATTGGTGATGGTATGAATAGCTTTTCCTCGTTTACAATTTTTTTAAAACCTCCCTCTTGTCAGTTTATTTTACTTTTTGGATTAAATATTCCAGGGGTTGCATTTTTGAAGGCTGTTGCTGAAGGAACCTATGATGCAATTATTGTAGATTCTTCAGACCCTATAGGTAATTGTAACTCTGGAACCTGCTGCTGCCTTTCTATAATTTTTGTGGGAGTTGGGAGAATGTCCTTTTCGTTCATGGCAGTTATTCATCCTCTGGTTCACAAATTGTCAGGTTCCCTTTTAGTTTACAAGTCATAAGTTATCCTCTTGGTTTGCAATTCATTATCTTTTCCTTTAACATGTTATTGTGCTTGGTCTCTCAGGTCCAGCACAGGAGCTCTTTGAAAAGCCCTTTTTTGAGTCGGTAGCGAAGGCTCTTCGTCCAGGAGGAGTTGTGTGTACTCAAGCAGAGAGTATATGGCTTCACATGCACATCATTGAGGATATTGTGGCTAATTGTCGTCAGATCTTTAAAGGCTCCGTCAACTATGCATGGACTACCGTTCCCACTTATCCAAGGTGTTTGCATGCCCCTTGTCATCCATTTCGTTCACTCCTCCCTTTCTTTTTGTTAGTGCACTTACAAGAATCCTCTTTATATAATTGAGTACCCCTTGTTTTGGTTGAACAACACTTTCCAGTCTGAAATTTGCACTTATAGTTAAATGTTTTAAATGTATTTTACTGCATGAAATGACCTGCTTTGTTTGTGTAACTATGATATTCATGATGCTGATGTTGCTTCTTGTATTCGGTTTCAGTGGGGTGATTGGTTTCATGCTTTGCTCCACTGAGGGACCTCCTGTTGATTTTAAGCATCCAATAAATCCTATTGATGCCGATGATAAACAGAGCAAATCAATGCGGCCCTTGAAATTTTACAATTCAGAGGTGTGTCATCTGATTTACAGTTTCTTAAGATTCATTGACGCGGTTCTTCATAAAACTGAAGAGTGACCTTTGACCTCTGTAGTGATGGTTTCCATTGTTCTAATTTCAGATCCATACAGCATCCTTTTGTCTACCATCGTTTGCAAAGAAGGTGATTGATTCGAAAGCCAAGTGAAGTCAGCCTTTTAGTCATCTGCTCTCGAATTATCCATCTCAAATATGAGCCAAGGAATAAATTGGAGCTTTAGATATTTGTTCCTAGTATCACTTCATTGGGAAGAGTTTGTACCCTGATTTCAATGTATTCAAGGATCTTTCTGTTCCTGATAATTACTTCTGGATTATTGCTAATCAAAGAATCCAGTCAGGCATCTTTCTAGTTGGTGTGAATGTTCTCTGCCGCTTGCAAACACCCCCATCCCCTTTTTGTTTTATTCTTGCTGCTATGTTTACCCCCATTAAGCATCCATCTGTTATCTCCTGTGACAGTGATAGAAGCTTGCTTTGTGAAAGATAAGCTGGCTTGATGACTTTGCCTCTAAAAGCATAGAATATAAACAGGATGTGACTGGTAGCTGGATTTGAGCATAATATGTGCAATTTGTCTGTCATCTTGTTTTCCATTAGAGATTTGAATTTCAGCCTAAGCATGCTTTAAGAGTTGCCCTTCTGATGGAGAAGATTGCCATGGTCTGCCTGGCTGGACCGTCTTTTTTTTTTTTTTTTTTTCTTGGTGCTTCATTCAGCATGAATGTTCAGGCTAAATGTCAAATTCCCCACCAAATACTACTATCAAATAGATGAACAAATAGCAGAAGCTATTTGGTAATTTGGATACGCTGAGACCTCTTTGTTACACATACAAATTTGGGGATATGTATAATTTAAGTTTTAAATTTTTAAATTTTTTTATATTTGAGTTTTAAATTTTTTTAAGATTTCTTTTAAGTTTTAAAGTTTATGATTTTTTACTAAATCAATTTTTTTATTGATATAAAATGATTAATTTATTAAAAAATAATTTTGACCTTACAAAATATTATTTAAAAAAATTAAATATATGAATTGAATATTTTTTTTATCAAATAATATGTATATTATTTATTTAATTCGTGTATTTATTGATTAAAAAAATATTTAATGTTTATATTTTGTTAATGAAAAAAATATTTAATGTTCATATTTTGTTAATGAAAAAAATATTTGAAAAAAATATTTGGTCCATGAATTTGACTTTTTTTTATATTTTACATTAAATTAAACTCATTTAATAACAAATTGATCACTTTTTTCGTAAACAAAAGAATTGAAATAGTAAGAAATTAAAAGATTTAGAATGTAAATAAAATGTTAAAAAATTTAAAAATTAAGTGTAAAAAAAATGAAAGGTTTAAGAGTTAATTTATAGATATCCCATTTGTAAGTTCTAACCTTATGGGACTCTGAGTGAGATACTGAATTGCTGATGCTAATAGTCAAGTATGATTATGTGTTAATAATCCTACAAACTACTTAGGAAGGCATGTCAGTGCGCGCAATGCTCACAACCATGGGATCTGGCAATGAGTTAGATGTATGCATTTTACTCATGTTTTGACAAAAAAAGCTTCTGCAACCTGAAATAAAGTAATGCTATCATATTGTAATGAGGCCCGTCCTTCATCTTACAAACTGCTTGTTCATTGATCCTCACTGACCATCTTCTGCACGGTTTAGTCTCTGCATGGTTTCTGGGCAGATGAAACCTCGCTGCCCAGCCAGTTTAATTTCGACAGGGCTGCAGAAGCTTCTCTCTCCCAGCAAGCCTTTTGTCGCCCAACAGCCTTTTAATTTTTTCAAAGCTGCTGGCGGTGGTGGCCCTCTATTTCTCCTCCTCTTCTACTCTCTCTCCTCCGATGTTTTTCCCTCCGCCCTTTATGGTGTTTTGGGGTTTTCCACTTTTGCAGATCTACCTTAATAATCAGCACACATGGTAATGCTACTATCGGGATCTAGCTTTCTGTTCCGTCTACCACCGTGTGTGTCGTGGCCGCCGTCGCTTGTCTTCGCCGTTGTCGGATTTGGGTTCAAAATGGGCACCCATGGCCATTCCACTACCAGATCTAGCCTCCTTTGCTGTCTGCCGCCGCCATCGTCGTTGCCACCGTCCCTCTACTCCGCCGGATCTGTTTGTTAGAAAGGGTTGGTTTTTTGAGATGGGGCCCACTTGTTTGTTCGGTTTTGTTTTGCATAATGTGTAGTCTAGTTGTTTGGGGATCGTTGCCGAGTATACTTAGATGATGTCTGTTACAGATCCGTTAAATTGTAGTATGTATTATTAAATCTATTTAAAATCTTAGTTTTACAAGTTTGGTTATATGTTGGTGTGTAGGTTTTATCTAAAGGGATTTTGAGCACAGTTAGTGAATAGTCTATTGGACCAAATCAGTGATCGTCCACTTTTATCGTGTTATACTTGTACTTTGTGTAGGTCTTTTCAACATTTTTACGTCATGTAATGATTTTTCCCATTCAAAAAACACGAAAAAGGGGTATGGTGCCTTAGCAATGCTGTTGAGGGGGTATTGTGTATGTTTCCAAGTAAGTGCAAAAAAATATAAATAAGTGTAAAAAATTTAAATAATTATAATATACTTAATATCGAAATAAGTATAAGTTTATCTTTATTGTCAACCCTAATAACACTCGAATTTAGAATTTTGCGGTTGTTATTTTCCATGCTTACTACTAAGCTACAGTGTGAGGCAGTTTGCCTCCGCTATTATGAGCTGAGGGGATCAATGCCAGCAGTTCCAAAATTTATTTCTTTATCCACCAGTGTTAGAAAATTTCTTTGATGGAACATTGATTGGCAAACAATCTGAGGTCTCAATCAGCTTTAACGGAAGGAGAAGGGAACCACCCAACCAATCCTTTCCGTTTCTTTTTCTTTGCATGCGGGGTAGGAATACATTAAGAGCAATTTTATCGTAAAGATCGGTTTTTTACCGCGTAACCATTGAAACTTCTGCCTTGCGCCCAGAGAATTTCTTGCACTCATCTCCTTTTTATACGAATAGTCGTTATCTTGTAACTTATTTTTCATGCAAATGAACTAATTATTTGTCACCTGCTTTAATTTCTTTTCCTACTTCAAATTTCTTCCCCCTCTTTTGCCCTTCCGCAATCATAGAAATAAACCAAGCAACCACCAGCACTTCTTGCCTAGCATAGCCACTAATTGGGAAATTGCGTGGATTCGGAGGCAAGGAATTTTTCAGGATAACCATGCAGAAAAAAGCATGAAAGACCAATTAGTGCCGGCATAATGTCAGGCTTCCGGTAGGCCTGTTAACGCTTATCCGGCCAATTGACCAGGTGAAAATTCCATCATGCGAAGCTGTGCAGGGTACTTTTCAGTCCCGGCTTGGTGGTCCACACTGGCAGGTGGATCCTTTCCCGTCCTTAAAATTACCATAATTGGCATCAAATGTTATATTTTATGCCGTACAATTATTTAAAACAAAGAGAAAAAAAAGCAAAGGTATGTTCCCCTCACCAACAGAATAAAGAAGCATATGTATGGAGCATGATACAACTCCCACAACCTACATTGTAAACATAACTGAAAACTGGTGAGTACAAACAGAGAGGGCAGTCCAAAGGAAGCCAATCCAGATATGCACCAACACAGGACTCGTATCCTAAGACAGATAAGGGAGGTGAGTTTGGAGCTAGTTGCTGGTGCTGGGGCTAAAAGGTCAGCCGAATCACAACTCGTATATGTCCATAGCGTTTCACGCACCACCACACGGATTGGGTAGACAGACATTTAGCAATCAATCTGAGAGAGACCTTGTTAACAATTTCAGAAGCACATCCAAATTCTAGCCATGAAAGGAGTAGCAAATTGGGAGGGACGTACAAGCATCTGTACTTTGTACGCTAATTCATTTGCAAGTTTAAGGCCACAACCATTATGCAGTACACACATGTAAACACGCATCATAGCATCAAATTTCAGTGTCTCGTCTACCACTCTTAACTATGCAAACAATTGAGAACCGGTTTTTTCCGAGATTCTTCCCTTTAAAGGTCACTTGAAGCCACTCAGCTGCAGTAGGAACAGGATACTGAAAGGGCAACACAGACTTGAACCCATAGTCACAATATGCTAAAACCTAGGTGAGACGCTCCATTGATGCATACCACATAAAGAATAGTTGTATGCACTCAGCATCCCGAACAATTGCAGATTCAACACTAGTTGCGGAATGAAACAACAAAGTGCAGAGAAGTGGAGACAACATAAATAGCTTCACCTTCTTGAAGCAGCTAGCAGAGACACAAAGGTTGTAAATGAAACAGAAGCTTTGTCGCAGAAGAATGCCCTAAAACAGTGTTGTAGGCAACGAAGTTTCTGAGCGTTTGCAATTTCAACATGTAGAGCAAGCAGAATAACGCGAACAACACGTAGAGCAACGGGTAGTGGATATGTGCACAGAAGCAGAGATGCAGAAAAACCATGCGCAGTAAGATGCAGTAAAGTGGCGAAACGATGCTGTTTTAGCCGAAAACCGCACCTCAAAACAAAACATATAAAACACTTAGAAACTATCTCAAACGAGAAAACTACAATTATAAGTCAACATTAAATCTCATGAACAGAAATTAGATAGATATTTAAGTAGGAAAGAGACCTCCCAGTTTCAAGCTGGAGACAGCGAGCCGATCTTAAAACAGTGTCCAAAGAAAGCACTTAGCAGCGAAAACACCCGATGAGATAATCCCAAACCAACTTTCTACAATCCTCATTTCCATGACATGAACATAACTAACATATATCTGACTGTTCAGTTGTCCTACCCTACATTTCAGATAATGCTTCCATAACGCCCTTACGCTCTGCATCAATTTTGGTCCCAGAATTAATCTCTGCAAACACAAGCAAGGATATAAATTACGATGTATGCTACTGCTATTTTTGAAGAAAATAACACATCCTCACTTAAGCGTAATATATGTGCCAGGGTTCTAGCATGGAAAAATTGGCAACCAGTTAAAAATTGATTGATGGAAATTTTGTGCCACTTTATTATGTTTTTTATCAAATTCCATCTGACTATTTCCAAGTTCCACTGTCTCAAGAACAACTTTTTCAAAATAAGGTGTTGGGTTTCTAGCACTGGTTGCCCAGCAGAAACATTATCTAAACTGCATCAGAGTATTCACAATAGATGGATAGGATGCAGCAGGGAAACAACTAGATCTTTTGCCTATAAATCTACAGATGGAAGCCCAAAGTACCCATTAGCATAAGGGGAATCACGGCGGGCATGGCGATATGGCGGGGACCTGCTGTCGCTGCGACCATGGCGGGGTGATATACTGCGGCGGCGTGGGGACCTTTTCCCACGGGGACTGTAGCTCCTGTGCAAGGAAAAATTTGAAACATCACCAAGAATAGATTGTTGAGCTTATAAAATGTTAGCAGTTAAGCTAGTTAATTGCTAATACCTATCATTTGTATGCAATCAGAAGAGGACAAGAGTCGAGGCATCAAACTTCATACAAAAGATGCATATAGAATTCAAAGCATTGTCTGATTTCTCTTTAAGGAAAAACTGGTGGCAATGCAATAAGAGCAACGCGGTGGACACGCACTAATGCGGCATAATTTGGTGTATGATCTATTAAATTTAAAAAAGAAAATAGCATATGGGCTATTAGATGGACCGCGCGCCCCTCGCGTGCCTTCCAATGCATTGCTACATAGTCAAGCCCTTCTCTTTATTGGGTATAAGAAAGCATGGAAGATCAAGGGAAACTACCAAGCAATGAATAGATGGTCCTAGAATTAACGAAACAGTATTATTAGACACACCTACGGCCATAACCATAACTGGGACTCCTACGACGTCTTGGACTGGGGCTTCGACGACGCCCACTTCCCAAGCCTCGTGAGCCAACACGCAAGCGACATTCTCGAGCAAAATGACCAGGTTCACCACACTCGTAACACTTCAAGTCCTCACCACCGCCACGTCCGCGTCCACCTCCACGACCTCCACCTCCACCTCCACCTCCACCCTTGGAGTTGTGCGAAAGCTCCACACGCCAGCCATTCTTTCCTGTATAATGGGTTATTGTCTTAGCGATGCTAAAAACATTTGTTCATCCAACCAACAAAGCCAGCTGAGCCAATCTCTCTAAAGCATAAGCAAAAGATAACAACTAAAACTTTAAAATAGAACATAAAGTAACAAATCCTATGTGTAGCAGATGAAAATATAACCCACAAAGACAAAATATGACATTAACAGGGGAAAAAAAAAACAATAGACATAAAAATAAGGAAACTGTAAAGGATCAGAAAGCTCACAAAATGGTGGCTAAATTAACAAAACCTGAGAAAACAGGAAAAGGCCCCCAAACTCCCAACAATCATGACAACAAAATAGATGAATTATATACACTGACCATCCAATGCCCGGATAGCATCTAAAGCATCCCTGCGATCATCAAACTCAACAAATGCATATCCTGGTGGCCTTCGAGCAACCCAAACACTGCATAAACGTTATTATCAGAATAACCAACCATCCGCAATAAATAAATAATGTCCAAAAACTCCCAAACACAACTAAATATACAGGCAAGCCTACGAGCCAAAGCCTATTGCCAACACACCACAGGTTCTGCCCCAGCATCCAAACTGCAGCACATGGCCGTTACAGCTTAGTGAACAACACGGAAAATATGATTAACCGAAAACAGGGCCTCCAATTCCGCATAAATATCATCAAAGCTTAATATCATAAGGGCCCAGCTTTTATACTAATTAGTATTTTATAAAGTAACGACGCAGAATAAGATCTACAAAAGTAGAATAAACAAACATTCATTGCATTGCCAAATAAAATTCGAAAGCCCAAAGAAAACAGAAAAAAGAGCAATTATAATCATCAGAGATTATCACCTGCGAAGAACACCAAACATCCTGAATTCATCCTCAAGATCCCTCTCTTCAACTCGCGAATCCAAATTTCCAACATAAACTCGAGCCATTATCTCGCTAAACCAAGCAACCACCAAACCCTAAAAAACCCTAAAACAAACCAAAAAAAAAAAATTGTATTTTAAAAAAAATCAAACACAAAATATTTCTGCTTCAAAGATTAAAGCAACTCACCACCCACGACAGAAGCCAAACCCCTTCCCTACCAAGGCAAGAAAAATTTAAACAAAAAAAAAAAAACAAAATAATAATTCCAAGAAAACACGATCGAATAACCCTAAAATTCAAGAAAAAGAAAGGCTGTTTATTTGACAACGAAAACCTAAATTGAGAACGCAAAATCACATAATCGATCCAAATCCCAAAGACATTTTTTTTTTCTTCCAAATTGAACGAACAATTAATAGGCAACAACAATAATTTCAAGAAAACATAGAAATTTGATAAAGAAAGTACCTTCACTCGAGAATTAAGCCAATATCGGCCAGGATTAAGGGTACCAAAAACAAAAAAACAAAAAAAAAAAAGGAAAAGAAGCAGAAGAATTGATATGTAAAATACTGAGTTAGGGTTTTCAATAGGAACAAATACAATACCGAAAAATAGAGCGTTACCTGTGAGAGAAGGAGAGAACGAGTGAGAGAAGGGCTTACAAAACAGGGCTTCTCGCTTCTTAATAAGTAACTTTTTTTTTTTTTTCCCTAAAAAAAAAACTTTTTTTTTATAAAAAAAGTAATGATAAATTTCAGTGACAAATCATACGAAAATTTATTGGTATTATTAATGATATAATAATAAATTTTGAGTAATAATAAATATTTTAAAAATTATGTCATGAAATATTTTGAAATGTATAATTATGTAAAAAATTATTAATTTTTTTATTTAATGGTGTTAAAAAAATTAACAATTTTTTTCATAATTATACATTTCAGAATATTTTATGATATAATTTTTGAAATATTTAGTATTACTCATAATTTTTTTGTAATTTTAATTTTTTAAATTAAAATTTATGGATAATTGATATTATCTTAAATTTTAGATTAGAATATTAATAAATTTTTCAAATATTTTTTCTTAAAATTTTACTAATCTTCACAAAATTTTTCGAATAACATCTTCACAACATTTTATGAATAACGATTAATAGTATAAAATTTAAAATAATACTAAGTTTTTATAAAATTTAATTTTGACAAAAATCAAAATTATGAAAAATTTATTACCATGTCAATATTAACATAGGAAGAAAGTTTTAATATGGTTTAGGAATAAAGGTCAATTTGACCCACCACGTTTTATCTTATTTTAAATTTTATTCATAACATTTTTTTTGTTAAATTTGGTTCACAACGTTACGTCCGTTAGTTTAATTTAATCCTCCGTCTATAACGCTGTTAACCCTGCTAACGTGGCATGACGGAGTTTGACACATTATCAATTTTTCCACGTCAGCATGTCACGTCAACATTTTTTGCTGACGTGACATAGGTATAAAAGCTAATTTGACCCATAATTTTAAATTTCACCCATAACGTTTTTTTTTGTTAAAATTGGTCAATAACTTTATATCTTTTAGTCTAATTTGATTTTTTTATACATAAAAATTTTTTCTTTAAAATTGGTCAATGTTTTTCCAAAGAGATGGCTCCGTACTGGTAATGCTAATGGTGATTGGAGGCGGCGGCGATAGTTTGACAAGAAAATAGTAATAACAACAAAAAAGAAAAAATTTAAAAATAAAGATAACAATGATTTTTGTTGAATTCTATTAATTTATTTTTTTTTGCTAAAAAAAACAAAGGTATTCAAGTGGATATATATTTATGAATTTTAATTTTTTATTTTGTTTGATTTTGCAGAGCGTGATTTTTAGTATAAATGTTTAGTTTGGATTTTAAAATTTTACTACAAATGTGATATGTTGACATAAACGAAAATTATTGATCTGTCATACTTCATCGCATCATATTTGCTGAGTTAATGACGTTATGTACGAAAAGATCAAATTAGACTAAAAGATATAACGTTATGGACCATTTTAACCAAAAAAAAAAAAATTATGGGTGAAATTTAAAATAAGTTGAAACCTTGTGGGTCAAATTAGCATTTATACTTATGCCACGTCAGCAACAGATGTTGACGTGACATGCTGACATGGAAAAATTGATGACGTGTCAAATTCCGTCATGCCACGTCAGAAGAGTTAATGGCGTTATGGACGGAAGGATCAAATTAGATTAACGGACGTAACGTTATAGACAAAATTTAACAAAAAAAAATGTTATGAGTGAAATTTAAAATAAAGTAAAATGTGATGGATTAAATTAACCTTTATTTCTATGGTTTATCACTACACTTTCTTTTAAGCAAACAAGAAGAAAATATTAATAATAAATAAGTGACATAAATTATATGATTATTTTATTATTATTTAAAATTAAATTATGTGACGAAATTCTTAAGCGTGTGTTTGGAGTATTATGGAAAGGAGGGGAAAGGTAAGGAAAGAAAAAGATTATAATGAAGAAAATAAGTTATTTAGAAAAGTTGAGAAAGTTATGAGAAAGAAAGTGTAGATAATGAAAAAATAAATAATAATTTATGAGATAAAAAATGATAAAAAATAAATTATTTAAATAAATATAAAAATTTAAGAAAAAAAGTGTAAAAAAAATAAAAAATAATAATTATAATTTTTTTTCCCTTTCCTCACCCAAAGAAAGCACAACAAAGTGAACAAACACAGCATAAAAGATTTGGCAACGCGATATCATTTACTGCATTGTCTTCACAGCAGCATAAGCAGTTGTGATCGATCAAGAAAGAATTCCACATAAAGCTAGAATTTTTGGCACCATCGCACAGAAATTGAGATTATTAATTTTTCCTAAAATAATTTTTTTTTTGGTTCATACTAAAATAAATTTATTAGTGCCTATAATTTTATAAGATAATTGATTGGGTTAAATATATTTAACCTCCATAGTTTGGGTATTTTGTGTTTTACCCTGTTGTGATTTTAATGTTGTGATTTTAATTTAGGCATTAAATTTCTTTGTAGTTTTTAATTATTACAATTTATTCCTTAACACTAATTTATTAAATCTATTAATATAAATTGACTATAATTATATTGTCTTGTAATCGCAAAAATTTTATTATATTTTGACGTAAAAATTGAGCATGAGTATTGTTCTAAATATTTTTATAACAACACAGTGAACTGAAAAAATAAAGACCGCGAAAGATATAAAGTGAAATGTAACTTAAATATACACCGAAATTCAATGTGAAAGCCATATTATGTATTTTTATAATTGTGATAAAAATAAAAGTTAATAATTACAAAATAATGTAATTTCGGTCAATTTCTGTTAATAAATTTAACAAAATCTTGGATAGGGAAATGAATCACACAAATTAAAAATTACAATAATTAAAGGAAGTTAAATGCCTAAATTAAAATTAAAAGTAAGTAAAATGCAAAACAAAATTTATGCATTTAATCCTAATCTATTATAAGATAAAGACCAGACTTGTAAACGTCTTATTCGGCCGTTGGGCTTTTTAGCCCAATTGATATGTGTTGTTTTTATTTCATACAGTAATAGTGCAAAAAATTAACGCTTGTTGATTCAAGTGGTGATAAGGTTAATTTCCTTTAAGTAAAATTTGGAGTTCGTGTCTTGTATATGAAGAAAATAGGCGCTGAATGAAGAAAATAGGCGTTGAGAGAGTTTTGCCCCCTTTAATGGGTTCACTCAGAGTTTTACTCCCTTTAATGGGTCTACCCGACACGAACTGAATTAGTCAGAATCCAATAAATTTCTGCATATCAGAATTTAAAAAAAAAAAAAAAAATAATGCAAAAAAAATCAGATTTAGCGAAAAACTATGAAGTTAGGGGGGGTTTGCCATGACGTTGGGACTGCCGCAGCTTTTGTAGCTGAGCTGTGGGGCTTGCTGCGAGATTTGTTATGTGCGTGGAATGCAGCAATCTCGTGGGTGAATGTCGTCACTTGGTGCAACGGTCTTTGATAGTGCATTTCACCCACGTGTATCGCGACGCTAATACTGTCGCAGATTGGCTGGCCACATACGCCATCTCTTTGGGTATTGGCTTACATGAGTTGCAGCAGCCACCGGAAGCGTTACGTCCACTTCTTTTTTGTGATAGGCTAGGTGTTCGTTTTTCAAGAGCAATTATTTGACTGTAATTGTTCTTTCCCTTAAAATCAACCAAAAAAAAAAAAAACTATGAAGTTCAAGGCTAAGTGTAGACTGAATAATTAAGAGGCATATTAGTTTTTTAGTTCGTAAGAATTCGAACTTCCACTACTCTTCTAATAAAAAAAATATATTTTGTTTGGATCGATAGAAAGTGAATAAAAAAAAAAAAGAATAGAAAATAGTACAGTAATGATAATGTTATAATTGATAAAAGTAATAATTAAAAAATTATGAGAAAAAAATAAATAGTAATTTATAAGAAAAAAGAAAAATTAGTTGTTTGAATTAATAAAAAATAAATAAAAAAATTTTTCTTTCATTTTCTTTTCTTTTTCTTTTCCTTTCCTTTGGTTCCCAAACAAAGCATAAATTACTAGAGAACTGTGATTTCAAAAACATGATATAGTCATTTTAATATTTATTAGAAATAAATAATATGATTTAACTAAGTATTATAAATTTATGTTATTTATTAATAACAACAATAATTAATAATACGTAAACTAAATAGGTTTTTAATCTTATTTCTTTGATATTCTAATAGTCTTAAAGTGAGAGTGCTTATTATTTTTATTCATTTTTTTAAAAATATAAATTGATCATTATTTTATATTATATAAATTTATTTTATTATTTTTTTAATTTTACATAAATTTCATTCATTATATAATAAAAAATTATAAATAACATAAAATGAAAAAATGAGTTAAATAAGAAAATTTTTATAAAAAAAAAGTAGTTAAAAAACTTCTTTTAACAGTAAAAGCCCCATGTGCAATAGCAAGCATTTCGCCGACCTCTGTCATGAAAGCCACGGAAACGTGAAATTGCAGAAAAACGACAGTTATTTATGGGCGGGCCAGTTTGTCGTTGGGTATGGTCCCCAAAAATCAATGCAGTCATAAATAATTGTGCAATTATACAACAAAAGAGGGCCACATGAATCATGATTCATCAAGTCGTAAACACGAGTTTGGCCATTCAAGATTCAGTTTTACTCGCTGAGTCTTTTATAAGTATGTAACACTTAATTATGATCTATAAATACACTCTGATTTTAAAATGAGGATATCTCTTTTATCTTTACACTTTGGCAAACTTTAGAGAAAAAAAAAAAAAAAACAGGAAAATGAGTTTCAAATGGGGCATCCAGTAGTTACGTATCTTAAGCATCTATTTTTTAAATATTTAGTATGAAATCTAAAATTTGAATTTCATACCTCATTTATAAAAAATGTTTATACCCTTACTATAATTAAACAAAAAAAAAAAGGTTTTGTATTGAATTTTTAGAGTTAGTGCGAGATATATAAAAATAGAAAAAGTTGTTAAATAAAATTTACGGATAGTAGGGTTATTATAAAAAATCAGGATGGTTACGCGATTTTATTTCAATAAATACTCAAGTTAATTAATATTTCCTCTCATTTTAATTATTAATTTATGATTAAGAATAAATGTTGATGGTGATAAAAAGTTTTAGAATAAATTCTCTAGTAAATAACATGATATATGATATACATCAATGAATTTATTTTTATGTACTTATGTTAATTTAAATATCTTATTAACCTTAAAAAAATATTTATGTGAGTAACCTATTAGCCTAACATGCGGTGATTGTAAAATGCGCAAAATATTTTTCAACATAAAATTCAAAATGTTTAACTGCATGACTTATCACAAATAAGAGTAAGAAAATTATTAAAATGAAATTTAATTTCGAAGGCACTTTTCAATTAAGTATCGATTGAATTATATTTAACATTATTCTTTTTTTGGCATACCAAAAACCTTTTTCAAAGTGCCAAATCTTGAGCTGTAAAATAATACGACCAAAGTGCATAAAGATAAAAATACATAAATAATAATAATAATAATAATAATAATCATCGTCTAACATGAATGCATATTACCCATAAATTTTTTGGTCTCACTGCCAATAGCATTATGTATTGAAAAATTAAAAATTTACAACACATGATTATGGTAGTTTAAACGTGTGATTGCAAATGACTCGAATTCTTCGTTAATCTTTTTTTTTTTTCTCATAAAATTTATTAGAGAGCAATTACATTAGGTACATTTTTTGTTACTCACCATATGTAATGTAACTAATAATATTTTACTTTATACACATTATAACAGGTTCTATTATTTATTAATAAAAAAATCTCAATATAAATCATAAAAAATAGGGAGTTTTATATCGATAACTCTAAAGAGTTTTAAAGTGAGATGATAAAAGAATTTGATTTTTTTTAAATAAAGTGTCGAGTTTGAGTCTTGTGGATAAAAAAAAGATGCTGGGAGAGCTTAAAGGAGTCCAATAAAGGTTCAAACCAGACTAGTCAAAATTCAATATAGTTTTTTTTTTTCGATAAAAATATAGTTTTTGAATACTAAGGTCTAGTACAAAAAAAATTCAATAACAAAAAATAAACTACTATGTATGCTCAAAACTGTATTATTGTTTTCATACTATTTAAATAAAAGTACGCAATGATGCTTTGTTGTTTTTTAACCGGTTATCATATATGTGTACACAAAAAAATCGAAAATCAACTGTTAACGTTTTCACTTAATTTCTCTTATAAAAAGAAATCAACCTCCAATATTAATGGACTCAAGCAATGATGCTTTGTTAAGTCTTAGTGTGTCGAACAAATATTTCCTAAGAATAAAGTTTTGGAGTTGGAGAAATTATTTTTACTAAATCGTCCTATATATATTAAAAAAAGTAACTAATTATTAGTTTTTTACAACCCTACCTATATTTTATATAATAAAAAATAAAGCGACAAAAAATAATTTAATTTTTTATTAAAATTTTTTATTAATATAATTATAAAAAATTAATAATTAATTATTTTTTGAATACATACCCAAATCTCAGAACAAAATCGTCGACGCCGAACCCATGCCCTTTCCTTAATTGGTTAATGCCAGCCATGTTGGAATGGATACGGTCCTACGGATCTAACGGGGGGAGGCACAGATTCGCTGGCCAATGGGCCATCCTTGGTGGCCAGAAGCCAATGAAATAACGGCAATTTTTCATAAAAAAGAAAAAAGAAAATAATTTATTTATAAACTTATTTCCTTTCTATAATTTTCTCACAACTATGATTTTTGTCCTGTAGTTATGATTGTTGTTGACCCTTTCAGCTTTTCTCTTGCAATGGAAGAGATGGGTGCACTTCCCTAACCAGAACACCACCACCTAAAATCATGGGCTTACAAGTCCCAACTCCTCCAATCTGAAACCGTAACAAAAAAACGTGTTCTAGCAAATCCAGTTCTGTCTTGAAAGGAAAAAAGTCTGAGGAAGGTGTCTGAAAGCCCCAAGATTGGTACCTTTTCATTTATCAAAAGAAAAGATTGAACCTTTTCATTGATAATAAGAAAAAGATTGGATTTTTTTTTTCTTCTGAGGCTGCTCTTTGTGGGGTTTTTTGTTGAGAATGAAAGGAGGAGATGGGATTGAAGAGAGCAGTGTGAGATTGACAGGTAGTAGTATTAGCAGTGATGGAGGAGGAGGAGGAGGAGGAGGAGGAGGAGGAGGAGGAGGCAGCTCTAGGTGGGTGGATGGGAGTGAAGTAGACTCTGAGTCACCTTCATGGTCATTCGATGATGAGCAACATGGTAGAGAAGTGTATGGATCCGTGAGGAGGAGGCTGATAAAGAAGCCCAAGAGGGTTGATTCATTTGATGTTGAAGCAATGGAGGTTGTTGGTGCTCATGATGGCCATCGCTCTAAGGTATTACCTCCTATTCACATTCTCACCCTTTTTTTTTTTTTTTTTTTTGCTGTATTGAAATTGAAGTATTGAGGGCCACCCTGCACGTATTTCCCTGAATATGTGCTCTTCTTAGGGTTCTTTTGGTACTGAGACAAAAGGGGGAAAGTAAATCTGGACAATGTAATTGAAAAAAAAAATGCTGACAAAGATGGAGTAATTTTATGTGCCGTAATTTTTAAGTAATTCTTTTTGGTAAAAGAGAAAACTTGGCACTATTATTTGAGGATTGAATGGTGCCCTGAAACCATTCATATATCTCTTATTAATCTATTGGATACTTGACATATAACCATATGACTTGGAGATGAACGCTGGATGCATTAAAAACTTTAGCAGGAGCTATTGAGGGGCAGACAGATCATTCCAATTTGGTCTAGGCCAGCCTGTTGTGGTGTTCACCCACCATATGTGTCACAGACCGCAAAATCTTGTGAGGTTTGACACATCTCGTTTGCGTTTTTGGTAGAAGTCCTTTAAGAGGTGCGACGAAATATGGAAAACAAGTTTGGAAAGCTGAAATGTCTTTGCAAGATACAGGAACAATTCTGCCATTATAAATACAAAATCTGTCTAAATGAGATGTCTTTATTCAGTATAACTACTGGTACTGGACATTCTTAGAGAGTGCTTGTGCTGCTGGTCTTGCTTGCTTCAAAATGCCTGCGAATACACTTTTCTAGGATTGCTGTGAGATAAGAAAAATACGTCCAATGACCTGATTAATGTTTGGCCACTGAATCAATTGCTTTTAATACATCAGGAACCCTCCCTTTGGCATACACTTACATTGGCCTTTCAAACACTTGGTGTGGTGTATGGTGACATGGGTACGAGCCCTTTGTATGTCTTTGCTGATGTGTTCAGTAAGGTGCAGATCGAGTCAGAAGTTGATGTCTTGGGGGCTTTGTCAACGGTTATGTACACAATTGCTTTACTTCCTTTAGCAAAATACATTTTTGTAGTGCTCAAAGCAAATGACAATGGAGAAGGTAAAAGTTATTATGGTTACTGCTCTTCGCATTTTTTTCAGTAAGCTCATGGGTCATGTGTTTGTTAACACATTGACGAATCTGATTGTAGGAGGAACATTTGCTCTCTACTCACTGATTTGCAGATATGCCAAGGTTAATAAGCTGCCAAATCATCAGCCAGCTGATGAACATATCTCGAGCTTTAGGCTCAAATTACCCACTCCAGAGTTGGAAAGGGCTTTGTGCATAAAAGAGAACTTGGAAAAAAAGTCGTCCTTGAAAACACTCCTCTTAATCTTGGTTTTGATGGGAACTTCCATGGTTATCGGGGATGGAATTTTGACCCCGGCAATATCAGGTACATAGACACTTAATGTTCTCATAGCATGAAAAACTCATACTTCAAATTACGCTGAACCAAATTTTCATACTTATGTTTAGCATAAAGTATGGTATTCTGGTGACTGAACTTGGATCTGCCATTCACCAGGCAGAACATAAGATTGCCCGAATGCGGGTTCTAATTGACATTAGAAAAAAAAAAAAAAAAAGAAAAAGAAAAAAAAAAAGATGGTGAATGCCTGAAAAAAACTAGAGGTACTAATGTTTTGCAATGCAAATGCAAGCCTCTGACCATATTCCATGGGCATGTTACAATTAAGTCCAAACACGGTTAAAATCATATTCTAATACACATTTTTGGATACCTTAAAATCCCATGCTATTGAAATACTGGCACTAATCTTAACACCCACCCCGCCTCCCCAGACATTAAGTCAAACTGTGGGATTTTATTCCTGCATAAGCCTTTTCAGTTTCTTTTGTGAAAATGTCAAGATGGACTTGATGGATGAAATGCGAATGTGATGTCCACTGCTCAAAGTTATACGCATTTGGTACTTGGAGATCTTAACATCTTGCTTGCAGTAGCCTTTTCAGTTTCTTGCGTGAAAACATCAAGATGGGCTTAATGGATGAAATGTGAATGTGATGTCCATTCTCGCTCAAAGTTATATGCATTTGGTGCTGGAGATCTTAACATCTTGCTTGCAATGGTCTTGTGGCAAGGAAAAAACCTTCCACAGATACAAAATAGCCTTCAAGGATTAGTGGAGCTTATTTCAATCAGTCACAAATCATTTTCTCAAATTTTTTTGTCTATATTGTTGTATAATGTTTTCTTCTTCATTTTGATTTTCCTTAAAGGCTAGTTTATCATTCCATTTCAGGCCAGATTAAAGCCTTTCTGAACCTTTCAGTTAGTACTTTATATGCACTATAACGTGTATGAAATATCCTGTGGCCCCTGGTTGGAATTATAGCAATGGTACAGTTCTTTCTGATATGAATTATGACATATTACACAACAATGGTATTAGGTGTCCTGAATGGTATTAATGACTTTTGAGACAGCATTGTTACTTGCTCTCTGGCAAAATACTGATGAACGATTGCACATTGTCTGTTGCAGTGATGTCTGCTGTGAGTGGTCTACAGGAAGAAATACCTGGATTTGGCACAAGTAGGTATTTTTTCTTTTTTTATTATGATTCCTATGCTTATTTTCCATGCTTATGCATAAACTTGCACTGAAGAACTAGTTATACTGGGTGAAAGAGTTACACCTCATATGATTTAAATATCACGAAATATTGTTCCTGCCAGACAGCACCCAATGACTGTAGGCTAAGATTGTGGACTGTTCAATCAGATTTGCTATTGATATGTGTTTGCTTGAGCTGTTATGTCACTGCCTTAATAAATTAATTAGTCATCTCATGAGTATGAACTATTCTACGAAAAATGTGCTCTACAAAATCTGCATAACAGATATTTAACAGATGCATTGAGGTGGCTAAATGTATATGTTCTGTTTCTTTTTTCTGGTTTCCCATTTGACTAATCATTAATAAATGTTGTGATAGGTGTCAAATAATGTGATTGATTTTGTTTACAGCTGCCCTGGTCATTGTTTCAATCATTCTCCTTTTGCTGCTGTTCAGCATACAGCGGTTTGGGACCGGGAAAGTGGGTTTCATGTTTGCTCCAATACTCTCTCTCTGGTTTTTCTCTCTTGGTGCTATTGGACTTTATAATTTGGTGACCCATGATGTTACTGTATTAAGAGCATTCAATCCATATTATATTTATCTCTTCTTCAAGAAAAACAGTGTTGATGCATGGTCAGCACTTGGCGGTTGTGTTCTGTGCATTACAGGTATGTCCTGCTGTTAGCAACATAGCTTGATTAGCTCATTGAATGCTCTGATACCATACTGATTGTTATAACTAGTGCTTGTTAAAAAACTGATGAATTTCCTTGGGTGCATTAAAAGATTTTCCAGAACAGCCACTTTGCAATGTCTCTTTATAAAGGATTAGTTTTCCTTGCATATTTTCTAAATGTTCTTCATGGAAACAGATCCCTATAAATAGTCCCTACTGGAATGCTGGTTTGTAGTAGAAGCTAAAATTTATCATAAATTTATGTCCCATACTCTTGACTTTTCTGGGTAAAGAAACTTGGATAATCAACTGCACATCCTTTTTTTTTTTTTTTCTTTTTTCCTAAAAAAGTTTGCAGCATATTTACATTTGACCAACATTGAGATCTTGGTCTATTTTGTGGTTCCCTCTTGTGAATCCTTTTGTAATTGTCTGTCCTTAATGTGGGGCATTGTGGAGAAGTTGATGGACTGATGGACACGATACAGCCATGTTAATTATATTGCAAATTTGATATTGGACACTTGAAAACAAAAATGCATTTTGTTTTTCTCAATTCTTGAATAGAAAGAATTTTTTTTTTCTTTTTGTCTCCCATGTTGGGAACAAATTTGGTACTTGACACTTTGCAACAAAAAATACATTGATATTGATTAATGCTCAAATAGAGAGCATCTTATTTGTTTTTCCAGTTTGGGAAAAGACACCAGTTTAAATGTAATACATGATATGCTGTTGCAGGAGCTGAAGCAATGTTTGCTGATCTAGGGCATTTCTCTGTCAGAGCCATACAGGTTTCTTTCGACGTAACTCTTAATTCTTTATTCCTTCTGTGAGGAATCATTGTCTACATTTTGCTAAACTATGCTATATGGATTGCACAGATTGCCTTCACTTGTGTAGTCTTTCCTTGTCTTCTTTTAGCCTATATGGGCCAGGCTTCATATTTAATGAAGTACCCTGATTCTGCTAGCACAATATTCTATACTTCTGTGCCAGGTAACTGTTGCAGCTTTAAGTGTTCTCTTTTTGAAGTGTCATGGGTCATATATAGTTTTCATGTTAAGAGCTGATTTTAACACTAAAGTTCTTGATTTTTTCCGAACCAACAGGTAGTCTTTTTTGGCCGGTCTTCATCATAGCCACACTTGCTGCAATGATTGCTAGCCAAGCAATGATTTCTGCTACATTTTCATGTGTTAAGCAATCCATGGCACTTGGATGCTTCCCAAGACTAAAGATAATTCACACCTCGAAGAAGCGAATGGGTCAAATTTACATCCCTGTAATTAACTATTTTTTGATGATCATGTGCATTGTTGTTGTTTCCATCTTCCAGAGCACTACAGACATTGCCAATGCATATGGCAAGTATCTTATTCCTGCTTCCAATTCCATGATAATATTCTAGGGTTTCAGCAAGCAAATTCGTTCTCTCTAGTCATTTATCTGCTAAATGTCAATAAATCAAACAAATAAAAACAATGGTGTCAAATAGGTCCTGGAAGTTATGATGAAAGGAATTGATGCCATATTGTTCAATTGGCTTCCTTTTACTGAGTTATCTCTCTCTCAATACTTCCTTCCCTGCTCTCTCTGATATTGTACCGTTCTTGATGCAAGGAAAGAAGTTTTTGTTGTCATTGCTCATATGGTGCTGTTAGTGCCTGCTAATTTCTGATTCTGATTTCGTGTGTGGGGAAGATCGAGTTTTTCAATTGCACATTTTATTACAGCAAGTAGTCTGATGCAACTAATTTTTTTCTTGCAGGAATAGCTGAAGTCGGTGTCATGATAGTGAGCACAACACTGGTGACTCTTGTAATGCTTTTAATTTGGCAGACCAACTTGTTTCTGGCCTTGTGTTTCCCACTTGTATTTGGAACGGTAGAGCTTATCTACATGTCTGCAGTCCTATCAAAAATTAAAGAAGGTGGTTGGCTTCCGCTAGTTTTTGCCACTTGCTTTTTGTGTGTGATGTACATCTGGAACTATGGGAGTGTGTTGAAGTACCAGAGTGAAGTGAGGGAGAAGATATCCATGGACTTCATGCTTGAGCTTGGTTCATCCCTTGGAACTGTGAGGGTTCCTGGAATTGGATTGCTATACAACGAGCTCGTCCAAGGTGTTCCCTCAATCTTCGGACAGTTCTTACTTAGTCTTCCAGCGATCCACTCCACTGTAATATTTGTTTGTATAAAGTATGTCCCTGTGCCTGTGGTTCCCCAAGAGGAAAGGTTTCTGTTTCGAAGGGTTTGTCCAAAAGACTACCACATGTTCCGCTGTGTTGCTCGATACGGTTACAAAGATGTTAGGAAGGAAGATCACCATTTATTCGAGCAACTCTTGGCCGAAAGCCTCGAGAAGTTCCTACGAAGAGAGGCTCAAGATCTTGCATTGGAGAATGCCAGTGAGATGGACTTGGACAGTATTTCTGTGATGTCCAGGGATTCCGGAGCCCCATTTGGTGATAACCCTGATGAGCTTCGCGTCCCTTTGATGCATGATCAAAAACTTGAAGAACCTGCAGCTTCTACAGTTTCCTCGTACTTGCCATCGAGTGTCATAGCAGCAACTGATGAAGATCCAAGTCTGGAGTATGAGCTTTCCGCGTTGCGAGAAGCAATTGATTCAGGATTCACTTATCTGCTTGCTCATGCGGATGTAAGGGCAAAGAAAAACTCAATTTTCCTCAAGAAGCTGGTCATTAACTACTTTTACGCGTTCCTGAGGAGAAACTGTAGAGGAGGCACTGCCAACCTGAGAGTACCCCACATGAACGTCTTGCAAGTTGGGATGACATACATGGTCTAGCTAGTTTCAGCCATTAGAATCCACCATTGTAGCCATCTATATGCTTGTAAAACTTGAATGCATTTGTTACTGCAAAATAATGGCTGCGGTTTTCAAATTCTTCTTGTCGTCCTCCTCACTCGTCTTCATGTTCAGCATCTGATGATTTCCTGCGCAATAAGAAATCTTAGTCTTAGCCGCCTTTTCCAATTTGCAAACTTTATTTTCTGCTCATCCATTTAACGGTGATTCTATGTTAGAATTTAATATATGAATATATTCTGTGATTTCACCCGATTTTTTAAATTTTTGGTTGAATAATTTCTTAGTATGTTCTTTATATATATGAACAAGAAATCACGTCTTCAGATCACAACTACAGCAGATGTAATAGAATATGACCCATCATTGAGTCTCATTCAACAATTCAAGTTTTAGAATTGAATGATTTATTTACATGATCAAATAATTAAGGGCTTCATCATTTACATGTTCAGAGGAATTTTCTGAAAAAAATTTTTATAACACAACTAGATTGATTTATTATGTAACTACATAAATTACAAGTGGAATGAAAAAATTAAAAAAAATATAATTTTTTTTTTCGTTATACAATGAATTCATATAGTTATAAAAAATTTATAACTCGTTGTATTATGAAAATTCTTTTAGTAACTTTTCCTTTAGATATATATATATTTTTTAATAAATAAATAATATAAGATTGATGTTGGGGGTTGAGTTCTCTCCAAAGCCCAAACACTTTGCCTATAAAATTAGCCAGAAGAAGTCCAATTTGCCAGTGGACCTATACACGACTGTGTGATCTACATCATCCACTTATCCTACTCTCGAACAAGGTGGACAAAAATAAATAAATGAATAAAAGGGCTCATTATTATTATTATTTTGGCCAAAAAAAAAAAAAAAAAAGGAGAGGTTACATCGCACGTGTACGAGATAAGATTTCATAGTCGTGTGTGAGATAAGATATCATAGTCATCTGATATTATTTTTATTTAATTATTTTTTATAAGATAAATTCATATTTAAAATATTATTAAATCTAAATAATTTTTTTTAGATCTAATTGTAATAGTAATAAATTTAAAGCTCACTGATCTCTTTGCAGAACCTTTTAACCGTGCTTTAACAATCCTATTTATTTGAAGGTGAGGCAAGGAGGCAGAAACTAATGTAAATAGGGACCACTACTATTGTTCCGTATAGTTTAGTAGTAAGGGATTTGACCGTATTTTTGCGAAGTCACAAGTTTGAATTATGCGATGATTAATAGGTAGGGTTAAATGTACACTCTGTACATGAGATTTCGAACAGTTTTGCGGTAATTTTTGTTGAATTTATCGTAATTTATTCCTTTAATAAGTATAAAAGTAAAAGCTCGCATCTTCCTTCGGATCAAACAAGCACAATATTCCTTAATAAATTTTCAAGACTCCACTTTTGTTTATCTATTTAATAAACAAAAAAAAAAAGAAAAGAAAAGAAAAGACCACTAAATTGGTAGCAAGATACCACCTTAAGCCGTCAATGAAGTCTTTTATTACAACACGAATAATTGTTTAATATAATAGACATTAATAATATTCATGTCAGTCCAACAATCTAAAACCGTGCCATGGGCTCAAGATAATTTATGAGGAGACAGTTTTTGGTTGGAAATTGAGAGAAGAGGGGATTACCATATAGTAGGACCATGTATGTAGCGAACGGTTGGCTGCCACGGCCATGCCTGCTTTTACTCCATACAGATATTTTTCCACTGAAAATATTAATGATAAGTAGGCCTCACTACGTTTTGGTTCCGGACAGATTTCAGTTCTGGTACATGTATTGACCGTTGGTCTAATGGTCAAATGATCTTGACCGTTGATCATCAATAGTCCTCCAGACTCTTTTTTTTTTTTTTTTTTTCAATCAATACCGTAGGACCGCCAATTTCAAAAGTCGAACTGTTGGTTTCGGTTCACTTTAGAATTGGCGGTTCAAGGAGTCGTTTAGGGGGAACTGGGATAGGCCTAACTCCCTGTTCCGGGTGGCCCGAAATTGGGTAGTCTCTAGGCCGGTTCAGGCCCACACAGGTCAGTTCTGGCTTGTGGCCATATGTAGTTTCCGGATCTTTTTCTCTGTCCACTAATCAACGCTCGGTGAGATTATAGTCATCTTGGCGGTGTTCTTAGATGGGTTTAAAGTGAGAATGGGAGGCGTAATTGATAAAATCTTTTGTGGAACCCCGATACTTTTGAATCCCAGAATCCAGAGGAAGATCTGATTAATGGGTCTCACAACAGGCTGATATTTGTGGCATTTTAGACAACGGTTTGCTTTGTCTTTTTGAGGCATGCAAGAGATGGAGAAAAACTCCGGTGGGTTCCCATCGCTAGGGGATATTTTCATTGCAAAAGCATTTAAGATACTTTACCCAATCGTTAATACTTGACAGAAAAAAGGGTATTGCCTTGTCATTCATCGGTGGATTCTCTACAAGGAATTTCAATAACAACAGCAACAACAGCAAATCTTTAATCTTAAATTTAATTCAGTTCCACTACATGAAACTGCAGGCAAATTGCAGCAAACTAGGTGCACAACGTTTGGCAAGGTTTTATTGCAACATTTTCCGTGATGAAATAAAAATAAAATATTCTTAAACTTTTTAAAATTTTCCACACAGTAATAGATAAAAGATATTTATCATCGGACACATCGAAGTTATGGCCGTTATTCAGTAATTATGCACTTTAGTAAGGTCTATGTGTTATATTTTTGTCCTTTTTTACTAATTCACTATCATCCACAACTTAGCTAGCAGTGGAGAAAATTTTGTTGTTTTGATTAGCAGATTTTGCCTCGAGTTGTTTGACATTGGCCATCACTTCACACAAAGAACATCACTCCCGTAAAACTAGACATACCACAGACTTCCTGATGCAGACAGAAAAAGATTTGATAAACACTATTATCAGAAGATAAAATCTAAGTAAATCTAATTAGTTTGTATCAAATCCTGTATAGCTATTTAAGTGTGTATTGTCTACTAAATGTGCTTTCTACTGTTTGTCTTTCTCTGGAACTGTCTCCTACGAATGCTACTTCTCCCAAATAAAAACTTTTTCTTCCTATTGTCTACTAAGGCTGAGACTTCTTTCACACCCTTTCATTCCTAACTAACAGTACAAGTCAGCACAGTTTCCAGAAATGTAGAAGACCAAAGAGACCAAAAGTAGCAGCTGAATCTGCTAGCCTGCTAACCCGTCTCTGCCTTCTTAGAAGTGAGGTAAGATTCCAAGGTGGCATTGATATGGATCAATGAACCAGACAAAAGAACATAACAACATGGTTCTATTTTAAGGTACAAAGATGACTGAAAAATTTGTTTTTATTTTCAGGTTCAAAGATCACCAGTTTTGCAGATGCTCTATTGAATGTAGACTTATAATATTGTAGATTTGGTGGCTTGGTTATTATGAATATGAACAAATGTAAATGATGTGAGAAATAGATATTATATTATACAATTCGCTCTTTTCTTTTTTTTTTTTTTTTTTTTAAGTTACAAAGCAAAAAGACTAATAAATTAGAACATAATTATTGAAACTCGAGGATCAAGCAGTCTCAACACTAGACAGAAAAGCCAATTCACTCTTTTCAGATCTTAAGTTCCAGTTGTACGGTATTTCCACAAATTGTAATACTTTGTTTATCAAACAACAGTCACTTTTTTACTTACATTATGAGTTGAGTAATGCAAGAACAATAATCTTACTAAAAAAATAATTTTAAAATTGCATATTGCTATAATTAGTTTAGTGATAAAGATAAACTTAAAATTATATGAGTTAGGTACATGATCTCAACTTTAAATCCCCTTCAATATATTCTATATTTTAAGTAGAAAGTAATAGTTGTGAAATATCTTACTAACTATCCGAAATTTGGCTGAAAAATAATTTTGGTAATAAAAACAAAGTGAGGAACCAAATAAAGAGAAGAAAGATTGGCATAACCTTAAGAGTTACAATTATAAAGAGCCACAAAAATAAATTAACCAACCAATTTTTTTTTATTTTTTATAATAACAAATCAAAATTATTGAAAATGTTTAGTCTCCATTTCTATCTCACTAACCAATACTTATGTAATCGTGCTCTAAAAATAGAGGGGAAAATAATGAGTCCTGCGCAATTGCATTGTCAAATGGGGGCCCATTACATTAGTGGGTCCAATCCACTTTCGCAATGACGAGAGTGACTGACAGGTGGCGACACCATTAAATTTAGGTTACGGATCAAGACTACTAGACTAGCATTAGTTTAATGTGTACTTTTCAATTTTCTTTCTTTTTTTTGACAACTTTTTCGATTTTTTTTTTTTTTTTTAATTTGAAACTTTAGTTTGAGCTTTAGTTTGTATTAGGTTTTGTTTGGCTTCTAGTGCATCACCAGACAGTGCTGTTCAAAATCCTGTGGCCGAGCAAAAATTTAACTCTTAAGGACAAAATTCTGTGGCCGAACAAAAATTTAAGTCTAAGGACCACTTGGAAGCCACCTTGAACCTTCCATTTGTTATGTGACCTTCGTGTTTTTCTTTTCTTTTTTTTTTCATTTGTCTTCTGCATCCTAGACTAGAAATTTCAACCTTTCGAATTCCTTCCTAGTAAACGTAGGCGTTGGTGCAAGAGAAAAAAAACGTAGGTGTTTGAATTTGTCCTTCAACGAAAGTCAGCTTAATTAAAATTCTCATCTTATGTCATTATGATTGTTAATTTTTATATTTCTAATCTTTCGATATGCAATCATAATTAACGATGAAATCGCTAATAAAAATATGATAGTTGTAATCGTGTAATGTAGGCCAAAAATCTCCGAAGACAAATGACCACTTATATTATGATTTGCGTAGTGTGGCCCATATGGCTGTGACTTCTTTTGTATCTGCTGAGCATTCTCAGTCATTATTGCACACTTAAATCTTCAAACATTCCAAGACTTCCAAAATAAATATTTATTATTAAGCTCTTAATTGTTTGCTTCCACAAGATCATTTCGCGATTTTTCGAAATAAACATCTAGAACTCTTAATCGCCTACTTACATAAATATTTATAGAAAAAAAAAATATTTGAATTAATGATATTTAATTTAAAGTCGTGGACATGCATGAGAATGTTAGAGTCTGCGATCCCAATCCAGTCAATTGATTGAAGAAAAAAAAAAGAAGAAGAAAGGAATGTACTTTGGAATATGTAAGTATGTGGGCCTATTGAAGTTGTGGTAGATACGAAAACCCCGTTTCTTGTCTGAGTCCACCGTTATAGCCCTTCATGCATTTTTTTTTGTGTTTTTCTAATAAGCGTTGAAGAGCGATTTAAATATTAGTTAGATAAAAAAATTTAAAATTCAAATATTATATATATATCAACCACTTGAGGTAGTTTGCATGGAAATTTAGAGTATTTTTTTAAATATTTAGATTTGAATTTCCGTTTCAATAATTTTTCTGACAAATATGTTAAGTATTCTCATTTTAATGTTGAACTTGAAAGATTTAGTAACAGTTGGATATCAAATTTAAAATTTAGTAATCACTAGTGAACTGTAATATAGCTATGCTCGAATTAAATCAGTATTCGAATAGTGAATTTTTTTATAAAAAAAAATTAAATGAGAACATTAACAACTAACTCTTAACTTTAATTCATAAATTTAGTAACCTACTAAATAACGATATACATATTTTATGATTAAAAGAAATATCATATCTGTCAGAATACGTGGATTGCGATATTGATGAAAGTTAAAAGAGCTCCATTACATTTCCAGACAAAAACTTGCCAGAAATGCTGCCCGAACGCAACTGCCTGTATTTAGTTTGCAATTATCTGAATTTCAAGTGCAAGTAAAACGAAGAAGAAAAAATCACTGTTATTTTTTTGCATATGAAATCTAGTTAGTTACACATCAAATACAAGTAGTTGCATTCGGGTAGGATTTCGGGCAGTTTTTTTTCAGGTAATGTAACTTTTTCCAAGTTAAAATAACACAATCACTTGATAATTACCATTCATTAGTCAAGACTTAAGCCATGCATCAAGCATCATGCGTCACTCGTGATTGGAGGCACCATGCGGGAATGCATGCCCAAACTAACCCCTTTAATATACAGACGTACGGCAGTTAAAGCAATACATTCAAGGTATTATTTTCTATTGGATTATCACGATTAATTATTAAAATAATCATGGAATTTATATCTATAATTTTCGTTAGGATCATGTAATAAAACATTAAAATTATATAACCAATCATTATAATAATACAATCTATAAATTTGGGTACAGAGCACACGCATTAAATTTATGACGCTCATATCAATTTATTGAATGCCCTTAGATTCTTGTAGTTTATATATGTGATCAATGGAGTTATGAGTTTTAATTAAAATAAGACTAAGTAAATGTTTAGTAGCTTTACTTAGATAGTTTTAAAATAATAACAAAATGATATGAGTTATTGAAAAATTGAATTTAAAAAAAATATATAAACTATCAAATATTATAAGATAAAATTTTATTATTATTTATTACTATCTATTTAAAATTGTGTAATGCTACTCATAAGACTATTGAAAACAATATTTTGTAAATTCTCTATCTGTGAAGTCGATAATTGGTTTTCTAGTAACATTTACTCTCTCTTTCTCTTTTTTTTTGAAAAAGTAGGAATAAATATGCTCTTCGTTTTAAAAAATAAAAAAAGGAACTGTGTTCCGATAATCTCACGAGAGAGAATTGCACTTATATTTAGGGAGGGTGCACCTAATCAAATTGGTTATGACATTGAGAGCATAAGGTTAGATATAGGTTTAATTCTAACAAACACTCTGATAATACTTAAACTTGAGAATTCATGATTGATACGTTCAGCACTTACTATTAAATGACAACAAGTAGCAGGATACTCATCTATAAAAGATGCCAGCAATAATATTGTTTTAGACTACTCAAACATTAGAATGTGGCTCTAACCAGATATCACATAATCCAAGCTATACCAACGCCTAGCTGCTTCCGGATTGTCCGTAGAAGATCAAATTAAGGAGGCAGATAGAAATCGGGTATGCTCAAGCTTTATGATTGCAGGGCATGCATATGAACTCGAACTTTAAATTGTGTTGGATAAGCTTACGACCTCATGTTTGAATCCTCTTGGAGTAATTTATGTTTCAAGCGGATAGGATAAACATATGAGGATCAATACATGTTTCAATTTTTTGTATCTCAATTGGTATTTTTAATGCAATAAAATTAATAATTTTTACAAAAAAATTAGAAATTGTTATTTTTTAATTGTAAATGTTGTCAATTTTTTTGTAAAAATTATTAATCTTATTTAATTCAAGATAGCATTCAAAATTAGCATGCAAATAATATATATATATAAGCATGGTGTTATAGATGTTTGTTTCTGGAAGGGGGGCTGGGGGGACCATTTGCTAAAAAATTAAGGTGGTCCAGTCTATTGCTTATAAGTTTGGTTGTCTATTATCGCTTAGCTGCTAGACGGTCCCATCTCTGAATTGCTTAATAACCTGTAAACCACTTCCTGCATGCAGCGTGATGTTTGCCTGACCTAATTAGCAATGCTTCGTATGGCTGTAGTAAAATATGTTTGTTTATACAGCTGTGGTCTTTGGCAACGCCTAAACCTACTCAAGCAAACCGATGTGCCACAATTGGAATTTGTTAATTTTTAGGAGTCTCGTAGAAAAATATACATAGGAGAGTTAGCAGAATGATTAGCACGTGGATTCTAAGTCTAAAAAAAATCTTTTTTTTTTTAAATTTGAATTTTTTTGTCTAAAAACAATTAATGTGCAACAAATATAAAACAATGTGCAACGAGTGTAGAAATTTTTTTTAGATATCTCATTACACATATTATCATGCTTGTTGCACATTCTAGAATTCTTGTTGCATATTGCATGTTGTTTGACAGAAAACTTTGAAATTTTGATAAAAAGCTTCTTTATAAAAGTGCATACTCCGTCTTTTTGAAAAATGCATGAAACTAAGAACTAAATAATTGCATAATGCCAACTACTCATTATTTGTTTACTGATGTAAATAAGTTTAAGATTGTCTGGGTTGGACACACGATTTCATATTCAAATCTTCTTAAATACATTTAATGTTTTAAGTGTGTGAGCTTCAATAATGTGGTGTTGTATTTAACTATCCTAAATTTGTTTAAAGGAATTTCTCGTCAGAAAGAAAAAAGAAAGAAACCCGTAACGGCTCTAGTTCTTTAATTAGTAGGGAGGTTAGGTAAGCTTCGTGACATATGTCTCTTACCAAAACAAATAAATAATACCAAAGTGATTCTATCTGTTTTTGCGTTTGGGTATAGCGATATCAATCAATATCAACATCGTAACAATGCAATGTACGCAAGTATTTAATATTTGTCGATATGTAGGTGGCTAATAGTTATGTTAGCGATGGCTTTTGGTTCATTCCGAATTTTCCAGATGCTCCACGCATGGGATGGGAGCATGGCCATGGCGAAAAAGAAAATGTTCCAAACGTTTGGGAGTAGGTAGCTGATAATATTTTTATTGATAGCCTTTTCTTTTAGAAAAAAAACGCAGTTAGAGTGACTGTTGATTCTTATTGACTCATGTTGCAATTGTTATTTTGTATAATAGAGAATAATATAATATAAATTTATCTTATTTTAGTATACAGTGTGTGTGTCTTTTCGTGATTCAGTTATTTCAGTATAGTGGTTTAATCTGCTTTATAATCTATATCAAGTGTAATCCTTTTTTGATAAGATTGAGTGTATTTTTCCTATTTTTTATTTTATATATGGACAAGAAAAAAAAAAGCATGATGTAAATCCACAAGATTTATTATATAAAGTAAAACACTAAGTAAAGAAAGAAATCAAATTGTAAGAAAAATTACTTTGCTGGTTTTTCTAGAAAGTGTCGAAACTCTAGAAACCCACGGCTGCCCCAATTGACGAGAATTTCTACTGGTTTTTCTTAAAAGGGAAAAGTTTGTGCGGTTGATAATTTTTAAATTGATAGAATATTTGAAAAATAACAAATATTTAATTTTAAATAATAATATTTACATTTTTAATAACAAAATTTTATAACTTAATTTTTTATTATTTAAAATATATATGTTATTATTAAAAATTATAATATTATTACTATTAAAATAATTTTTCAGACACCATTTTTTGGACAGCCAAACTAAACCCTTCTTAAAAATACGTTTCTTCAAGATGGACATGTAAGAATCAGATACCATTGAACCACGGTTGACTTTTCACACGTACCAATGTTTTTTTGTTTTCGAAATATTCCCCATTTTTTTTCAACTCGATTCCATTATAGGGCAACGTCTGGCCATACTTTCCTTTTTTTTTAAAAAAAATTAAATTTTAAATATATTTAATATTATTCTAAATATATTTAATATTATCTCTAAACCTTAATTTACAAAAAAAATTGTTTAAATTTTTTTTTATCTTATATGTGTATAGCTTGGCCTAACATTCGGCCATACACATTTTTCCTTTTCAATTTTTATGCACAAGATATATCATAAATAAATTATTAAATATTTTTAAATAAATTATTTAACTATTTTAAAATTATTTATGGTGTAACTCTCAATTTAGAACTATACTCCCATAATACTCACATTATTGATTGAACCTTAATTGATAAAAAAGATGGGCATCTCTTTGTCGGTTTTTTTCTCTTTCCTTAAAAGAATAGAGATCTCAAAAATTGTGAATTATTTAATTAAAGTAGTTCTTCGTATTCTTATAAATTTTAAATTATTTTTCTTAAAATTAGATTTCAAAACTTTAAAAATGGAAATTTAAATTTTTTATTACAAGAATATCTTATAAGAGATAAAGATATTTCACATTTGCTTTTGGAAGCATATGGACCATTCCCAAGTTGGAATGATTTTATTTACATTATTTATAGACAGGAATGATTTTATCTCAAATGCATATTGAAGACAAAAAAAAAAAAATATAAACATTATTGTAAACATGGCCGTTTCTTAGAGTGCTTGAAACTCTTATTAGTATATTTATGTACAGTGTTTGATACTGACTAAAGAAACGTGAGATTATAAATTTTAGTATATATTAAAAAAATAAAAATTTTTATATAAATTTTATGATTAATTTAAAATATGACAGTAAGAACTCTCTTACAGTATATAAGTAACAATCATTAAACATTAAACATATACTTTAAATTAATTTAGTGGGGGTGATTATTTTAAAACATAAATAATTTATTGTGACGATGTAATTTACACATATTTTTTATTTTTTTCTCCTTATGCATCAAAAAAACATGGGCGTCTCTCATCCTCACATTTTTCATTTTTTAAAGGTTGTCAAAGAGGCCAAGTAATCTAATAAAGCCAACAGGACACTTTACTGTTTGCGTTGGTCAACGTGATTTGCTGTCAAGACACATGTTTGACTGTTAATTACCTTTGAAAGCTACTTTGCTCTCTTCATAATTATTATGATAATAATAAATCAATTTTTGCTTTATATAACCGTCCAACTATCTGAACCGACAGTGCTCTTATCAACGATGCCGTATCCTTCATTTCATATTCATTTTTCAATCTCGCCTTTTTTCTTGCTTTGGCTCTGTTTGTTTATTTTTCAAAAGGAAAGGAAAAGAAAAGAATTTTTATTTATTTTATTTATTTATTTTTTTATCAATCTAAATAATTATTTTTTACTTTTTCTCTCACAAATTATTATTTATTTTTTTTCATAACTTTCTAATCATTATTTTTTATAAATTACAACATCATTATTATTATATAATTTTTTATTCTTTTTTTATTCACTTTCTATTTAATTTCTCATTATCCAATCACACCCTGAATTTCCCGTCTTTTCTTACATAAATTTTTTTTTTCCTAAAAAAATAGAACCTTAAAAATGGGATAGCAATTTTATAGACCAGCTAAATAAGATTACACTGATTTATTACAAAGTAGATTGGGAACTTCTAATACTGAAAACTCGTGGAAGAGTAAACTTCACAAAGTACAACTAAGTATCCACAGTTTTACATAACTAAACATATGTTTAATCGTACCAAATATTTTTACGAGAGAATTCAAATACGTGCCTCATGGAATCAACGAATTCTTGCCCAAAAAAAAAAAAACTAATATATATGAATACGTTCAAAAGAAAAAAGAATGTGCATATAATTAAGTTTCATCATGTTAATAACGTGTCAAATTTCTTCGTCTATCTAAGAGAGCTCGTTCCATCAATCCAAAGTCCAACATTTGCTTTTAAGAAATTAGAGTAATACTATTTTCATCGGCTTTCTTTTTCGACTTGTTTTCGGATAAAATAAAAGATAGAGATAATACTCTATAATTTTGTCAAGTAAAATTGTAATAATAAAAAAGTAAATTTTACGCGGACGTATGTTTAGTATTATTAATCACTTTAATAGACAATTAAACCCATCATTTTTGTTATGTCATCGAATAACTTATTTATTACTCGGCCACTGAGTTGGGTGGCTCTCATTAAATTTTTTGAATACACTAACAACTATAAATGAGGAATGTAAAGCTAAAATAATGAAAATTTTAAATGTTTTAATTTTATTAAATCAAATTTATTAGATAGTGACTACTAGAAGTGAGGGTGTTAACGGTTCGATTAAATGAACTGAATCATTATAATTGTTCTTAAACCGAAATTTTCGGTTATAAAAAATTAAAAACTGTTTTCAAACAAAAAATTTGGTAAACTAAAAATTTTGATTCAATTTTAATTAACTGAATTTAATAATAAAAATTTTTTAAATAATTATCTAAATGTAAAAAAATATTGATGATATAATTTTTGTTAAAAATCATAATTATCATTATATATAAAAAATAAATAAGTAATTATCTGAAATATAATAATATTTTTATTGACATTTATTTGTTAACAATTTTTGCATTAGTAATATTTTTTTTTATTATTAGAATATATATATAATAAAATTTCAGTTGTTATTCGGTTCCATTAATTAATTATAAAATCACTTCAGATAACTGAAATTTCGGTTCAGTTTAATTCAGTTTTATTGATTAACTGAAATTTTTTATTTTTTTTAACACCTTGAATTAGAAGTAATAATTTGAGGGTGATCTAATATAGCTCTCACAATATTGACATAGATTCAAATCCTATTTTAGTGCTTCCCCTGAATAAAAAGGTAATTTAAATATAAATAAAATAGATTTGTTAAAGATTCATTTAAATTTAATAGTTTTATGAGGTGAATTCTCTTGTAATAACTTTGAATTTTAACCCACCCGTTGATGTCCAACTGCGATTCACTTTTTTTTAATTAAAAAACCAAAAAAAAGATTTATTAGATACTGGCATTTTTTTTTTTTTGGACCGAAGATACTGGCATTAAAAGCATGAGAGGGTGCAAAGATAATATGAAGTTGTGAACTGAATATCGGTTATGCTCAGTTTCAGTTTTCAGCAGTATTTCCACCGAGTCAACTCGCTCAGAATCAACCGAGTCACACCAAACATCTTTGAGAGAGAGAGAGTAATATTAGATTCCAAAGTTGGGATTTTTCTGTGCTAAATTGCAGAGCAGGTCCCCATTTCGCCATTCTCACCTTCTCTCTCACTCATTGGGAGTTTTCTCACTTTTCTCTGACTCCTTTCTTGGTTAATTAAGAGTTAAAAAAATAATAATAAATCCAGAACTTTCTCACTTCTCTCAGTCACCAACTCCAGACCAAACCAAACAATCTTCTCTCTCTCTCTCTATCTCTGATACAAAAATCAACACGCAAAACGTCTCTATATAAATATAGGCTACAGCAAAGCGTGTGATTTTCTTGGTTTTTTGATTGAAAGTGTGAGTACCCATCAAAATATTAAATCCAATCTCTCTGGTCTTTTTAGTGTTTCGTGTCTGTTCTTTCTTGTTTGTGTGTCCGCCATTGCTGGTTGTTCAACTGATTGCTGTCTGCTGTCTGCATTCGGCCCACCAGTGAAGAAAGTGCAAATCTTTATGTTACCCCTTAAACTGCTACATAAAAAAGTTTTATTCTTTTCACTTGTGTTTCAACAGCTTTGTGATTTTTAAGAGATTGATTACTGGGGAGGGTGCTATTTGGGCACATGGGTCATTCTTGAATCTCTTCAACTCGCTGCAATAATGGGTTTTCTCAACTCATGAGACCTGGCTTCATGGATCTGGAAACTGGGTTTTATCCTAACCATGCTAAGGCAAGTTATGCATTCATTTTTTGTGTGAATTCAATTGGATTTTTCTATCAAGGCGTTGCCTTTGTTGTGAGAAAAGAAGAGTCCTGAATTGACAAGTGGGGCATTAATCAGTTTTATTGAAAAAGACCATTTTGCTTCTACAATCTTTATTCAGGAATTAGTTATTTTCATGTAAACCATTTAGAACTGGCATCAAAAACCGTTTTTGATGTGCTAGTCCTGTCCTTTTCAGTTTCATAATCAAATTGATGCTTTTGATTGCAGAAAGAATCATGGAAGACGGTATTGACTCTGGCATATCAAAGTCTTGGAGTTGTCTATGGAGATTTAAGTACTTCCCCATTATATGTATACAAGAGCGCATTTGCTGAGGATATTCAACACACCGAGTCTAATGAAGAGATTTATGGGGTTCTATCCTTTGTCTTCTGGACCATTACTTTGGTCCCTTTGCTTAAATACGTGTTTATAGTGCTAAAAGCAGATGATAATGGTGAAGGAGGCACTTTTGCGTTGTACTCGTTGCTGTGCCGACACGCCCGAGTCAACTCCCTTCCCAATTGTCAGCTGGCAGATGAGGAGCTATATGAGTACAAGAAGGATAATATTGGTTTGCCACCAAACACGAGTTTTGGTTCTAGATTAAAGTCTATTCTGGAGAAGCACAGGGTATTGCAGAGGTTTTTGCTTATTTTGGCTCTGGTTGGAACTTGTATGGTGATTGGTGATGGTGTGCTCACCCCTGCTCTTTCTGGTAAAGTGGTAATTATGAGTTTCATAACTGCAGATTCTTTTGCCTACTTTTTTCTTGTTTTGAACTAATTCATATTTCTGATCAGTGGCCTAACTTGTGCAGTTTTTTCTGCGGTTTCGGGCCTCGAGCTATCAACGGCAAAAGAGCATCACAAATGTAACGCACTAACCCGCTTTTTCCTTTTTAATTCAATTTATCTATATTTATAGTTTGTTTATGCCGTAAAGATAGTGTATTGATATCAGGTGAGTTGTTTAGTCGGAAGTATTGGACATTAGTTGTTTGTTTTGCCTGTGTATTTGGTTGGAATGCTGTCTCTATTCTGGATGCCTTGTAGTTGGAATGTTTGCTGTTTAGTCCAAAATTTTGGCTTCTTCTGGTTCCTGTGCATTGAAGGTTTCTGAACTTGTGCGCAAAACTGTTGTTCAGAGCTAGTAAATTTTCATTTATATAAGTCATGGTTTCTTTCACATCAAAATCAGGTTACCTGTGCTCCGTGCCATCTTGCTTATCACTTGGAGATTTGTGGGATTTTGCTGGTTATGGCATTCTTTCTCTCAAAATGAAAGTATTATAAATCTTATATTGCTTTCTGCTTCAGTTAACTCAGTGGCCCATTGCTTTTAATGCTGGGGGTATTACTATGTACTACCTAACAGGCTTTAATGCTAAGTGGAAAAACTAGGCGGTTACGTACAGATTGCTTTTTGTCCTTAGACTTTCATGCCAATGAATAAAATTCTCTTTGAAATTGACCCAGGGGTTGTTGGGATGGTAAGGTTCAACGCAGAAGAACAAAAATCTGCTTACAAATTCTTTAGGACATAGTTAATTTTGCTAAGTCAATGTCAAAAGAATTGTAGAATGGATGGCAATTAGTGGTTCCTTTGCACACTAGAACCTCTTAGGATAAGGTTGTGGCTTTTTTATATTAACAAGGTTCTGTGATTTTGGGAAAAGGTGTTGGTTGGCTTATAACTGTGACTGGTAGGTTACTTCCACTATGTGTCGTGAGCAAAAATTTTGTGGGCGGTGAGTTGCATAGCCTTTAGAGGATCTAAGCCAGGTAAAGGTGTTCGACAGCTTCATGAATTGTAGGGCAATCTTCATTACTTTGATGGTTGGTAATGTATCATACACATTCCCCTCCTCCTTCCGGTTAGATGGTTAATTCTGTCCCAAAATAGAAGTCGGTTGCACCAGGTAAATGATGCAGTCATGGAATGTACGGAGTTAATTGTGTTCCTGCTAATAATAGAGTTGTAGCATAGGTGAAATAATGGAGTCTTATCGTGCTTAGATGATAATAAGATATTGTAATAACTTTTATATGATTGAAGTAACAGTTTGCATAATGCTTCTTCACCCAAAAAAAGAAAAAAAAAAAAAAAAGAAACTGTCTGTTTCTGAGATCAACAAAAGGATTTATTTGGCACAATTGTCACAATTTGGGACTCAAGGTTGAAGAACTTGCTGCAAAACATGTTTCTTCTTTGTGTTGGTCTTTTATGCTACTAATTTTTTATTGGTCAACGCTTTTCCTGGGGCAGCCTTTGTGGACCTCCTCACTGTTGATATTCTGCATCTGCAGCATGAAATTGATCCTATCTTCTCAATTATGAAAGGCATGTCCTTAATGGAATATTTGCCTTTTAACAGTTTGACAATTTTGCAGATATAGAAGTTCCAGTTACATGCGTAATACTGATAGGCTTGTTCGCACTTCAACACTATGGCACCCACAGGGTTGGATTTTTGTTTGCACCAGTGGTTCTTGTATGGCTTCTGTGCATCAGTTCTATTGGGTTATATAACATCATACACTGGAATCCTCACATATATCGAGCTCTATCGCCCTGCTACATGTGGAAGTTTGTGAGGAAAACTCAGACAGGAGGTTGGATGTCCCTCGGTGGCATTTTGTTGTGCATAACAGGTGAGGATTTAATGAAGTCTTCTTTGTTGTTTATTCAAAGAAAGGATATCAAGGTCTTTGCTAATTATTTTTCATTATCCAGGCTCAGAAGCCATGTTTGCCGATCTTGGGCATTTCTCTCAATTGTCAATCAAGGTATGTGCCTGTAAAAGTTAGTTGCTTGGTCAGGTTAGGCTTTGTTTTTCAGTCAAAAGTCTGGATGCAATTACCAATATGAATATTGCAACTTCCCACTTTATCATTTGGCAAGGAGTTTTGCCGAAGCTAACAACCAATCGGTAGCAGTCCACTAGGTTTTATGGGATTCTGGATATTCCTCTAAACTAAGGACTCTGTGTCTGATCGATTTCCTTTTCTTGCTGGTTAACAAATCAGCCTTCTCTGACTTTCCTATGCTCTGTTGGATGGTCACTGAAACTGGTAACTTTGACTGTTCTGAGTTTAGACAATATAAAGGGCATTAGCACTTTGTTTCCTATCTTTTATTCTTATTCCCTTATACATGTTACCCCTTTTGAATGGCAGAAGGCCTGTTCATAATATTTTGCTTAGTGCAACTTTGAAGTTAAAGAGTCTGATATGGCATTTTCTTTTTCTGCAGATTGCTTTCACGTCTTTGGTTTATCCTTCCTTGATTCTTGCATACATGGGGCAGGCTGCCTATCTGTCTCAGCATCATTATATAGATGACAACTATCAAATTGGATTTTATGTTTCTGTACCAGGTAGGTACCTCAAGTTTTCATGTGAAGGTTATGTGATTGGAGTCATACACAAGTTTCTGCTAATATAAGGTACACTGCTTTTTTCCCAGATAAATTGAGATGGCCGGTTCTGGTTATAGCAATACTTTCTGCAGTGGTGGGAAGCCAAGCCATCATCACTGGAACTTTTTCCATCATCAAACAATGCTCTGCTTTAGGCTGCTTCCCAAAAGTCAAAATAGTCCACACATCATCCAAAATCCATGGCCAGATCTACATTCCGGAGATTAATTGGACTTTAATGCTGCTGTGCTTGGCTGTCACTATTGGTTTTAGAGACACAAAACATTTGGGTAATGCCTCAGGTATGAAAATGATTGTAGCATTAAAGAGAGATAAGAATCTTTGCCACTTTTTCTCTTTTGATTCATCAGACGTTTGTTTCTTTTTGGCTGTTAAAATATATGCTTGTTTAATTACATTGCGAATATCAATGCCTGACTGAGGCATCTGATTTAGTATTTAGAAAGCATAGCCTTGATACTAGACACATTTCAATATTTATTAAGGAGAAACCTCCACAATGGCCTTATAAAATTCATTACTGATCATGTAATTAATTATTCTGAAATCCATTGACTTGATTTAATACTGTTTAATACTATGAATGACATCATGTGGATGAGTGAAATGGCATTACATCTCATCACATAAGTTGTTACTCTCGCAAGTTCATTTTGGGTGATAACCATGAATATTAACCAATGAATTGGAACTTCATATTTCATTATGTCTCCTTTACTTAGAATGTTTCATGACACATTCCTTTCTGTGGAA